>VZRX01004401.1:62399-157583 GCA_013398075.1 Notiomystis cincta | reverse complement strand
TTTACATATCCGGTCCCGCCCCTTCCTCTCCCTCCTCCAATGGCGCGGCAGAGCCCGGCCCTTATTTACATGCGAGGCCCCGCCTCCTCCCCGCGGCTGCCGGGCCCGGTGCATTGTGTAAGAAGCCGTGCTGCTCCGTGAGCGTAGCGCGCATGCGCCGCCTCCCCCCCCGCCGGCCGCATTTACATACAAGCCCCGCCCCTGCGCGCAGGCCCCGCCCCCGGGCCGCATGGCGGGAGGTGGCCCTGAGGGGACCCCGCGGTGACCCCACGGTGACACCCCCGCGGTGACACCTCCGCACCCGCGGCCCCCGGGCTGCCCCTGGAGCCCAGCTCTGGGGCCGTTTGAGCATTCCGAGCGAGCGGAGGCGAGCGGGCTGCGCGCACCTGTGCCCTGTCCCCAGTGCCGCTCTGTCAGCCGTGTGCCCGCTGTGCCAGGCCGGAGCGCAGAGGCCGCAGACACCACGGCGGGATGCTGAGGGGGGATGCAGATCAGGCGGCTTTGGGCTCACTTGACTCGTTTAAGTCAAGGACAGCACTGGTGCATTGCACACAAGAGCATTAAAAAGAGATCAGCCCGCAAGGTTTTTCTTCTGGCACCATCAGGCTCTTAAAATTTATTTCTCCTACAACGAAACAGGGGGTAAAAAGGGGCCAAAGCTTTATTTTCTTCTAGCTAATGTGATAATGGAGCACATACCCGCCTAGAAAAACGCCCCTCCTTCCCCAGCCCAACCTGGAGACATTTATTTCTGCTCCGCAGCAGCTCTTATAAACGGGTTTTCTTGCCGGTGTACTAAATGGCAGGTTTAGTATGCATGGCTGGTACGTGTCTCACAGGACTGCCTCCAGTCTTCTTGGAGCTTCCATCCTCTGCTGCAACACAGACTGTACCTTTCCTCAGCTTCTTTACACAACCAGAGCTTTGATTTGACACTAAAATAACCTGGCGCTGCCAGGCTATCTGAAGAGATACATCAAAATGTAAGCAGTGACAGCAGCCACCTATTTGCACTGCATATTTATATCCTGCAAAGGGAAAACTCTGTCACTTTCTTACCGTCTTCAGAAGAGGATCTGAGGACTTCCTTTTTTTACCGAGAGCAGGCAAATATTTCTGGCTCTGGAGCTGTTTATTATGCAAACTGCTTTAGTCACTGTTAGATTTTTAAATATAAACATAATGAAAGGGCTGTTTCAGACACCGGGAAGAGGTGTGCGCCCCTGGATGACAAGAATGAGCTGAAAGCAAGCTTTGCTCCGGCTGTGAGCCCCTCCTTGCTGCCATCCCGGGCTTCAGGGCTGTGTCTTTTGGGACAGCCTGGGAGCGGGCTGGCACCTCCCGCTTCCAACATTAGAAATTCCTAAACGCTCTCTCTCTGAAGCAGCAGTTTCACTTCACAGCTCACATCCGTGTCTCCCCGGGAAGCCCTGCTCAGGTGGCCGAGAGAAGGACCTGCCGCAGCCGGGGACGCTGCACGGCCCCTTCCCGGGCGTTCCCAAACCCGCCTGGCAAAGCCGAGCCCCGGCGCCGGCCCAGGAGCGGCTCAGCGCTGCGCTGCCCGCCCGAGCCTGCCCGCAGGCGGGTGGCAGCGCTCCGAGGGAGCGGGGAGCTTCCAGCTGCGTTCCCCAGGTCCTGAGAAGGGCGGCAGCAGTGCCAGAGCCTCTAGTGAAGAGCCAAACCTTGTGCTCTGCTGTCGAACAGCGCTCGTACCGCGAGGGACCTGCAGCTGAGGCAGCCTGAGCGAGCTCTCTCCCAGGGACCGGAGCCCAGTGCCCCACGGAGCCACTGGAACCCCGCACACCCCCCTGTGCCACCTGCCGCGGGTGAGCCTGCTCTAGCAGGGGGGTCTCCAGAGCCCCCTCCCAAACCCAGCCGTTCCGTGTGATCCGTGTTGTCCCCGGGCTTCCACAGGGTCATCCCGGAGGCTGCAGAGAGCCCCAGCTCTGCTGTTAGAGCCCAGGAGGCGGGGAAATACACGGCTTGTTCCAAACACGTTAAACCCGAACACCTGTGCGGCCCCATCTGTTGTACGATAAAAGACCTCTGATTTCCAAACCTACAGCCGGCAGCGCCACCGCCCAGGAGGCTGAACCCCCCTCATCCCCTTCCACACCGGCATCCCTTGGGACACGGGGGGCTCTGCCAAAGGAGAGGAAGGCTCATACAGGACACACCACTGTACAGCCCAGGGAAGTGGCCATGGCCCCAAGCCTGCCAGACTTAGAGAAGCGTTTGGGCAGTGCTCTCAAGCACATGGGGTTGTCCTCCTCGGTGATCCTCGTGTGTCCCTTCCAGCTGGAGAGATTCCTTGATTCTAACCAGCCCTTTGCACGGTGGAGGCTGGCAGTGAAGGGGTTAACTCGCTCGGACCTGCTTCCCCGGCGAGGCTGTGCACACCCCATCAAGATAAATGGGGGAAGTTCACACCTCTGAGTGCTGCGGTCCCTCTCCAGGGCTCCCTGGGACCAGTACATCACCGTCGGGTTAATGCAGCCTAGGTGATTGCCTGCAAAAAGAAACAGCTGGAAACTGTGTGTTTAAATTAAATCATAAATCATCCAGGATACAAAACCAGTAGAAAAGCCTCCAGTCCTTGATGCTGGTGAATTGTGAGATTTGATTTCTCTGGTGCACTCGGGGCTTCATGCTCTGCTCAGGGTGCGTGTTTTGGGAGAGGGAGGTGGGTGCTGTTTTCCTGGCCAGCTTTGCAGCCCGGTGTTGACACGGGATCCTACACCAGGCTCCAGCCTGAGTCCCCACTCTTGTGCACGAACCAACACAAGAAACCTCGACATCCAAACCATCCATAGCCCTCTCTCCAAGCCTTGCTCTTACCTGCAGGTGAAGCCATCTACAACACTGTGTCGCTTCAGTTAATTCTCCTGTATATTTAACTTGATTGTATGATGCATTTCGAATTTGAAAGCAAAACAGAATCGGTAATTAAATAGGCTCGTATCTTGGTATTTTTGATTACAATATCAAAAGTTCAGGCCTTAGAGCTTATTTTGCAGAAGGAAGAGCACAACATTGCCAACCCATTCAATTTTATTAGCAGCCCCACAGATCCAATTTCACTTGTTTAGTTTTCCTTTATACAATATACTTTTGTCAGAGGCAGCAGCCAGTTTCTAGTATTTATGTTTCAGCAGGAGAAAAAAAGCAACAAGACCCCTACATCTGAATACGAAACAAGTGCATTCTGCTTGTGAAGAGGTAACAAAGAACCAGTTACAAAACATATTTAAACCCAAAGATCTAGTTTTTAAAAGCCTGTAATGATTTTTTGTCTCAGCTCATTTGTAATAGCTATGGTTTGGATACTTACATCACTACTCTACATTTTTTTCACAGCCAGAGAGCTGCCTGATGTGCAGGATTCCCAGCTGGCGTCATCCTGTAAACCTGCTGTCTCTAGAACCAAGTGACACTGGTACAAAATAGGAACAGTCAGATACACGACTCCCCACTCATTTTTCATTAGCATGACCTGCTCAAAACACTCATACCTATTATGTACTTTCGGATGCATTGAAACTAAATGATCTCAGTGCTCTGAAAGAAATCCACTTTAATAAACTGCAGCAATTATTCACAGTTTTATATGTAAGACAAGGGAGCAAATTAAGCAGAACCAGAGGATAGGATTGTAAGTGGGAGCTTTCAAAGGTCAGTCTTAATTACTGAGTTTCACCTGGGATGGAAGAAGCTTGCAGAAGTCCTGGGAAATTACTGGTTAGAAAACAATAGCTGATATCACTTGAACTTTATTATGTCCTCATTTGCCTTGGTTAAGGGAGCCAGCAGTGGTAGAGAGGTTGGTGTAAAGGAAAGGAGAGCATTTGGATCATAATCTGAAGAGCACAAACCTGGATTTTCAGCTAACACTCCCAAGCACAAACACACATCTGCCCTGATGCTCTGTGGCTGCTGCAGGGCCAGTGTGTAACACCAGCCGCAGTCAGGCACGTATCTCCCTCTGTGCCTCATTGCCTTCCTGCTCCTAGCAAATACAAGTGACTCTCTCTCCTGCTTGGGAAAACAATGAGAAGCCCATAAACAACATCTTGCTTCAGCCTGGCCTCCTAATTTGGCCGTGCAAAGTAGTCAGTGCCCAGTATTTGGAGATTACCCCACCCCGGGGCTCCTGGCAGCAGAGCGTGGGCGCTTTGGGAGCCCCAGAGCACGTGAGAAAAGCCACCCTTGCATAACGTGGCAGGCGTGGGAGGCAATAGGATGGCTCTTTTAGAGCATTCACATGTTGCAAATAGAGCTGAGATAAGGAGCCATTTCATGTCATCTGTGCCCCTGGAATGAATTTCTCATGAATTTAGGCTAGCTGGTTTCACTTTTATCTTCTGTAGTTGATTTCAGTGGCTGTTTCTCACAATATGACATAATTCTGTGATGCAGATTCCTGACATTGCAAGGAAAGTGTCCAAGCATTTCTATTCACATCAGAGCTACTATTAAAAAATACCCAGAGTTAAATTTGGTACCCACAGTTAATAAATGACTCTCCTTCACAGTACAATGAGATAATATTTCCCCCGTCTCTAGTGTTTTCCATCCAAAGGACAGAAGAATCCCCATTTTGGGAAAGAAACTGCTCACTTGGAGTGTTTCCATTTCTGGAGTTGCGCCACGTGGAGAATGCTGGGCCCAGCTCCAGGAGATCTGAGCAGCCTAAACCCATCCAAAATCCACGGGAGCTCTGATAGTCATCACTTCAAGTGCCAGTCCAGACGTATCCCAGAGACTGGCCGTGCTGAACTCGGGAGCACTTTGGAAAAGGAGCCTTTAAAGAGTGCTCAAGTCAGTGGCAAGTGCTGAAAACTCAGCAGAGACTCTTGGAACAGCTTCCCTGTGACGTGCCAGTGTGCCATCGCCCTCCTGCTCCATGCCAAAAACCTGCTTTGAGACAGCCTAAGCTCAGCCTAGCCTGGAAAACCCAGTGGAAGAGAGCCCCTAAATGTGGGCTCCTGACCTTAGGCTGGTTTACCCTGCAGGCTGGAGAGGAGTCTGGCCAAACGTGGGTGCATTCCGGCTTGAAAGCTCGAATGAGATGTGAATTGCTCACGCCTGAGTCAGGGGGTGACATGTGGCCCCATTAATGGCTTTATTAGCTTAGGTGGCCCCGCGCAGTTGGGCAGCGGGGAGGAGAGAGAGCCCTGTGCTCGCGGGGCTTCAAGGGCTGCTCGGTTCCTGCTCTGGCACAGCTTTCTCCTGGTGTCCGTGCTCACGGGACTGCTCCACTCGGCAGGGACGGCCCCAGGGCTGCTGTGCCCCGCCTGGCGCAGCCTCTTCGGGGGGTCCCGTCCTGCGCCCCTTCCTGCGCAGAGTCCTTGGGCAGCCACGAGGCACCGGCGGCGCTTCCCGAGCGCCTCCGCTCTCAGCTCTCTTCTGCGCCTCTTCCCAGGCTCGGGATACACCCGGACCCCTCTGGGCACAACAAGAAAATAAACCAGAAGGTCTTTTGCGAGTTGATGTTTGGTAAAGGCGAGATAGAGACCAGCTCTGCTTTTCGGGCTGCAAACCCCCTACTCTAAGGAGTTTTTGGGCTCATCATCTGGCAGATGAGGCTCCTGGTCCCTCCCTGCCAGTGCAGGCGTGGGGTCCTCTGCTGATCAGCTGAGATCGATCCAAAGGAATGAGGGCATTTAGAGGTCTGAGCTAATCAGGCTGATTAGTACTGCTGTTATTGCTCAGATGTAGCTCAGGATGGGGTCTGTCAAGGACCATTCTCTCCCTGGACGTGGTTTAGCTCTTAGCACCCCCTCCCAGGCCATCAGACTGTGCCTGGGTCCAGCCTGGGTGCAAATCCTTGGCTTAATAGCAGGATGCAGCACGCCACTGGCAGAAGGAAGAGCAGAACACGTCAGGGCTGTTCACTCAGGGCAGGGCTCAGCCCGCAGAGCAAACCCACGAGCCAGCAGCACCTGCACCCCTGGGTGCCACCCATGGGTGCCACATCACAGCTGGATGCAATGTCCAAAGGCAGGAGAGCGTTCAGAGGGATGCTTGTCCTGCTGTCAGGCAAGGCTGCTGGCTCTGGAAATCCAATGATCAAATCTATACATTGGATAACACTGCTTTAAAATGTCCATGTCAATGGTTTTTCATATAATTATCATGGTTTTTGCTGGAACATAAATCTTTCCTAAAATAACTTGCAATGCTAGTATTGTAACAGAGCTACAAAAAGCCAAAGCATGAACCCTTGATCAGGAAATCCACCAAAACCTCAAGTGGAAATAACTACTTTAATGTAATTTTGTCAAGGAGGAAGTAATGAAGATACTTCATAAGGAAACAATCATCAATCTCAAATAATGAATGAAAATAATGATGAAACTGATTTTTAAAATAACAAGTTTTTTGGCATGCCTTTTTTCCTTTATTTTTAAAAGAGGGTTGTTATCTTCATTGGAATTTAGATTTTTAAACTCTCTAAACCCTTCTGGAACATTAAGAAATATTTCCATGTTCTATAGAGCTCTTGATGAAAAGGAAGATGAATATTGTCAAGGCCAAGGATTTCATACCTCCTTTCAAAAATCCCTATCCTAGAAATAATGAGACTAGATTTAAAATAATAAATGTAACTTTCTGTTTAAATTCTTTGCACTGATGTCTTGAAGGTGCTTTTTATTATCATTTATTAGGATGAGGTGGAATAGAAACATAGACCTGATCTGCTCAATATAGCTGCACTGATTTAATACGGTGGCAAATCAGTTTAATTAGATCAGTGATTAGACCTTATGTGAGCACTCCTCCATGCTAAGGGAAGCTTACACTGCTGCTGAATTACATCTTTGGGTCAAAGAAACAAACTGCTGGCTTAATAATAGCAATAGCAATAACAGCAATAATAATAATAATAATAATAATAATAATAATAACAACAACAATAACAACAACAATAACAACAACAATAACAACAACAACAATGTTTTTCCTTTAATCCAGATTTTTTTCTTGATGAAGCCAGAGAGTGGGGCAGGTACATGGTGAGGAGGGAAGTTGCAATGACCCTCTGTGTTGCTGTGGTGGGATAAACTTCTTATGGTGGTAACCTCTAAATCCTGTTCAACAACATGTCCACATCTGGTTGGGCAAGATGGAGCAAGGCAAAACACACAAACCATAACTGGCAAAAGGACTGTCCAGCAGATCCAGTCCTGGGTCTGTACCATCTGTGTCTGAATCAACATTTGTGTCAATAGAGAGAGAGAAAAACAGCCAAAAATCATCTCTGCTTCAGAGAGCTCAGATGCTGTGGAGACAGCACAGAGATGTGGGTAACCAGCTATCTAAAATGGTGCTTAACCTAATCCAAGGCCTCTCTCTGATGCTGAGGAGGATGCTTATCTTTTGCTACTATTCCCAACACAACAGGAGCTCTGTGCAAGCAGCTCCTGGTGTCTGCTTGGAAAAGGGGGCAGAGCTGCTCTGGGCACACACACAGGCAGCTGGCAGCAGGATCAGCCCTTCTCAACACAGGGAGCAGCCCCAAGACCTCCTGGCAGCAGGCTGTGACACAGAGAGCAGATGACTTCCTAAGGCTTTTATCAGGGTAGTGCACCTCTGAATTTATCCTGGAGATATGTGACTATTAACTGCAGGTAATAAACTAAGGGTGTGCAGATGCAATTATAAGGAGAGGCTTAGCCAGCCCTAAATAGGTGCTTTGAAATATAGGCTTAAATATCTTTCTGTAGGGTTGGTATAAGCTTGCAGGAAAGCAGCCTGGTGGCAAAGCAAAGCATAGCTCATATCACAGCCCAGCCACGTGGATGCGAAGAAGCCTTAAAAAATAAATAAAACTAACAAGGATCCCATGGGAAAGAGCCTGGAGCTGGAGTAGGAAGACAGCAATAGTGGTTTTGTCTAGCTCTTGGTCTCCCTGAGTTCCTGCTGCCATGGACTGGGGCTCATATTTCCCTCCAGGGACCGGGAGAGGCTCCAGGAGCCCATTGCAGCTGCTGCAGCCAGGCTCTGTGGCTCCGAGGGGAGCAGCCAGCAGGGACATTGTGGGGCACACAGGAGGAGGAAGAAAGGTTCTGCAGAGGATGGAGATGCAACTGCTGTCTGCTTCCAGGCACCCAGTGAGAACCCACCCAGGGGGATCAGCTCCTTTCTCACCTCCAAGCTGAGCCTCAGCTCTGGTTGCTGCTGCCTCCTTTCCTTTTCCAAGACCTCCCAGATGCAGCAGAAGGACGAGAGTTGGAGAGGGAGCTGTACAGCCATGAAATGCCACAATTTCCATTCATTCTGCCCATGAAGACCACAGCTCCTGCAGTGCTGGGAACTGGTTTTTAGTGATTATACTTAGAGCAATCAAGATGCAGAAGAAATAAATGCAAATATACTGGGCCAGCTGCTGGCACAACGCTGAGCCAAAGCCACTCTGAAAGCAGCAAGAAAGGTTTGTTATAGTTCACAGAGCTCCAGGAAGGGTCCCAAGCCAGGCATGCAGAGGGGAGGGGATGCATGACACCAGAGCAGCTATTCACTTCCAATGTGGTCTGGAAGCACAGGTTGAAATCCTGGCTCCTGGGAAGCTGTGGATGCTGAGCATCAACACCAGCAGAAAACGTCTGAGGCGTAAGAGAGCTCAGTGCCTGAGTGCCTGGATCCTGATGAGCCCTGACCTGGCTCAGAGAGGTGCTGGAAGGGTTTTCCTAGGAGCACTGGCAGAGCTCTTGGGCACACAAAGTGTTGGGCAAGGGAACAAGCTGTCACTGACAGGTTTACACGAAGTGCCTCGAGCGGGTGGTGCTGCCGAGCGCTTTGCCAGCTCCACGTTTTGCACGGAGCGTGTTGAAATCAGCCGTCCTTCATCTGTGTTCTCTTAGCCGGTGGTAAAAACACAAAGCACTCAGCGTGCTGATGCAGAAGGGCTGCAAGCCAGCTGCTGGAATGGCCTGCCTGCCCCAGGTCCCAGCGTTGCAGTGGGGATCCTCTCTCCCAGGAAAGCCCTGGAGTTTCCAGCCCAGCGTGGCAGAGGGAAGCAGCACCAACACAGCCTGTGCTGCTGCGCCAGGACGGGAGGGCTCAGGAGCTGTTTCCCGTGCAGTGGTGCCAGCTGGCAGCCTGGCACAGGCAGCTCACGAGTTATAATCCAAAATAGTCCCCAACCAGTGGGCATGGTGCCAGGCTGGGGCTGGGAGGGGAGTGTGGCACTCTGCCCTCTGCCCTCTGAGGGGCGCGGGCTGTGCACCCCAGAGCTCTGCCATCCCCATCCTGTGCTGCTCCTGATGTCAGCAAAATCCCACTGTGCCTCCTCCCTGGGGTGAGACACCCCGGGCTGGCAGAGCCTGCTGTCACCAGAGCAGGGCACTCATTCATAAATCCAGCACTGGCCGGGATGGGGCTTAGGGGAGGAGCTGGGAGTGGAGCAGGGAACAGGCACTGCTTTGTTGGGATGTGGAGTGCGTGTGTGCATGGATGGAGCCGGGGAAGAGGATCGGCGGCTTTGTGGTTGAGAGCTCACGGTCAGCTGCTGCCTGCACTGCTCGTGGCGTGGCTCAGCCCATCTGTGGCTCCCTGCAGCACCCTGAGCTCCTGCCTGGGGTCAGCACACCCCAACCTGAGCAGGCCTGGCAGGAGGGCTCACAGCAGGGAATGGTGTTGGGAAAGCCACTTATGCCAGCACACAGGACAAGCCCCAGGGATGGCAGGTTCTTCTGGCTGCTTGCTTGCTTGAGGTTGCTCCTCATGGCCTCACTTTCCCCAGCTGCTGAATGCCAAGGGTGATGCTATCTCCTTGAAGTGCTTCAGAGGGAAAATCCTGCAGGAAAAGCTGGGAAGGACAAGAGCTGCCATCAGCATTGCTGGCCCTGGGGGAGGGTGGTGGTGGGTGCTGAGCAAGGTGAGAGGGTCCCAGCTGGTAGAGAGAGGCAGCCCTGAGCTTGGCAGCAGCTTGTGGGTGTTTATGGGAGCTGGGCAGACAGCGGGGCAAGTGCTGCCAGTGCCCACAGCCATCAGGCAGTGCCCATAGTGCCTCCAAGGCTCTTATCCACATCACACAGCAGTGCTGTGACACCTGCAAGGTGTGAGTGGGGTCACTGGGACCTGTACAGCTCCTGGGTGCAGCACCTGGCCCAGGTATTCCAGCATCATCCCCTTCCTCACTGGGATGGTAACTGTGCCAGTGCATCAAGGGTGGACTCCAGGATCTTCCCAAATCCTGCCACATCTCTGTCATACTCTGCCTCTCTGCCTCACCCTATTCACACCTCTCCAGCAGCCCTGGAGTTACTCCTGATTTACACCTCTTCTGGCCTCATTTTTTTCTCCTTCGTACCAAATTGCTGGTGCGTGTCTGAGATCCAATTATTTTCATGACCATTATAAAAACTAATAAACTTCAGCAAAGCCTCTGGAAGCCCCATTGCTCTGTCTGTGCATCTGTATGGTCACCAGGGCAGGAAGCATTAGAGCTGTCAGCACATCCAGGCCCACACAGGCACCCCTGGGGCACTCAGACATGCTCATGGTGTACTGCAACTGCTTGATAGGTAACTTAAATATAATGAAGTTGATGAGCACCAGCCCAAATTGCTGTGAGCAGGAGAACAGAGGGGAGGGGCTCTGGGAGGGGTTTTCTGCTTCAGCCAGAGAAGAATTACTGCTGGCCCCTGAGCGTGAATCCACATCTGTGGGTGAGAAGGTGCCCTTTCTGTTCAGTCTATTCCTGTTTCCTGTACCAGTGTCAGTGTGTCCCACCACAGCCCTGTCCTTAGGCAGGGATGGGGACATGGCCCTGGGAGCAGCTGACGGTCACAGCCACCGACAAAGGCAGGAGATGCCCCAAATACAAGTGCAGCGGGTTGGAAATCTCCTCAGCCCTCAGTTCCACGACCTTTGGGGCCTCCAGTGTCTGATTAGCATGAGCTTTGTGCTGCAAGGGGCTTTGCTGGGTCCTAGTGCTGCTGCCCAGCGGAGGCCCCCGAGCCTGGCTGTCCCCCCTGCCATGGGGTAAGTGCTGCCCTTCCATCGCTGCTGGAGCAGCTCCTTCCTGCCGTGGATGGCACCACGAGCTCAGCCACGAGTGCTGTGCACTCACAGGTCCTGCCCTCCATCCTCCACCCACCCATGCACATCCCATGGTGGCACTACACAGCAGAAAGTGAATTTGCAGGGTCACATCTTGAAATGGGCAGCTCAGGTTTGTTTCTGAATTACTGTGCTTTTGTTTCTGAATTACGGCTTCCTCTCTTGAATTGGGGTGGGGGGCTAAGAGAGGGGTCAGTGGCTCTGGAGAGTTTTTTTACACTGGTGAGGCTGTCTGTCCTCACAGTCCCAGCTGCCCTGATCATCTCTCCCTGCCTCATGCCGAGGGAAATGATAGGAAAAGTCCCAGGACAAGGGAGAGGACAAAGGAGAGGCTGGAAGACTCTGGATGGGGCTGTGGGTGGGGGCACAAGGCTGAGCTGCATCACCTTCTCTCCCTTGATGCATTAACTCTCTTTCTGCTGGTCTCTGCTGCATCCTTCTGTGGCAGGGCTGCAGGCCTGATCTGCCCTGTTGGCAGCTCCATCAGCAGCCTCCAGCCTTGGGAACCAGGATTAAAGGAGCAACAGCAAAGCATTAACGTGTCTCAGGTCTCCCTTGGTAATTAAAGAGAGCCTGCAGATGAGCAGGTTTGTGTGGAGCCATGTGTGCCTGCTGAAATCTTCCACTCCCTGCCAGCAGAGGAGCCTGCCTTGTCAGTGCTTGCAGCTGACAGCACCTGCTTGGATTTTCATCTTTTCAGACTGGTCATTTTTAGAATTCAAAAGTTGCAGCCCATTTAATTTTTTTACGTTTCATTCATCTTGGGGACTGAAAATAGCCTGTGCAGTTTCAGATCCTTTTTTTGTTCTTCTTTGTTTTTTTTAAATCATCGGTTTCATTCTCAGACAATCTCCTTGCTGCAAAAAATAATAAAATAAATGTGTCTTCAGATTATGAGATTTGTCTTGGTTTAAAAGCTACTGGGAGAATGGCCCAAATAAGTGCCACATCCGTGGGCTCTGTGACCATAAATCTGCCTGTGCTCCTTGGCTGCCAGATTCTCCCACTTGTAGCCAAACTGATCAATATCAAAGGGCTTATTTTTACATTTCAGAAATGGATTAGTGGTCGTGCTTCTGAATGTCGAGAACTCAGCACAGCACCAGGGAGTGGGGCTGTGCACAGGGGGTTACCCTGAGCATGGGATGAGGGCAGCCCTGTGGCTCTGGGCTCACACCAGCCCAAAGCACTGCACCTCAGTCCCCCCTCCTCTGCCCAGGACACACAAGCTGCACAAAGTATCCAACTACAAACGAAAACTGAGTGATACTGTGATTTCAGACTAAAATGTATATATCCATGTGCATTTGTGCCAAGGCCAAAAAACACAGCAGCAAACACTCAGCTGTGACATCAGGGAAGGGGAGGGGAGGGGAAGGGAGGGGCAAGTGCCACAACAAGACTGTCTGGTCAGCCCCAGCTCCTCACTCTGTTCCTCAGCTCGTGGTTGAGCCCTCATCCACTTGGGCTGGAGGAATGAAAATAAACAGAGACTCACAGCTCTGCTGCCAGTCAGGCAGAGGGGATGGCTTCAAGCATTCATTTGGATTTGGTTACAGCAGCAACAAAGTTATAACAGGAACTGATATTTTTATTCTTTTCATTTGCATTTGAAATGTCACTCTGGGGACTTCACTATTATTGTTACTGCAAATGCATGCCTCGATTTTTCCAGTCCTGACCGTGCTGCACACACGGATACTGGGACTGATCTCCTGCCCTGCAAGACCAGCTATCCAAATTTCACTGCCAGGCAGAAATTAATTGGAGTGGGAGGCAAGCAGAAATGAAATGGGATGGGAGAGAAGCAGACACTCTTCACCTGAGGAGCATGTTACAGATCTGCTTCTGCGCTCCTGTCCACTTAGGCAAACTGATTAAATCAGCTCGGCAACAATAAAATTCTTCCTGAGTGTTGTGATTTATTTGTGATTAATTCCTACATAGCCCAGAGTTTCTGTTTTAAATACATTCTTGTTGCTAGTGATCTTGGAGTAACACTCATGGGAGGGCTGCCATGGCACCTCTCTCTTTAGGTGCTCTACAAACACGAGACAGGAGCTGTACTGCAGCTGTACCCCAGAGCAGCTGAATGTGGAGCTAAATCCTGTTTTTTTCTAGACCTCACCAGACCCTCTTCACCCAAAGCCCTTATTGCAGCAGCAAGAGAGTCTCCTGTGAGCAATGTGTGTGGCCAGAGTAGGTGCAGTTGTTGCTACACATGAAAGGAGCCTGGGTCCTGGAAATGAACCCTTGGATCTTTTCCCAGCACAGTGTGCTCGTAGGAGAATAACAAACAGAAGATCACAGGGGGCTTTATCAGGTCATGCACCATCTGGTCTCTCATTCTTGGCTCCAGCAAGACTGACGGGCTCGTCTCAGCCCACCATCCCTCCTGGAAATGGTTAGCATATGTGAGGACTCCTGGCAGCCCGTGGTGCTGGCCAGGGAGAGCAGGGCTTTGGGAGGAAACCGGGGTGAGCTGGCCTCCTCTGACCCTCCTGGTTACACCACAAATATTTGGGTGCTCAGGTTGATGCTCAGCTCACCAAACTGAGCTGGAGTCCATCTGGCTGTCTCAGGTGATGCTGTGATGTGAAGGACAAGAACCTGTTGCACTGTGTGGTTGTGACCACCAGACCAGGAGCTGCCCCTCCACTCTCCTTGCCCAGGCCTTGCCAAGTGCCACCACTCTGCTGCTGATGGCTGGTACCCTCTGTGGCACCTGCCAGCAGGGCTGTCCTCTCCTGGGCAAACCCACTTGGCTCCCTCAGGCTTTGGTGCTGCTGTGCTGTGACAAGAAACAGAGACTCGCTGCTGGAAGGGGCTGGGATCTGCACTGGTGCCTTTATTTCAGATGTTCACATTCTTTCCTCCTAGAAAACACTCCAGCTCTTCCTCCTCAGCAGGGAAAAAAGAAAAAAGGGCTGCAGGAAAGGATCTGGAACATGCTAATAACTGCACCCACCTCTCAGGGCACATATCAGTCTTCCCACAATGTTCCCATGGAGATGACCCAATCCACCCTATCCCCTCCTTCTCTTCCAGAGCTCTTTAACCTGCTGCACAGGCAGGGAAAGTTTGTTAAATCCAAATCCCTGAGCATCCAGCTTGCCAAAGTTCTTTTGGGAAGGGAGATGCAGGGACTGGAGCTGCAGCAGGGCCACCCTCTGCTTCACCCCAGAGGAGGAAAGCAGTGCCCAGCAGGGAGTTCAGCCCCTTGGAAGGAAAGGAAAGACCAAAGGAGGGAGGCACCCACCTGATGCCAGGGAAGTCACAGGGTGACCCACAGCCATGTTTACCCTGGCACGATGTTGCTGCCTGCCCAGCTGCTTCCCTGCAGGCTCTGGAGTGAAAGGGAATGATCCTGGAGGGCTTGCTACTCCAGCCTTGGGAGAAAGCATCGTGCAAAAATCATGGCTACATCTGCTGAGGGGCTGGTAGCTAGCAACCAGCTCTGCTCATGGCTAGGATAGGTCATGTGCTGGCTCATGAGGACAAAACAGGAGAGGAATGAGAGAAATAGAGCTGTTGGACCTTTACCCAATGAATTCCTCGCTTTTCCAAGTCAGCTTGGAAACTTTGGGGAAGAAAAAAGGCTTGGACTATACTAGCACAGATCCCAGTGATTGCAATGTGCAGCTGGAATTGCAGTGTAAGTTCTTTTTAAAACATGACTGACCAGCCTATTGCTTCCCAATTTCTCTGTCACTGATAAAAGTTTTAGGAAGAACCCCTAAACCCACATAAGCTGCAGCCCTTACACAACCCAGGGACCCTGAGGGTCACTGAGGAAAGGGACCAAATTCCTGGATGAGCCAGGTCAGATTTGAGCAATTCAGAGTGACAAATTTAATGATCATATCACATCAAGTCAGAACCTGTCAGTGCCAATGTGACAACCCCGTGGAGATAATACAACCAAAGGTACCCAAATGAACTCTGGGGCAATTCCCAAGTGGATGAGGAGCTGGGAAGGGAGCAGAGGAGAGTGTAGGCACCATGGAAAGGGCTCCTTGGGTCTATCTGTGAGACCTGACATCTCCAAGGGCCAGATCTGCCATGGCTTTCCCATGGGAGCCTCTTCCCACACATTTTTTGCACTGTGGCCCCTGCTTTGATCTTTGCCTCCTCCCCTAAATCTGCCAGCTGGTGGCTGCCATAACTCCCCTGCACAGGCTGAAACCCTTCTGGGTTTAAAAAAAAACCCAAACCAAACAGCACAAAAATACCCTCTCTATCACCCCAGGCCCCCTGACAACATCATCATTCTCCTTAAGTGTGTGCTAAATATGTTATACAAAAATCAAATGTGTCTTTTCTGATGACACAGAATCCTAGTCTTAAAAGGTAATTTATGAGGGAGGCAGAAATCGCCAATAGCCAGCATTGCTTCTGCTAACTCATGAGAAAAAGGCTTTGTTCTGAAATCTTGCCTATGGTGTTACTGGCAGTGATTATTCCTATGAAAACCTCACCAAGTTTACCCAAAGTCCCTTGCAGAATTCCCTGGGGTCACCATTTCACAGAGGGCACTGCCAGCTTCCCCACAGTGTTTGATAAATTGGGATGTGGGCCACAAGTGGACTCAGTTGGGCTGATGCTGTTTCCCCTTTTCTCCATCAGAGATTAGGGGGGTCTCCAGTTTTACTCCAGACCCACCTGAAGTTCTGCTGTTGGCATCAAAAGTCAGCATGGACACAGACACATTCAGCAGGATTTTCTCACGTGCTTCTCTCACCTCAGCAAAGAGATAAATGTTAAGAGAGGGTGAGATTTAGCTTTAAAAATACTGAATTTTCATAATGTAAGAGGATATTTGCACAGTTTAATGAACCAGATACTGAAATATGATAGGAGGGACTCTGAAAGCCCGACACTTGCTTTTTCCTTCGAAAACCATCACCCTAGGATCTGCTCAAGCCAGCCCTGCTCTGTTCCAGCCTTAACCAAACCCGCCAGCCCCTGCAGCCCCGAGCCCCATCGCTACTCTGGGATGTACTGGGTGGGTGTCTCTGTGCAGCGGTTTCAGCTCTTGCCCTGCGTGCCGGACCCTGCGGGCTGCGGGCATCGCCCCCGGCAGGTTCCTCCCTGCCCTGGCCACGGGCAGACCCCGCAAGGGGAGAGCAAGGGGGAAGCCGTGCCGCGGCCAGGACCCCGCACTTGCTGCTCTCTCTGCCGGCCCAGGAAGGACGGGAGAAGTCCCCGAGCAGACGGAGAGAGCCCCGGCAGCGCTGGCTTGTGGGGAAAGCAGGAGTGAGAGCTCCGAGCTCCATCGTGTGGCACGGACTGCGCGGGAGCGTGCTCTGGGCGCTGCGCTCTGCTGCACTTCCCGCTGCTGAGCATCCCAGAGTGCTGAGCATCCCAGAGTGCTGCACATCTCACACTGCTGAGCATCCCAGAGTGCTGAGCATCCCAGAGTGCTGAGCATCCCAGAGTGCTGCACTTCCCGCTGCTGAGCATCCCAGAGTGCTGAGCATCCCAGAGTGCTGCACTTCCCGCTGCTGAGCATCCCAGAGTGCTGAGCATCCCAGAGTGCTGCACATCTCACACTGCTGAGCATCCCAGAGTGCTGAGCATCCCAGAGTCCTGAACATCCCGGAATGCTGAGCATCCCACTGCTGAGTATCCCAGACTGCTGCTCTTCCCACAGTCCTGAGCATCCCGGAATGCTGAGCATCCCACAGTCCTGAGCATCCCAGAATGCTGCACATCCCACAGTCCTGAATATCCCAGACTGCTGCACATCTGTCGCTGCTGCATATCCCACAGTGCTGAACATCCCAGAATGCTCAGCATCCCAGAATGCTGCACATCCCAAGCTGCTGCACATCCCACAGTCCTGAATATCCCAGACTGCTGCACATCCCACAGTGCTGAACCTCACACACTGCACATCCCACACTGCACATCTGTCACCACTGCACATCCATCACTGCTGAGCAGCACACACTGCTGAACATCCCACAGTGCTGCACATCTGTCATTGCTGAACATCACACACTGCACATCCCACACTGCTGCACCTGTCACTGCTGAACATCCCACAGTGCTGCACATCCCACACCTCTGTACGTTCCACTGCTGATGGACTGCACACAAAGCTGCTCTGTGGGCTGCAGGCTGCCACACAGGCTGAGCTGTGCCCTGCTGCAGTGGCTGCAATAACCAGCAGCAGTGTTTTTTGACATCCTATCACCCACACACATCCAGTCGCCCACACAGTGGTGCCAGGCACCAGGGGAGTGCTTGCCCCACCTTTAACCATGGCAATCACTGTACAGGAGCCAAAGAGATCCACATTCACTGAAAAGGACAGTTCTTTGGCTCCTCGTGGCCATGGCTGCTCTGGGCCAGTCTGGCAGCACCCTCTGTGCCACCACCACTGCTGGCTCACGTCCTGGTCACTTCCATTGCCATGAATCAGACCTGAGCAAAATGCTCTGGTGAGTTTTACAGAAAAAGTAACTAAAGCCTTTGTAAGCCTCTGCAAGAGGGGCACTGTCCCCACATTATGGCCTCAGTCTCCTTTCCTGGGGTGCTTTGACACCTCTCTTTTTTTTCTCTCTGCAGCTTCACTGCCTTGTGCTCCAGCTCAGGAAATTCTTTCATTTTAAGCAAAACGTTTCATTCCAGTGTTGCCCTTCTTTGGGATTTGGTTAGATGCTGATGACACACCAAGAATATCTTACAGTGCACAATTCTGGAGTTAAATCTTGGTGCACGAAGAAAATTATCTCTCCCTAATAGAATATTTACAGAGAAAAGAGAAGGGAGGTTCTGGGTTTTCACTTGGTGCTAGAGAAGAGGCTCAAATTGAGAGGGAACCTGGGGCACAACAGCACCTCCTGATCCTGAGCCTCTTGGGTGCATCAGAGACCATGGAATATCCCAGACCCCTCTGTGCATCTGAGAAGGTGCACAGCAGCTGTGTCTCTGCCTCAGTTTCCCCACAGGACAGCGAGGAGCCCCGTGCTGCCCTGCAGCTGGTGATGCCTTGGTACCCAGCGGTGGAAAACCCAAGGGTGAGGCTCAGAACAGTGAAACTTTTTCCTCCGAAATCGAAATTTGTGGCGCAGCTCCGGGATGCTGCGGGGAAGGAGAGCGGGATGCGGCTGCAGGCTCCCAGAAGATGGCACTCGTGGTCTGCGGATCGAGCCACGCTCTCTGAAGATGGTTACGGCGAGGGAACCCATAAATAGCCCTGGACAGGCTGTCAGGCGGCCTGATTTAAGCACCAGAAATAGTGAAACTGTGGAGGTTTCTCAAAAATTAATTTTTCTAAAATGGGAGAAAGATGAAGCCAAGCCATTTTTTACCTGCTTCCCTTGCAAGCCTCTTCCCCACGAGGAAATCAAATTTAACTCCTTTGTGGCTGCCCCAGCAGCGTCCAGGTGGCCTTTGGTGGGGCTGGGTCTCGTCTGTCCTGTCACTCTGTCCCACTGCCACACCTTCCCCTCGTCCCTGCCGTCCACAGGGCAGCGCTGGCTGATGCTGCAGCCAGGGCATGGGGCAGGCAGCAAAGTTTCCATCCCTTGTTGTCACTGATGTGGGATGTCAGGGAAAATTTCTGCACTGCAAGGGTGGCCAACATTGGAACAGGCTGCCCAGAGAAGGGGTGGAATCGCTGTCCCTCGAAGCGTTCCCGGAGGGTGCAGATGTGGTGCCCGGGGCCGCGGGTTAGGGACGGGCTCGGCAGTGCTGGGTTAATGCCTCAACTCGGTGGTCTGAGAGGTCTTTTCCAACCTTGACGATTCAGTGATCAGGGCAGGGCTGATTTAGGAAGGAAGAGGTGATTACCATCCCCCTCCCTCTCAGTTTTAGATCTGCAGGTCCTTAGTCTCTTTTATACATCAGCTCTGGAGACACACTTTGGCTTTAAGTTTGAGCATAAATACTGGGCTCCTGTTACTGCTCACACTGACAGCTTGGGCATGGATTTACTGAGAAGTCTGCAGGGTGATCTCCCTCCTCACTCACAGCAGGAAGCATCTACCCCAAAACTCCAAGGACTTCTTTAGCTTCTGCTGTGCTGCATTAACACTTTTTTCTCCTGAGATCTCCCTTGAGTCCTACAGAGCAGAGTCCCTCGGTGGGAGAGGATTAGCTTGGCTCTGAGCAGTCATGTCCTGGCAGGGAAGGTGTCCCTGAGGACCAGACGTGCCTGTAACAGGCAAAGGTGGCTCATCCCAAGCCCTGCAAGCCCTGGCAGGGCAGGGGAGGTGGGCAGCCACGAGGACAGGTGACCTGCAGAGGGCTTGCCCTGTGGCCAAAAGGCAGAACCAGCATTGCATTGTATTTCCCACTGCTCCAGGCCTTGAGGATGGTGATGGTTTGAGTGCCAAGCCCCTCACAGATGTGCTCAAGCCATGGGACAGGCTGTTGCAGTGCATGAGTTGAGGCACAGGCTTGTGGGGAGCCTCTGGTGCAGGAGGGATGGTGTTCATCAAACACCAAGAGGGGAAGAGCTGTGCCAAGGATCAGAGCAGAAAAAATTGACCTCTCCATCTAAACAAGCAGCAAAATGGTCATTGTGAGCTCCTGCCCCTGATGGAGAGATGGGAGGGATGCAGCCAGCCCTGCCTGCAGGAGCATCCTCCTCTCCAGCTCTGGGACAGACCAGGAAAGGAACAGGACAAACAAAACTGCCTCTCTCCTCCCTCCACCCAAACCCACTCAGTGTAAATTATGCCCTAATTATTGAGCACTGACTGCCCCCTATAAATTATGGGTCTGTCACCGTGTGCTGTTCCCCCAGGAGGTGCTGGGTGATTTTTGCAGTGCCTCTGCAGCTGCAATCCTGCCTGGGCCCATCAGCCCTGCAAAAGAATTCTCAAAAAGGGATTTTTTTTTTATTTTGCATCTTTTCCTGCTTTTCTTTGAAACAATTATTAATTGTGTAATAATTTAGCAATCATTTGCTGCTGATTTGAGTGCTCCCCTTTGGTTATGGATCCTACATCCCCTCTGCCCTTCACTCCTCTAACCTGGATGCTGTTATTGTTTGGCCTCCTGTACTCCAGGATGATGCTCAGCCACTGCTGCTCTGTGCCAGAAGTCCAAGCTATAATCAAAAAACACAGACATATTATTGGGGTGGAAGAAGAGAGGTTTAATTTGAGATTTTACAGACCATACCCAAACAGAGAAAAAGATACTCTCCCAAAGAACATTTGTGCTCCACCTAATATTTTCAGAGTAGTAGAGCAATGAGATTTGGACAAGTCAGCAAAGTCAATAACAGGGCTGGGAGCAAAGTACCAGCATGATGGGAAAATAGCCATTATATACTGCATTTACATGGGGTTCTTAATTACAGATATCAATCAATAAAAAATAAAATTCATATGATCTATAGCCATGTAAAACCAAGAGACAAGGGAGTCCAGACCCAGAATATTCACTATGGACTTAGGCCAGTGATGGATAAAGAAGATGAAAAAAAGCTTCTTTAAGGTAATGGAACATTGTTCTTGCTAAGATAAATTATATTTTTAGCAAAAGATCATGAGAAAGAATGGACTGTAAATGCATTTTTGGGCAGACATCAAGGTGAAGAAGTTGAGGATGGTTCTGGTCCAAGCTCAGAAGTTTGGAAACTGGATTGAGTATATTTGAGTTTACTGCACAGTGACAGGGTGAGGGACACCCTGCACCCAGAGCCACCCTGGCTTTGCCCAGGTTATCCTCTGGTGCAGGCTGCAAGTGGCACTTCACCCCATCCTGAGACACCAAAGGAAAAAGCTGGGACTGCCTCTGCCTGAATTGAGCTGCAGCCTGCCAGAGCAGACTTGATGCCCCAGCACCTGCACCCCAGCAGGAGAATAAGGATGTGCAAGAGAAGAAAGAGAAAATAAGGATTCCTGCTGCACTCTTGTGATCCAGCAGAGGAAGCATCAGGCTCAGCCATGGGGCTTCAGAGAATCTCTGCCTTTTTTGTAGTTGCTTTCCAAGCAGAAAGGAGTCTTAGAAGTTTCAGGCTGGGATTTGCAGAGTACTTCCCAGCTGATTTTAGGAAGAGAAAAATGACATTGAAGCTGAGCAGCCCTGGGGTGTCCTGCATTGCTCTTTAATGCAGCTGTGAAAGTGCCAGTTGGTTCTGTAGGATTTCTTAGGGAAAGACCCCAAAACACACAGCCAGCCCAGTCCCTGCAGGGCTGCTTTGGCAGAGCCATCACCTCAGTGACACTTCCACAGCTTCTCTTCTCTGCAGGGAGAGATGCACAGACCTGCTCAGCTGCACAGCCTGGCAAGGCAGCGCCGAGCTGCCCAATGCGTCATTTGAGACTCTGCTTTCTCCTTGAGATCACACAATTACTGGGTGTAATTGTTTAACAGAGTCACATCATCGTCCTCTTGAGTGAGGCAAGGGAACTGACCACATCTCTCTGTCGAGGCAGAAATCCTAGGAGTGTACATTAGCCAATTGCTGTAACCTACAAGTGTTGTACAAGGTACCTTTGATGGATGAAACTGATTTAGGGGCCTGATAACTTGTCACTTCAAAGCAAACAAACAAAAACATTTCCCTTGTGTGATGGCTGGAGAAGTTCTGATTTTTGTCAACTCCTCACCTTGGTTTTAAAATCACAGTGGAGCCCCTTTTTCTTGCATTTTGTGGTTGTTTGTTTCTCTGCAGGGCTCAGTCCTGAACACCACTCTGCTGCTCAGTCTCAGGGTGCTGGGAGGTCTGGGGAGAGCTTGCAGATGCCTGTAGAAAACCAGCCAGTCTGGGAGTGTTTCTCCTGCTCTGGATTAGATGGCTGAGACATTTTGTGTGATGTCCAGTGCTGAAAACATGAGAAATGGACTTGTTTCCTCAATGTGCAATTTCAGGACCATTCCTGGCAAGCAGAGCCATCTGCTTACCTTAATCAGGGCATCTTGTTATGGGCTAGTCCTAGGAGTGAGTATTAAACATACTGTACTGTGGCATTATTTATGGCTTGCACTGACACCACATCACTCTGTTATCCATACTTATAGAAAAAGACCCACTGTAAGTATAATTAGTTAATAAATCACCATGAGTGATAAACAGAATGATGGATGCAGGTTTCAGTTGATCACTTTTTTATTAAGGAGAGATAAATCAGCATCATATTGTTGCTGTAAACCTTTCAAATTGGTCAAAAATCTTGCAATGCTGAAATGCAGCAGGGAGGTGATTAACGTGTCAATTGTGCAGCAACAAATTGCACCTGATAATTGATATCAATCAATCCTTTTAATTTCTCTCCAATGTAATGGGTGTTATACATCATCCTGCTCTCCTGCCTCTTCACCACAGCTTTTGCAACCTTTCCTCCACACCCAGACACCTCTCCAGGCATCTCCTCCAGCCTCAGCCTATCTCCTGTGCCTGGCTGCTGCAGCTCCTGCAAAGCCTTCAACCAACCCTGCATTGGTTTTTTGGACTCTGATCCCACCTGATATAAGAAAAGTCCATCATGCAACCTTGTGGTTTTATTTTTGCTAATAACATCACTCTATCAGAGCTACAAGCCTAATGAAGGTTGGGTAAAACTTCAAAAGGCAGAGGCTGGGGAGAAGTGTTGGTAACAGATTAATTTGGGTCCTGCCATCCATCCAGGTGTTCACCCCAGGCTGAATCAGAGTCTAGCAGCTTTGACCTGTTTTATGTAATAAGGTGAGAAATGGGCAATAAGGGGGCAACATCTCTTGCTCCCCAGGAACAGACAGGTCAGGCACAGGAGGGAAGCACTGCAGCTCTCAGAGAGGGGCTGGACCAGAGATGCAGTGAAAGCCTTGGCTTTGCACAAGCTTTTTGGTCTCCTGCTGATTAGCCACTGCTTTAAAGTTGTTATTTCCTTAAGGCAAGGCTCACAGCTCTGCTTGGTGTTTTCAATACACCAAAGGAGAAAAGCCAGAATTTAACCCCTTTTCCTGCACATAATGGCCAGGGAGGATTATTTACAGAGATTGAGATCCCTCTGCAGCTGCTGCATCCCTGGCATCAGGGAGAGGGCTTTCTCCTGCATCACTTTCTGTAGGATTTGGCCACACCAGAGTCTCCTGTTGCTACAGCCTGTGCTCATACAAAGTGAGGGGGGACCAGGAGGTGGCCTAGAGACCTTCCCTTCAAACACCTCAGGGTCAGGGCTTGCACCAAGGATGCTGCTTTGACCCACAGCTCCAATTAGACAGTGGTTTGATGCCCTTTACCAAGCCAAGCAGTTCCTACTGCAAATTTCTGCCTGCAGCTCAATGCAGAGGTGGGAAAAAAGTGCTTGGGAGTTACTTTCAGCTACAGTTTTGCCAGACTCAAACAGGGAAGCTTACTTGGAGCAGGCTGAGAGCTTGGCCTGTGCTGTGGGCTCTGAGGAGTCAGATGTGCAGCAGACAGGAGCTGTGTGCTTTGCCAACTGGAGAGAGCTCTGCGAGGGCCCAGCTATATTTAGCCAAGAGTGAAATATGTGCCTTTCTGCCCTGCTCCCAGGGGAGTCTGCTACTTCCTCTGTAATACCACACCACCTTTTATAGCCCATGTGCTTGCATGGCAGAGCCCAGCTAATAGGCAGGATATTATTGGATGTTATTGGGAGCAATCATTTTTCTCTTTGCCACACGGCCATACATTCACAGCTCGTTCGTGGTGGGTGAAGCCCTTGATGCCACACGTACAACAATTCCACTGGAATTCCCAGGCACATCAATGCCCTGCATTTCACTTGTCCACTGAACAAAAAACAAAGCTGGGCAGCCCTTAAAATGGAGCTGGTGGGGAGTGGGGCTGGACCTTGAGCCACAAGTGGATCTTGAGGGCTCTAGTCACTGGATCACATCCTCAGCTGGTGGCTATCCACATGACTCCATGGGAGGGATGGGGCTTCCACAGGTGGAGGAAAAGCCTCTTCTCCTGCCCTATCCACATTCAGCCTGGCTCTGGCTCCCCCTGCCTTTTTCTGTTCCATCCTGGTCTCCCCTCTGTGTACGTCGTATCTGTCAGGTCTCACATCCCCATGACATAGCATCCTCTCACATTACACTTGCCATAATACAGGGAAGATGAATATTGCCCCATAAATGCCTCTTAAGTTAATGTGAAACTACATCTCGCTACATCATGTATTCAACAAGCCATCATTTTCCTCATAAATTTTGAGGAGCATTTTGCCTTCTTGAAACGATTGGCTCGTGCGTCCGGCCGGGAAATAATCACAGCCCGTGGCCTGGGCTGGCTGCAGGGGCTGTAAATCACCCTGGGGCTCAGCAGCCCTCCTGCCCCCCCCTCCTGAGCACTGCTGAGTGGCTTTATGGCATCAGCTCAGCACGAGTGACCCTGCTCAACTGCCAGCCCTTAAATCAGCACCAGGCAGGTGTCACTCCGCAGGGGGAGAGCCTCACTTTTTCCTTGGGATGGAAAAGGAGCATTGCTGGTGCTGCAGCATTGATCCACTAACAGCAATCAGCACTCAGGCACACCTTAGACACTCACAGCCTATTACTTCTTATTTTACTGGGTTATTTCTGACACTTGCCCTTCTGCAGGGGCACTGGAAACACTCAATTTCTGAATACCCACCAGATTCTCCAGTTTGTCATGGGACTGTGGAGCCCAGAGACCTTCCTGCACACAAAGAGCCACACTCCAAACTGCAAACTGTGCTACCCCTTTTCAGTGGGTGAGGACCAAAAGGGAGGACTCTTCCTTGGGGTGCTCAGCTTGAGGGAGATTTGAATTTACTCACAGAACAGGAACCACTGACCATTTTAACTGCTCTGTGTGGGAAGCACCACAAGCTCTAGAGATGCCCAGTCACAGGAATTGACTTGTCTTATTAAAATTGAGCAGGTGATCTGCTCACTCTGGTATTGTTCAGGACTGAATAGAGGCCAGGGAAGCAAAAGCAGCCAACCCCCCCTCCTGACTCACACCAGACCTTTTTATTTTTCTGGTAGCCACTGTGACCTTTAAACCACAATTGTGGGTTGAACACTGCAGCAAATGAGTTTCCAGGCCTCTCTTGGCAGCCATTCCCCCTAGACAAAATCCATCATGCACTTTGGCCTGAACAGCTAGTTCCAGCATTAGGTTTTGGGGAGGCTTGTCAGGAATGACACAGGATAATGCACACTGTATATGCCTGGAGTACACTTAGATACATCTTGGTATTAAATCCCTTATTTTTCCATACACAGCTTTTGCTGCCAGAGGCAGCCCAGCTAAAGCCAAGTGATAGCAGTTTAAATGTAGTTTTATCACATTTTTCCTACTTGACAAAGGATTCCCCTCTCCACCAGCAGGGTCAGACTTGCCCTGGAGCTGGACATGCCCGTGGTCTTCAGGCAGCACCTCCCAGCAAAGCCCACCCTGCCCTGGCTGCTGTGTTCATGCCATGTTTTCCCTGGACAGCTGAACTGCCTGAAGCCTTCCTTGGAAAAGGAAATGAATTTCCTCCCTGCTGCCACTTCTCTGCAGAATTGCCTTTTGGGAAGCTTCAATAACACCAATTCCCTCCTGCATTCAAGTACCCCTGAACGAATGACCCTGCTAGTGGTGCAGTTTTTCCCTGTGCCCGCCTCCCCCCGTCTCTCTCTCCCCCAACTTTGATTTGATCAGGCCAAATCTGAAATGATGTGTGAAAGTAATGATATTTTGTAATTAAATCTCTGGTGATGGCGCCTCTAATTTGTGGTACATGCATTGTTCATAAGGAAAAAGGCATCAATTCATTTTCTGACTGGCTACTCCAGGGACTCGTAATTAGACCCAGTTCATCTCTTGCTGCCTTGCATATTAAAGAGCTACTGAAATGCAAAGGGAATTTGGGAAAGGGCTTTTTTTTTTTTTTTTAGAAAAAAACCCCTTCTAATAATGTTAGCTCAATTAGAAACACTCAGGAATTAAAAAAAAAGGAGAAAGTTTTGGATCATCCTGAAAATAAAATAGAGGCAAAATTTTAACCAAGTGGACCAGGGGAGGGCCTTCACTGACCTGCTGCCAAGCCCAGGGGCCAGCTTTACCTATTCCCTGAGAAACTGTGATGTTCTCAGCATTGTTTGTAAAAGAAAAACGTGTGGCAATACATGCCACACAATCCTATCATCAGATGTTACTCATCTGCTCTGCCTCAAATAAAGGGGAGAAAACTTTGATTTTCTACAATTTGAAGAGAAACATCAAGGAAAGACATGAAACAGCACAACATTGTGGAAAGGGAAATGAGGCAGTAGAGACAAAGGTTATTTTGTAGGGTCAATGCTATATCTGTGTATTTACATAGCACATTATTGTACATTCACAGAACTTGCTGGGAATATTTTAAACGAGTCTCAGATGGAAAATGCTTGGTTCTGTTATAGTTACTACACAACAGAATGAAAGCAAATTCAGTAGGTACTGGCTGTAATGAGCAACAGCCCCCAAAGATTCCCTGAGCTTCCCACTTGCAGCAGCATGAGAAACTGCATTCCCATCCCACAAGGATTTTAAGAGAACAAATTCCCTCCCTCAACTAGTACAAAGTTGAAGTCTCAAAAGCACTTATGTCCTGGTTACCCAGCAAAAAGAGTCACTGGGGTCAGAAGAGTTTGGGTTTGACCTTTTTAACACTTTAAAGGAATCAATTCTCTCAGTGTACATTTCCCAATGAGAAGTTGCTTCAATATGAGAAATAATAAAGGTGCTGAAAGCAAACAATGACATCTTCAAAACTTTTTCCTGCCTTCACATTCACTCCTCAAGAAAAAAAATAAAACTCCAGAGAAGGATGCACATGTGGGGAATCTGTGTTTCCTGACAAAGCAGCAGCTTTTGAGATCCCTTCCCAGTGCTCTGGGCCCTACAGCAATGTTGGCAATTCCTTGCCCACTGTGGATGATATTTATTTTGGCAGCACCAGCTGCAGCAGGTCCCTGATGCTGGTGGCCATTCAATCCATGCAAATGAAGCATTATAACAACTATTTCAGGCCCCAAACATCCTTGTCACCCCAGCAGCCACCTTTGGGTCTCCTGGTGCACCCAGACACAGGACATTAATCAGAGCAGCCCTCCCAGCCCAGCACAGGGGATTAAAACCAGCTCCAGCCCAAAGTGGGGGATCTGAGCTCATCCTCAGAGTTTCACAGGAGGCACATTTATTGTTCCAACACCAACACATCCTTAGGTGGAGTGATGGGAAGGGGCAGCTGCAGCTGCACCTAAGGGGGGGTTTCATTTGACATCCAGCTCTGAAATGTTCCCTGCCAAAAAGAGCCCAGGGAAAGAAGCAAGTGATGGAGAAGCAGCTGAGGAACCTGCAGGAGTTGGGATCATCTCTGTCAAGAGCAGCCAGGCTGGCACACACAGAGCACAGACACCAGGCAGGAACATTAACTCTGGGTGTTCACTGGGGCACCTTTCTGGGGGCAGTTGAAGGGCTGCGCTTTCTGCTCCTGGAGAAAAAGTGACAGAAGTGAAGAGATTTCAGCTGGGAATGCACCCTGACCTTCAGAGGGCTGCTCTGATTAATGCCCTGGGTCTGGGTGCACTTCAGCTGACTGAGTGCTGCAGAGATGAGCAAATGTCCTAACAAAACCCACACTCTTTTAAAGAGAGCTATTTTCAGTTAATTCCTCAGCTTTTATGGGGAGTCCCAGCATCTGGCAGAGCCTCCCAGCCCTGTGCCCTGCTGAGTGCAGCTCTCTGGCTGGGCAATCCTGCTTTTGCAAAGGAACCTGCAAAGACCCTGCTTCATGGCAGGGTGAAGCAGCCCCAGGGTGGGAATTCTCCTCCCCTGCCCACCCCAAGCCCACACTCATCCCCAGCCAGGGCCATGCTCAGGGCTCACTCTGTGCCAGGCCATGGTTATAATTTCAAATGGGGAAAGGTATCAACATCTCAAAACAGTTTAATTATTCTGAGAATGCTTAGCTATTAGCAAAGACAAGAGAGCTCAGGGCTATTTTTCAGCATTAATTTTCCATTTGAAATGAATTCCTTTTGGTTACACTTTTTAAATGTTTCTTTTAATTAGACGCAATTACTTCAGAAGAATTGCTTTTATTTCTAAGCCTGAGATCTCAATGATAAAGCTGTTAACTGGCTGAGCTGAATGCTGTGTATGGCTCATTTAGCTGGTACACTAAAGTATATTGAACTAGGAAATTATACAGTGAATCAGCTATTAATTCATTTTATGATCCTTTCACTCTAACATCCTGAATGAGATCTTTGGGGGAAATTTAGTCACAATACATATAATTGTTCAACTATATATATGCCACTGGTTTACTGCTCTGAGGTTACAGGCACTGCAGAGATAATCAGAGGGAACTGTGCAAACAGCATTGACTCCTGACTCCAGTGCTACAGGGAGCATCCTCAGAGCAGGGAGAAGCAAAGCACAAGCCATGGACACATCCCCTGGTTCAGAGCTGGGAAAAATAAACCTGAAATCCTGCTGTTTGTCAGGCCACACACCAGTGCTGTCAAAGGAGAACCTGAGCTTTCCCTTCTGGGCCCAGTTGTGTTATCACAATGTTTGGGGCAGGCAGAAGCTGCTGGGGAGAACCAAGGGTGGTTCATGTGGTGCTGGCTGAACACCAAACCTCTGCAGACCACCTGAGAACTGTGAGTGAGGTTTTCTCCAAGGGTTCTGCCCAAATCAGTACAATTCCTTCAGACCATTCCCACTTGGATCACAACTTGTACCTTTTAAACCAGGGGTTAAGTTAAGCAGCTTCTGCAGGACCAGCCCTGGTGTGAAAAAATACCAGTGCACCACTGGATGCCTTTCCTGTGTGTCCATGGCAGCAGCTCATCCTGCAGCCTTGCCCACTCCTGCAAAAGATGTCACAGAGGCAGCACACATCTCCCAGCAGGGAGCAGGAGATGGGCTCTGACCCTTCAGCATCTCCTTGGAGCCTGCCTGGGAAATCCATGCCTGGGCTGAGTCCTTTTGGCTTAGTCTAAAATCTTGCCCATGTCACTGCTGGATTTCAGGCCCCTGATGGTCTGTGATGCTGATTTAAACTCCTCCTCACAGCTCAAGAGGTTATTAAAAAAGTTTGGTGGCCTAAAAAACATGTCAAGGATTTGTTCCAATTTCCAGGAATTTTCCTGTGGGGAACACCAAAATGCCACCCCCATCCCACAAACAGTGTGGTAACCCAGCAAGAGCCCCATATCCCAAAAGGGATTTTTCAGCAGGTCACCAGCCCTTCTAGCATTGCAGCAGGGCTTGGATGCACGTTAAGCAGTTGTACATACTGCAGAGTCACCATATGGATATCTTTGTAATTGAAAATGTAATGTAAACCTTGGCATCCGGGGCTGTCTTCTGGAGAAATCATTGTGGAAATGTCATATAATTAATGAATTGCATCAGCTATCAGGGAAAAAGACATTTTAACCATGGGATCATGGGACTTTATTACTGTAGATGGACTAAGTCTATATCTTCCAGCATAGATCAGTCCTGACAAAAGTCTGAGGTTGCCAGCTGGCCAGGTTTGTTTTTACTAACTTAGCTCTCTTATTATTTTAATGAAGTTCAACTGATGCTGCAGAGAAGCCAATTTCTCTAAATGCTGCCAATAAATTAAAATAAAGATGTTGTGTGTGAAGATTGGCAGGTGTCTCCCTGCAGATTTTATCCACCTTCCAAGCAGAGCCCCCACTTTGGCAAAAGCCGTGGCCAAACGTTGCCTGTGGAAAGCAGCAGAGCAATGGAGCTTGGAGCAATTAGCAGAATTGTAATTAGTGCCAGCTCAGCACCTACCAGTGGGGGTGTGCACAGAGAGGGTCCCTTTGGGCCACTGGGGTGCAGGGTTTGTAGCAGGGGCTCTGGGCTGGTGCTGCAGCCCCCGTGGGAGGTGGGATGAGTCTCCTGCCCTGTGTGAAGGGGACCAGACTCAAACCTGCTCTGGGGCTCTGGCCAGGTTCTCTATAAACACAGGATTCAGCAAACCCCACTGCCTGGGGGACTGATCCCCTGGTGACTGCCAGCCCAGGAGTGAGCAGAGGAGGGCTCTGGAGCTGGGGGCCAGCCAGGCTGCAGGAGGAAGCAATGCAGCGTGGGTTTCCTCTGGCAGGAGGGAGAGCAGCCCAGGTGTGCTTGCTCTGGGAGTTGGGTGGCACAGAACCACTGCCACAGCCTGAGTGGGAGGAGGATGATGGGGGAGCCCTCCCTGCAGCCTGGGCTTTCCCAAGCACAGAGCTCTTGCTCTTCAAAGCACCTGCAGGAGGTCAGAGCATCACATCCTCCTGGACTGGAGAAGAGCAGCCATCCATCCTCCCCCCTCAGCAGGGGAACAGCCCAGATCCTCAGGTGGGAGCCACCTTGTCCTGCCCACTGAGCTGTGACACCCAAGTGTCCCCAGATCATCTCTGCTGACCTGCCTTGCAGTTCCAAGAGACTTGGTACTCAGCTGTTCAAAAGTGTTTGCTTAACCCACAGACAGTGTCCAAAAATGTTCTGTCCAGGAAGCAGAGCTACCAGGGTTATAACAAAACTATGCATTAGGATAAATTGCTTCAGTTAATTAGCCATATAAATTCATAATAATGCGGTACTCCTAATTATATTTATCAATTAACAAAGCAGCTTTCTAGCATTGCTATTTTCCATGTTTGCATACTTTTAGTTGGTGACAAGTTTCAGTGAAATTCTTTGAAAACTCAGAAAGGCACCTGTGCTCAAGCACTCCTGCCACTTCCAGGAATCCATCCCAGGCTGGACAGCTGTCCCTAAAGCTTTTTGCTTTGCACTTCTGTAACATTTGCACTTATAAATTCAAGTGTAGTTTGGCAACTGAGGTGACCTGAAAAGTGCTTTCCTATTTAAAATAAATGAAAGTTACCAGAATTTTGCACAACTTTGCAGCTGAACAGGCCCCATCCACCTCTGGTGTGACAAAGTCCTTGGCTACTGAATCCCATATTTGTCACCACAGGCATGTCCATCTTATCACCCTTTTCATGAGACAGAAGGGGTAGGAAAGGCTTCCCAGCTTCAGCTGGAAACTCAGCCTGCACTGTGCCTTCCCTGCAGAATCTGCCCAAGCCCTGCCAAGGACACACTCATGGGGATGCTCAAACCATGCAGATAAAACACCTTTCCCCTTAGACCACAGCTGCCAAGTTGAGTCAGCCTGGACCAACCCTTCAGACTCTGCTCAGCATCCCAGCTGGAGCTGCACACACACTTTGTGCTCTCACAGCTCACACTGTTTATTTGTGATGTCCCATTTTCCCTCCTCTGCCTCCAGCAGTCCAGTCTGCATCTCCCTCAGCACCTTCCTCCTGATTCATGGTGCTGCTTGACTTCATATCAAGCAGAGGATGGATGTCTCTTTATCAGGAGAAATAAACCTCTCTCCAAAGGGGAAGGTGAAGAGCCTGTTGAAACACACAGCCCTGCTCTCCTTTCTTGTATTGCTGCTGCCCAGAAACATACAGCAACAAACGATATGATTCAGTAAAGTTATTGAGTGCCAGCCCTTCACATTTGTCTTCCAGTGACTCTTAAGTCTTCCTTTTCTCTATTGAGTTCCATCTCATTGACTTCCTATAAACACTAATACAGAGGCACAGACCTGCAGACATGCCTGGAATACAACCCACACCTCACAGGCACTGCCAGGGCTGGGCTGGGCTCAGAAAGTCCAGGCTAATGTGATACAACTACTACAGGCATTCAAATCCATGAGTCTCCTCCATAGCTCAAACAAAGCCAAGCTTATTTTCTCTACATCTCCCTTTTATCTGTGAATTTCAGGAACTTGTTCTGCTTTTTGGGATTTTCCCTGCATTTTCTTGCCTCAAATGGAAGCGGATACTTACACGTGTTCTTGCAATTCCCGAAGTTTATTTTTGCAGAAAACTACTCCCTGCCCCACATGGGCCCAGACAATGAAACCACCAAGCAAGACAACTCGCTGCATGACACGGAAATGCTGTTAATGCTGAACCAGGCTCCGGATTCAAAGCGTGCCTCTAATTAATCACCAGTTACCCGGCGCCGTTGGGCGGCATCTTCCATCTTGTTTCCCACACAATGGGCTTCCTCCCCTTTTGTAGTCACGCACGTTCCTCTTCCTCCCAGGCTTGGTGACTTCCAGCCTCCTCACCCCCTCTCCTGCCATCCCACCCTCCCATCCATCCCCCCTGTTGAAATATTAACCCGGGGCCCTGAATGGCTTTGCTGACTGATCCATAAACAAGTGTTGTGTCGCTACCGGCCTGCCACAGCACCAGCCCTGTTTACATCTGAATGTTATCCCCCCCAGAGACTGCTGGCACCACGGGGAAAGGGACAGAACTGCTGAGGAAGAGGAGCAAAACTGAGAACAGGAGCTGAAACAAAGCTGAGGGGAAGAAATGGCCATGGGTAGCCTGTCTCCAGCAGCCCACCCTGCTAGTGCACTCACTGCCCTGTCACTTTTCTGTGAAACATTTTGGGTGAAACATCATTACTGGCTCCTCTTCCTGTGTTCCCTGCAAACTACTGCCCCCAGACCCAGCTGTGGTCCCTCCAATACACCAGTTAGGGGTTGGTATATTTTAGTATTTATTCTGCTCACCAGTGCTGCCGGGCTCTGGTGCAGGTCTTTTACACAAAGGACATTAAATCTGTTGGAGTAGTTTGCTCTTTGGGTTTGTGCAGTGCACATACCAAGAGAATAAATCCTCTGCCTCCTTCAGACCCAAGACCCAGCCCTCGTGCTGCTTGTAGGTTGGATTTTTAACAAATCTAATCCCAGGTCTCAACCTTCTTTGGGCTCTGATTAGGAAGTGGCATCCAGGCTGGTCATGGCAGAGGTGAAGCTGAGCTTGCCTGTGATCCAAACCTGCCTGGAGCTTTCCTTTGGATCCTGATTCCTGGCTGGCAGCAGGGATAGCCAGCTTGCTCCAAAGCCTTGTGGTTCCCCAATGCAGCCTTGCAGACTCGAGCACAGGTGGGCACAGACCTCCTCAGGAGCACAAGCACTTTCTTAGCCCAGCACCGGGGGAAACAGCAGCCTGGCAGGGAAGCACTGCTGCTACCTGTGATTTTTCACACCTTCACAACCTACAGCAGCTCCCACGCTCTCCTCTACTTTCCAGCCACTCTTTGTGGGATAAAACAGAGAATGTGATAAAACATCTGATGATGCAGGTGGCACCATCTGCTCCCTCACCAGCTGCTGCTACCACTTAACCACATTTCTCTATGAAATATTAGAAAACCAAGGTGACCATATAAGAAGCAGCTTTCAGGATGGTCCCAGCACAGGGGAGAGCACTTGGCTTGTTAGCAAGTCCTGGACCTACAGCCAGCAATTGTCATTCCTCTCCTATAAGCCAAGTGAGGTTCTGGTGTGATATAAAACTTGACACCAGTGGAATCCAACGAGTTCCCAGAGTGCCCAGTGTATCTCTGCCCACAAATTTATTGCAGAGCTGAACACCAAGCCTCCAGTATAAGTTGTGAGACTGTGCAATACACAGGCTGGAGTGACCACACTGAGGAGCACTTCAGCTTCTGTTCCATGAGTACCTTGAGGAGAGAGAACAGGTCTGTTCCCCACCCAGGATCTCTGAGTTTGGTGTGTGGTGTCTGGGCACAGAGCCTGCCCAGATTGATGCACTCACCAGCCAGCCCTGCTCCCTCTGCAGCCACCAGCTAAACCTAGGAGAGTGCATGCAGGAGAAGTGCCTGCAGTGCTTTGGTTTTGCAGACCACAGCTGGGATTATGTTCCTGGAGAAGAGGATCCAGCCCCTTTCTCTAAGCCATGCTCTTTTCCCATCTTTCCTGTCTGTATCCAGGGAGTTGCCCAGAGTAACCCATGTAGCACCTAACAGGTGCCAGCACAGCCCATGGTCTCCTTCAGGAGTGTTGAGGCACCTTTTTGTTTTATTAAGGGTCACATCCAGCTGAAGGATATGACTTTACTCTTGTATGAGACATAACTCCAGCCAAGCCACTTCAGAAAGCACCTTTAGGTGTTGCAGTGACAGCTGTGCCTGAAGCTCTGGGTGATGTTGTCCCTCTGCAGAAATACCTGTGAAGCAATTGACTCATCCTTTACCCATCACCTGAATTTGGCATCCCTGTGCAGTCCAGTTGGAGTCAGATTCTACCATGAAAGATCAAGAAATTGAAAACTGAAAGTGGCAAAAATTTGCTAAAATGAACAGTAACCCAAAGTCTTATAATTTAGGGGTCCAGTGACATAACTGCACAGTTTCTAAGCATAAAAGAGGTGGTGGTGCTGTGGTACCCAAGGTACCCTCAAGTGCAGAAACTGAAATGGGTCTTGGGCTTTTCCTGCTGTCTGTATATCCAGGATATTTCATATAAAGGCAGGAATGGTCAAAATAGTGATTAATCATTATTCACATAAGACACAGATGTTATCATATATCATTTGGTGGTTATTTCAAATATGTCTGGTCTTAAGGGCAGATACAATAATTTCTCAATAGAACAGCAGTGGCTGGACCCTGACAGCCCATCAGTTCAGAGTCATGTGCTTTCCTTTGTTAGAAAGAAGGAAGTTGGTGTGTAGCTTCCCCTCCTTATTTGCAATTTTTCTTTCCTATAAAACAGCCTGGCTTTGATCCCACCTCTGCCAGCATCTCTATTTTGCTGACTCCTCTCCAGGTGTGCTGGGAAGGGAGGCTGAACTGCAGAGAGAACTCACAGTTGAGTTTGAGCAAACTTCTCAACCAGATTTCAACCACACAAGTATCTACCAAAACCAAACTACACCCTCTTGATGCAGGTCACTCAAATCAGAATAGAAATATTTTATGACAATTTACAGAGCCTTGTGACTTTTGATTATTGGTTACAAACACCAGTGCTTCAAGTAAGGACACAAAGACAATTCAAACCCATTATTTCTCACCAGTGCTCCTTCCACAGCTGTGGCAAGCAGAAGTTGCTTTCAGAGTATAAAGTTAGCAATCCTTCCAGACTCCAGCTCTGCAGCTCAGGGACTCCTCCCTGAGCCAGAAAGGATCATTCTGTTTAATGGACATGGCTGGCTATTTCACCCATGCATTTGTCTAATTGCATTTGGAAGCTTCCTAAGTGGCCACTGTGGTTATGGAGCTGAGCTGGGACGAGCTCCACCAGCCCCAGCTGAGCCCTTGAAGGGAGGCAGCATCCCACATGTCATCCCCCCAGCATGCAGGGGCTGGGGACGTGGCTGGAACCCTCAGTTCACTCACTGCAGGTTGAGAGGGTGCCAGAGCTGCCAGGTCTGGCCCAGGAATTGCTTTGCCAGAGCAGTGTGGTGTCTGGAAAAAACATTCCACTCTCTGGGATTGGAAATGCTGTTCTCCAACAGAGAGTTAATCCTGCCCTCCTCACTAACTCTGCAATTCAGGGTGAGGATAGATCAATGGACAGCCTGTTTTATCTGCCCTTTAACAAACAGCCCAACCAAAGTTAAAAGATCAGTTGCATCCCTGGGCTAGAAAAAATTGCCTTCATTTTAAAACAAAGGCACAAAATTGTGAGTCACTGCTGAATTTTTATGTTGAAAGGCTTTTTTTTTGATAGGTAAAGGGTAACTAGATAAAAGTGAACAGACAGACAAATGCCTTTTCTTCTTCCCTCACTGCCAGGCTGTCCCCTGGCAGACTGACTAACAGGAGCTCAGCCTGTCTGGATAGCACTGCTCCCACTTTTAGGGAGAAAACCTGAATTGGCAATTTTTAAAAACTCCTATTGCACTCCAACAGGGGGCAGAGGATGTAGAAGTCTGTGTGCTCAAGGAGGTGAAGGGCTCAGCCCATCCTCAGTAGTGCCAAAAGCCCCAGCACAGAGCAGAGCATAGGACAAGCAAAGGGCTGAGCTGCTGCAGCCACACAGCCCCATCCCTGCTCCAGCAGCAGTCCCTGAGCCACACAGCCCCATCCCTGCTCCAGCAGCAGTCCCTGAGCCCCACCACAGCAGCCAGCCATGCCCAGGAGCAATGTTCCAGCCCCCTTGATATCTCAGGCAGGGGCTTATTGCTCCCCAGTGTCCAGCTGAGCCCCTCCAGAGCAGGGCTGATGGAGGCACCAAGCTCCCCACAGGCAGAGCCCTTCAAGACAAGGAACTCTTGTCTGCCTGATCAGTGTCTTCCTGCAGACCAGCATGACCCCAAGGCTGAGCCACATTTGAAAGATTTGGTGCCTTTGGCACCAAAACACCTTTAGGATCTACCCAACAACCATTTTCCATAAGGAAGGAGACCCATTCCACAGTGGTGCTGAGCCTCAGGAGGAGAGCAGAGGCTGGGTAGCACCTGGGTTTACCACATTTTCCAAACAGCTGCCAAATTCATCACTCAGGAGTCTGCTTGTGATGTATTATTTTAAAATATCTAGAAAATGCATTATAGATGCAGGGTCTTTCCTTTGCCAGTTCATTTTAATGTTATTGATTATTCTTTAAATCACTTATTTTGATTTTGCTCTGAAGCATTTAGTCTCTGGGCAAAGGTACCAAAAGGAGCTTCTCAATTTATGACTCCAATTTTTGCTTCAGCAACTCATAGTCTGAACAAACCCTGCCCTTTGTCTACACCACTAAAAGCAATTTTTACATGCAAAAATTCCAGGAAATTTGAACTGGTTTTAGATATTGTCCCTTACTTGGATTAATCTGTCCCTTTTTTGGAGTTTGATTGTGAATTCACCTTGTATGAAAAGATGGCAGAGGAACCTTGTCAACAATGGTCTTTCCTTCTCTTTTGAAACATTAGCAAGTTATTTAATGGCTTATTGTATTTTCCCCTTTATTCACTAGAACACTATTGAATTTTCTAATGCTAGCACCCAAGCACTTAGAGCTGCACACAGAGGAGTCCATGACTAACCACAACTCATTCCTCCTCCTGGATGACAGTTTTGGCAGGTTACCTTAAAGTAACAAGCTGCTTTCATCAAAGGGCCTGGTGACAGAGGAAATTAGTACCTCTGAAAGGCTAGGGCAAAACAAATACTTATGAAAGCCAACAAAAATTTAATATACAATGCAGCCAGGTTGTGCAGTTGCCCATTACAGGACTGCAGAAGTGACTACTTTTAAATAAATGATCCCTCTCTTCACTTCTTCCGGGCTTTCCCAATCTTTAAGGTATTTGCAGTTTTTTCTGTCTATCCTAAGAGTTTTAGCTCCCCAATGGCTGAAGGAAAAGAAGCTTTAAGCTTAAAAACTCCTAGTTCACACTCTAGGAACAGGATCTGTGTTCCAAGTGCCTCTGCATTTGCTGCTTCCTATCCTGGAGAAGGCAAATGTCCTCCTGCTCTGGTACTGCAAGGGTAGCCTGGACCATCTTTGCTGTGCACTGAAGTTTCTCTGAAACCATTTGGAGATCTGTGCCCAAAGCTCAGCACTGGAAAGGCCACCTTGACCAGCCCACACCAACAGCTCTGGGGGCTCTGGCATTGCCAGCAGCCTCTCTCAGCTGCTTTGCTTCGCCTGAAGCCCCTCCCCTTGCCCTGGCAGCAGGATGCTCAGGGATCAGCCCGTGCACAGCTGTGGTTTGCTGACGGCTGCACTGGGAATTTCCTCGGTTGCAGCTTTGGGCAGCTCTTTGCAGAAGTTACCAGCACGTGGCTGCTCCAGCAGCCACCAGCCTCCTGCATCCCCCTCCAATGCCTTCCTCAGAGCATTTTCCCCCCCATCCCCATCTTCTGGGTGTGAAGTCTCGGGGAGAGCTGCCTGAGCAAACTTTGGCCTCCTTGCTCCTGCTTGCCACGGTCACACCACACAGCAGGCAGGGCTGCACACCCCTGTGCACAGCAGCTTCCCCCTGCACAGGGCTGCCCATGGTGAGCAGCACCAGTACAGGAGGTTTTCCAGCCGTGGCAAGGGGAGGGAACAGGCTGTGGGGGTCTGAGCAGAGGGAGGTGGGTCCCAGCTCTTCTTTCCAGCTGTAGCTCTTTGAGTAGCAGGCTAATAAGTAATGCCAGGAATGCTCCCTTCAAGAAATGCACCCTGTGATTGTTCTCTGCACTGAGTGATGCTCCCAGGAGAAGTGGGCTTCATTCCTGGGAGTGCCTTTCCCCTACAACTTTGTCTGTGTCAAGCTGAGCCGGCATCACCCAGGCAGGTAACGCCGCTGCACACCACGTACCATGACACACGTCTCAGAATGGCCCCTGCTAGACTGAGCCTTGATGATCCCTGCTGTGATATCCCCCCCTAGCATCCTCTCCTGACTGAGCACAAAGCCTCATGGCTCATCTGTTTTGTCTGGGCAGTCAAACTGCAAGGCCAGCACTGACGCAACAGTCCCGCCATTGTCCAGACACCCGCGCGCTCTCTTCCCCCTCTCCCCAAATAGCACCTCCTTCCCACTCCCCTGCCCACACAGCTCCTCTGGCCCTGCTGTTCTTTACATGTGCACCCCGAGCTTCTCCATCCTGCCTGTTCAATGATTAACTCCTGGAGCTGCAGTTGTCAGAGCTGGGAGTTACCCCTGTCCTGCAGTAAATAACCAGGAGGGAGGGAAATGCTTTCAGCCATCGGCTTTGGAGAAATGCTCCTCTCTCAGGACTGGATAAAATGTTGTCAGTTTAAAAACAAAACATCAATGGATACTGCCCTAAGATTAAGAAGGTCCAGGAATCAAACTCAGCTCTGGGAAAAAAGCCCTGTTATGGTCATTCAAAACTCCAGTTTGTGGGGTTAACACCACCTACACCGAGCATCATATCTCTGGAATATGGTCTAAAACCCCCCTGAAAGTCAATTCCCAGCATAGGGAAGCTAAGTGGCAATTTCTACTGGTGTTGCTTAGCCAAATTTCTGGCAAGGGCAGGCTTTTGCCACTGCCAAGTGTATTGCACTGCCAGCATAATTTATTCATAGTGGTGGGGCTGAACGGGGCTTGAGTGCCCCTCCAGCAGCCCTGTGCCATGGGGTCTGCTGCAGGGAGCCTGCAGCTCCCCCAGCAGTAATCTCAGATAGCTTCTCCCAGGTACAAATCATCCCTTGACACTTCATGTCCTCTCTCCAAACCCCAGGATTTTGTTCCAGACCTGGGAAACAGTGAAAAGCAATCAAACAAACATTTCAGAGTCAGAAAAGATGTCTGCAGTGGATGTAAATTTGCAGAGTTGCTGGATCTCTTGCTTCATAAGAACCAGCTCACTCATCTTAAGCTGATTCACTCTCCCACTCCTATCCCTGATAATCTGGAGCTCTTGCCTCTCCAAGCCTCCAGAGAAAAGAGTTAGACAAGACTTCAGATTTGTCCCTAGAGATAATCTCCAGGAACGTTTTTTAATCCCTAGAGCACTTTACAAAACACCATGAGTGTTGTACTGCGATTGCAGATTGCATCGGAGGCACTGGAATGAAAGGGCGAGGAGGTTTGGGTACCTGGGAAAGTTTAAAGATCAATTCAGTCTTGTGCATGGGGTATTAAGTCAGAGCACTCACAGGGCACAGAGCACTGCCCCAACACTTTCAGCCCTGGGCAGAACTGCTTCTTCAGCCAGGGCTCTGCTGCAGTGAGTTCAGCATCCCTCTGCTGGGGGAAGTGGATCTGTTATCTGCCACAGGCTGCTTCTGGAGACACCACCGACCCCTTTCCACAGCACCATGCAGGGGGGGACACACTTCTAGCAGCCCACAGAGTGTCCCTGGCTGCTGTGCAAGGGGCCAAAGCCAGACCTGAGTGATAGGCAAGAACCAGCCCCTCCCCAGTAAAAATCTTTGCCAGCTGAATTGCCATGTCCTTTGTATCCCAGTGCCTGCCTCCCACCAGCAGCTGCCCTGGGGAGCTCCCAGGCACTGTATTCCATGGGCATGCCTGTACACAGGCCAGGGCTCTGCTCAAATCACAGGTCAGTGGGAGCTGCAGGGATCCTCTGCCTCTGGGAAAATATATTCAGGCTAAAAGCAACTTCAAAAAACACATGTTTAACCTGAACTCTTATCTTTTATCCCTTTAAATATCCAAGCGGCCACTTTTGCAAGCCTGAAGCCTGGACTCCAGCTACATTTATTTCCCTCTTTCATCCCAGCTGCAGCTCCTCAGAATTTATCTCTATGGTTAACTTCCCCTTTCATAATATTAGCACAGTTGAAGCACTTGCTTTCCTGTTGCAGGCAGTGATTATATAGCAAATTAACCACAAGCTGTTCAGTCCAAGTCCAGCAGTTGGAAAGATGCTCCTCTGAGTAATGGTTTGTGTAGTTGATGCTTTCATCTGTAATTTGCATTTGTAATAAATGCAGGAATAAAAAATGGGGGCTATATTTTAAAGAATAGCTTGGTATGGCAGGGGCAGGCAGGCAAGCTGGTGGGGAGGGGGACCCCTCAGGGGTTTGAGGGCTGCATCCCAGGGCACCACATTCCCCTGCACAGGGAGGGGAAACACACACACACACACTTCTGCTACACAGATCTTGGGCTGCCTGCCCAGGCAGGCTTTACACAAGGACAAAGGGCACAAGAGATGACAGCAGAAGTGCTTGCCTTGCTCACACTACCAATGGCACCCCAGCAGCTTCCACCAGCAGGCAGGCAGGCTGCTTGCACACTCCCAGTGAGGCAGGCACTGGTAGCCCAGCTGAGGTTTCGTGTGCCCTGTGGCCTCCCTGCTCATGATGGGGGTACAACATCCCCTGCAAGATCCACTCAGGCTGTGCCTGCCCTGCTGAGCCCCTGGGGAACACCTGAGCCAGCTCTGCCAGGCTCCAGCCTGGAGGAAGGGGATCATTTCAGGGATATGAAGCTCAGCTGGGACAAGCTGACCCCACCAAGGAACAAAACCCTCAAGCTGCAGGTCAATCACTGCATTGCCTTGCCAAGGCTGCCCAGCAGAGCTGCCACATCACCACACACCCAGGGACACCCAAGGACGGTGACGTTTCACCAGAGACCAAGATGAGCATAGAGCTAAAACACTGTGGGCAAGTGGTGATGCCTGGAAACAGGAAATCAGTGTCCTGGCAAAGGGGCAGTGCTGGAAGGAGGAGAGAATCCCCAGACCACCTTGCTGACCCACCAAGGAGCCACATCACTTGTGAGGCCCTGGGAAGGCATTTGGAGGAAGGAGGCTCTTCTGTGGCAGCACTGATCCTATCTTTGCCTCTCACCCATCTCCTCAGTTACTGTTTATCATTCCTTTGATCCCAATTTCTCAGGTGTAAACCAAGTCACAGTTCCTGCCCAGCCCTGAGAACTCACCAGGACATGAATAAACACCTGTGCTAGTGATTCCTGCCATCACAGCAGCCACAGAGCCTTAGGCAGCCCCATCCCCTGCATCCCTCCCTCCCTCCCAGAGCTCTAGAGAGGAACTGCCCTCTCCCAGGTTACCCCAAACAAGGGGCTCAGCCTGCACACGCTGGGTGGGTGTTCCCTGTCTGTATTTACACTCAGCCCTGCTCTGCCAGCTGGGGAGAGGCTCCCTGTGAGGGGTCAGTGTTCACAGCAACACACCAATACCTCCTGGGAGATGCTCCTGTTTTCCTCACCCATAAATCCCAGGTTTTGGGACAGAGCCACAGTCCCTGGAGACTGAGAGAATAGCAGAGAGCAGAGAACATCCTCCTCCCCATGGCCAGCAGCAGGCAGGCAGTCACAAGCAGTTTCCCACCCACAGGTGTGCTCAGCCCACACAGGTGAATGTGCACAGCCCTGGGGCTGTTCCCACTGCTCAGGACCAGCCACTCCTGCTCATTTGCTGAGGTGGCCCAAGGGAAGCATCTCTGCTTCCTAGAGAGGACACCAGGCAAGGTGGCTGCCTGTGACTGCCTGTGACTTTTTCCACAAAAAACCCCTCTATGTTTAATTAAATAAGAAGGACAGACCAGCAGAGCCAGTTTCTTAATAAGATTTTGTAATATAATTATTTGCTACAATTAGGAACCAACTGAAAAGGGTCCTTGCTAACACTTTGGAGGAGTCCAACATTTTAAAGTTGACTTGTCTGATGTCAGGGACCAATGTTATCTTTGTTTCTGTGCAGCAATGAGCACATTTTTCAGCACTATGCTGTAGTTATTACTTAAAATCACACACACATGCTGTGGAGCTACTGAAAAAACATATCAGCCTTCCTAGCTAGGCAACCCCAGGCCACACTGCACAGGACTTAAGCCTCCTGTGTAAAACAAAACTCTCTTCTTCCAGTGATGCTGAAGTTCAGCCAGCACTGGCTCATGCTCTGCCCCCTCCCACACCCAGCTGCAGCAGGGCAGTTTGCAATGCTGAAACAGCTCATCTTCCTGACCCCCTCCATGGCCAAACACACTAATGCCCAGGTTCAGAGATTCCTACAGCTTTTAAAGACTTCCATCTGAGTTGATATGAACTGAGTTGGGACAGGCAGAGCCCTCCAGCTGCAGGAAATGAAGAGCAAAGCAGGTATTTGTGGGCAGGTGGGAGCCACAGCCTCCTGCTCTGGGAAGCAGGGGCTCTTCAGTTCCCCACCAAGCTCTCACAGATTCTCACACTCCTTCCTCCTGCTGGGGAACTCCTGCTTTGCCTGTGGCCTCAACAAGTCAGAGGGCACTCCTGGCAAGGAGGTACCTGAGCAGAGGGACAGGAGGGACATCTCTGTCCTGAGAGGCCTCTGGGGGCACCCCTAGAAGAATAAAGGTAAGAGATGGATGAACAGCATATGCACAGGAGGGAAGTTACACACATTGCACAGAGGGGAGAGGGGGGAAAAAGAAGATTGAATCTTCCTGGAGACCAGTGAGATTCTATAAACATAATCAAAATGTAATAGAAACTTTTTGGAAATGCTGTTAGAAGGAGAAAGCATCAATCTTCATGGAACTCCACTCAACAGGCTTTCTCCAGCTAATCAATCACGGTCAAGACATGGGCCGTCCCATCTGTCTGTGCAGGGGACCAGGAGGAGATTGCTAAGTGCCTGGGCTGGAGCTACCAGCTCAGTACCAGGCAATTCATCATGCAGGAAGGGAAGGGGGGAGAAGGCAGAGAAGGAAAATAATGTATAACACTAATAAAGTTTCTCCCCCCTCCTTCATTCCCAACCAATTCTTAGTAAAGGAGCCCAATCCGGAGGGGTTGTCAGTGTGGAGGTGGGAAGGGGAGATGCACTGGGGAGGGCTCTGGGTACAAGATGTGCTCCAGTAAACGGAGACAAAGCCATCATCAGCACAGCAGCCCCTGGGCACAGCCTACACTGCCACCCTGGCAGCTGCACAGGAGCTGCTCTGCACCAGGCAGGGCTGGTGTCCCCTGCCCCTGGAGCTGGAGAGGACACCACAGGGACAGCAGGGCTGGGGACATGCAGAGGAGAGCCCAGGGCAGCCTCCCCAGCTGGGGCTGGGAGAAGATGCCAAGCCTCTGCATGGAGGCAGCATAGCTTTTCCCCTAAAAGCTGCCACAGCATTTGTGGGGAGACCTCAAAACAGAATAAAGAGGAGTTGCAGGACTCACAGCCCATCCCATTGCAGCAGAGGGGTTTTCATGTCCTACCAACACCTGCAGGCACAGGGTGGGGACTGACACTGCCCACAGGAGTCCTGTGCTTTACTCAGATCCCTGCTGGCTTTGAGCTGTGTCCCAGTCCCTTCCTTCCTCTGCTGCTCCCCCACCCTGGCAGCCCTTACACCAAGAGCCCCAAGCCCCATGTGCATGAACAGGCACTGTGTCCCCTGCTTCACACCCTGCACTGAGGCAGTGCAACACCACTCCCTTCCTACCCACCCTCCTCCTCTAAAACCTTGAGGGTTTCTCCCTTCCTCTGGATTTTTTTGGAGACAAAAAAAGCATCTGACAGCATCCTTCACCAGAGTCAGTGCTGCTGATTTTGTGTGCCACTAAAAGATCCATGTACAGCCCAGGTTTGAAGTATTCAGTGCCACTAAAAGATCCATGTACAGCCCAGGTTTGAAGTATTCAGTGCCACTAAAAGATCCATGTACAGCCCAGGTTTGAAGTATTCTGTGCCACTCTTCTCATCAGACCTCAAATAACTTGACAAAACTCACTCACACTTACAAACAAGTAGAAAACCACCACAGGCTCTTCTTCAAGGACTCCTTTTACCTCACTGCAGACTCAAGCCCAGCCTTGACATTTCCAGTCCTTACTCCCAACACCTGAATTGCCCTGATATGCATCTGAACACAGCCCTGAGTTTTGTATAAAGGACATTTTTTCCCCCATTTTTATTACACAATTGTTCTCCCCACTAGTGTTTAGGCCAACTTTTGTAGAAATTCTTGCATATTCAGCACCAGGTGAATGGGGAACCAGCAAAAAGTGCCACCATCAAATTTTTAGAATAACAGGTCATTTGAAATAGAAAACCAATAGAAATTTATGCCCTAAACATTTTTTTTTCCTTGCTCTAAATTTAATCAAGTGATTGCCTGGGCTCTACAGGTGAAATTCAAAGAATGACAATAAGTAGGAGAGAGATTTATTTTTTTCAGAATATTTATTCTCCCAGAGATATGATGACCTCACACCTTCCAGTAAATATCAAAATTCTTCCCTTCCTTTCTGGCTAAAAATAGATGCCACACAAACATGGAGCAACACAGGATTTTAGCCTCTACTGTAAGTGTAAATATAGTAACAAATTAAGTAGAACAGCCTAGTAAATAATGTTGACATCCCTGAAAGTGAAGTTTCTTCATGTTTAACTCTTCCAGGCTGCTCTATGACCAGTGACAGGAAGACTTAATTTAACCATTATATTGCTTTTCCTTCTGGTGTTAGCCCCATCAGGTGACACTATTTGTCCTCTTCTGTCAAAGCTCACTTCTCTCCTTTTCAGCTCTCTGCAATAAAAATGCCAGACCAAAATTTTCCAGGGGTTTGCTACCATGAGAAGGCAGCACAAAACTCTGCTCAGGCTACAGACACAGCAATGTCTATATGAAATGATAACCAGCTCAAAAACTTGAAGTTGCTTAAAACTTACCAACCGATCAGTTACTAGGAACTTATAGCACTAACACATGGTTTGTAGCCACCTCTCCTAAAATTAGGTTTGCTTTTAAGCACAGATATCCACTTATGTCCTAAGGTGCTGGTAACCAGAGGCAATAATTTATTAACCCTGTACTGCCAGAGCCTGAACATAAGGCACAGCTCAGCAAAAACCAAGCTAGGGAGGCCACCAGCCCATGAAAGAGGTCCCCTGTTCTTCACTGAACTCAGGGCACATTCCCCTCAACTCTCACAGAGAGGTTTTAGGAGAGCTGCCACCATCAAGTCCTGCATAAACACAAGGCAGGGATCACTGCTTGAGCCAGACCTCTCAGAGGGCACACAAGCCTGGAGACTTCCTTCCCTGACCCCAAAAGCCAGGCACAAGTCTCTGGCAAAGCAAAGAGCTGGCATGGCCACAGCTCAGCTCAGCTGGCCTCCCCCTGTTCCCTGCTTCCAGACAGCAAGAGAAGGCACCTCACACCAGGGAAACCAGAGGGGACACAGCCCTCACACACCTTCAGCCCCTCTGAGAGCAGCACTCCCCAGACACTGTACCTCTCCTGAAGGTCTGTCCTTCCTCCAGCTGCTCCCCAAGGCAAAGCAGCTCCCCCTGCCCCATTAACTCCTTTATATATCATCCCCATCCTTTGTTCATCTGGAAGGGGCAGGAAACCTCCTGCCATCCTGGGAGAACTGGGAGCAGCGGTGTGGGGGTGTCTGCAGGAGCTCTGCCCACTCCAGGTGAGCCCAGTTCTAGCCTGGCATGGCCAGTTTAGGTGGCAGCCTTAGGGACAGGTTTCCTGCACAAAACCTCTTCTTTAGTTGCTATGCCCTTATTCTCAAACCATAACCTGCCTCCCTAATTACCATGAATGCAAATGACCTCTGGTGTAAGGTTTATTGTAACGATAATTGAGCTGTGGATTTTTAATAACAACCTCCTGGATTTTCCACTTGATTTCCTGATTTGCTTTATATATCCAGGAACACATATAAGGGTCTGAGACTTCACCAGGCTGTTTACATCAAGTCTGACCACGACCTTCACTGGTTCTTCTGGCCAGAGCATTTTAAATTGTTAGATGCATCCAAGCTTTTGGGTTCTAAAGGGGTCCTGGGGATTTTGGCTGAGTGACACAACTCCCACATACTTGCTGTGGGATAGAGGTAGCTGAATCCCATGGTCAAACACAGGCATTTTATTTTCCATCTCAACATCAGCAGCTAAAGCACAGATCTCACCCTGGTGGAAGGAGGGAAGGGATCCAAACTGTGACATGCAGCAACATGGAAAGGAGTTCAGTACTGAGAGTCAGGCATCTTATTGCCTCAGAGAAAGCTGGGAGAGGAAAATGCCTTGTTTAAACTGCTGGAAGAACTGAGGCACTCACAGCAATGGAGAGAGGGTGGATCTCCAGGCACTGGTGGACTTGGTCCAGAAGGAAACTTTCAAGGCAAGAGAGGGAGATGCACTGTTCAGCCCTGTCCAAGCCATACCCAAGCAGGGACATGAAGGTGAAGACTCACCCTGTTTTTTCAAGAACATAAACAGCCAACAAAATCCCATCCTGTTGAAAGATTATTCAGTTTAAATGGGAGGTTGTGTTTTTGCATTATTGCTAATGCAATAATAAAGCACACCAATAATTAATAAATGTTAACTAGTCCCCAGGGCTTTCCTTTTTTCACATGTTTATTTTTGTGTTATAAATGACATCCATTTTCCACAACTCACTAAACTGGCGGATGAGGAAAAGAATCCAAAAGAAGAGCCATAATCCTCAAGGGGAAGAGCAAGCTGTTGTTCCAATCAAGATGTATCCTGACAAGTCAAGTTGTTGAAACCCATTAATTAGCACTTTTGGAAACAGTTGCAAAGTTAATTATTCTTCTCTGAGATGAAAGAAAGCTAATTTCTGGCATTTGCTTTGACAGTGACACACGCTAACATTTTTAGAGCTGACATCCCTCAAGATAAATGATGCTCTGAAGTGTGCGTGCAAACATTTTGACTGGGAGCTACTGTGGAGAGCTGACGGCACTGGCACCTCTTACCACAAATATTTTGCATCTGTTGGGATTCTGATCAAAGTTTGGAGGCCGAGAGGAGGGTGGGAAAGTTTTTCAGCTTCAGGGAGGGTGTGGGTGACTGGCTTTGGACGGGAGGCAGTAACATTACACAGGCAACACAATCTACTCTATCTAACAGCTCTAACAGCTCTAACAGGGAATGTAAAGCTTTCTAGCTAGCTGTGCTGACAAAAAGAAATCCATTTTTATACTATTGGAATTGCCCTACTGAAGGATCATCTTCTCTTCATGGGTTGGTAACAGCAGATGAAACAGAAGGTCTCCAAAAGAAGTTCTCTCTTGGTACAATCAGGTGTCACTCTCAGCTCATGTCACACTCAGTAAAACTCTTCTGCCAAACCCCAATGTCCTCACTGGGAAGAACATCAGTGTGGTTTGGGATTTAGTCCTAAAAGTCCTTTTGCAATTTTGGAAACTGCCTTGGTCACGTCCTGCATGCACAAGGGCAGTGAGGGGAAGGGTTTATCTGTAAATATAAGTTATTTAAGCCTCCTCTTAGGAATGCATTTCGATCCAGGATTGCACCACTCCAATAAAATTCAAGTATATGTCTGAAACTTTGCCTTCCTCCTGCAATTTTTAGGGTATTACAGATTCTCTTTTCCCTTCAGGCCTTTGCATCACTGGCATGACTCTGTGATGGATCCAGGCTGAATTCTAGGACCTTGGGTTACCAGTTTCAGTCCTCATCCCTGGAAGTCTGAAGGGTCATTTTCAGGTGAGTGAGGGCAATGTCTAAAACACGGGTACTGCTTTACACAGAAGCTGCCCTGCCAGGAGAACACACCAAACCAGAGCTGCTCTCTGGAGAAGCCCAGGCTGACAAGGAGGACAGCTGAATATATGATCTGAGAAGGTCAAAATCTTGCTGGTGGGTTCCAGAAGACCTTGCCTCTCTGAGCCATGCCTGGTTTGGGGGCACCCTGGGCTGGGCTGGCAGGGGAGGATTCCCTCTGCTCCATCCCCTGCAGTGTGCTCAGCTCAAAGCACATCAGAGCAATCTTCCTCTAAGAGAAAACCCTTAATAAATTATCAGCCCAGTGTATCATCTGGGGGCCAAACCACCACTTCAGCAACCTGTTGCTCCTTTGATAAGATTCTTCAGAAATAATAAGTGCAGGCAGGTACATGAAGAGAGGAAATTGGTGGTAGAAAAAGTATTTCATTTGCTTTTCAATCAGCATGTGGGGGAAAAAAATTGAGCTCAGAAGGTGATCTAAAGGACTCCTTAGTTGGTATGCCATTCACACACAGCAGGGCAATCAGGAATGTGGAAGCACTGGGTTCAGAGGGCTCAATCCCACGTGGGAGGCAGACACTACCTGTTCCTTCAGGGAGCCAAAAAAAAATGACGTGTGCCAGCATGCGAGTCCTTGCAGACAGGCTCGCCATGCCGAGGCTGTGCAGTAAGGACAAGGCAGGAGAACACAGAACATAAATAAATTAAATAAAAAGACTGGCTGGGAGCAGCTCTCTGCCTGGTGAGGAGCAGGGAGGTGGCAGTCCTGAGCTGAGGCTCGTCCTCCAGCGCTGCTCTTTGCATATTCCTCCATCGTACAGAGCACTTATTGCTGCACAAATTGCAGGGATTATTTTCTCTTAACTGCTAATGGACTTAGAGGCTGTAACTGGGGGTAGTGCTTGGTAATTTAGTGCCCAAGGGGAAGGTACCTGTGTGGGAGATGAACTTTTTTTCCTGTGGGCACACAGAGTTATGGCAGAAATACAGGTAAAAGGGGAGATCACTTACCCACTTTTCTGTGTTCCTCACTTTTCTGTGCTGTGGAAGGTTTAAGAGCTTTGGAGCATCTTTCAATCAACGTAAGCAAGGAGAGGTTTTATAATTTATCAATAAATCAACCCTATTCCCTCTCCTTTTGCAACATTTGTGATAATACCAGGGTTCACTTAGCAGCTGTAGGAGAAAAGATTTCACTCTATATCATACAGAAACATTAAAACAATTTGCTAATTATGACTGTTGCTGCGCTGATTTATGCCCTGAAATTATAACTTTTAAACTCCCTGTCTGATAATTTGCCCAATTTATTGAAGTATGATTTCAATCAGGATATTTATCAGCCTCGCATTAAGGCATTAGCAGTTGATTTATTTAGCAATGCATATATTTATTTACATTTAGCTTCCAAGTGAGTCATTTTTCTGACTTTGCTGTCAAAGGTTAAACAGTTTGAGCCATCCTGGGGCAGACACAAAATGTGGAATAAACAAGTACAGGGAAAGTGCAGGCCATGAAAGGCAGGATTAACTCTGTGTTTACACCCCTAGCAGGCAACACTCATTGTGTGTTGCAAAACCAGTCTGTACAGTAACAGAATTTTTGTACCCCCAGATAAGCAAGTTACGTATTGTAATTCTTGTGGCAGAGTGAGAGAAGAAAATACATGTGAAATTTGAGTGGGAAAACCAAAGGTGAGAGAAGGAAATAGTGGCTGGAAACCCTTGGGAATGTGAAGTTGGGTCCAGAATATGGAAAGAAAAAAAAACCACTTTCAGATATAGTGTGATTATTTATTTTCTCAGGCCTCTGAAGTCCATGCCCTGGTGTGTGGAGAGCATTCTTGGGATTTCTTCACACGTTTTGGGCCGTGAGGGGCCATGTTGGGCCGGCGGCGGCGAGTGCTGACAGGCCGCGCGTGTTCGGCCGCCTCCGTCCCCACACGGCGCAGCAGCACCTGAACACTGCTGGCACAGAGGTGCCCCTGCTCACACGAGCACATTTCAACCTCCCTGTCCTCTGCCCAGTTAGATGCAACAGGGATTCTGTTTAAAAGGTGACAGAGCCCATTTTGGATTCCCTGCTAAAGGGGGTTGAACGCCTGAGTGCAATGTGGGCAGTGGCTCCATGCTGCCGTCAGCCCTCCCTGCTCACTCAGGGATCTTCCTCTCTCCTCAAATGACAGGGCAGAGAGAGGGCAGTGGACAGCCAAGGACCACATGGACACTGAAAGACCTTGTTCCTATAATTTTCTCCTTCATTTGGTGCTGTCCTGGGGAGCCTGGATGTGTTTATGGCAGGGGATATCAGAGGTGTGAGTCAAAGTGCTGAGGGTCAGCTCTGCTGAACAGCTTGAAGCCAGCCCAGATGAACTTGGAGTTTTTTCCAACCTTAAAGATTCTGTGATAGCCCTGCTGTCCCCAGATCTCATCTTGGTGACAACTTGGCTCCTAGATTTTGGCTGCAAACTAGAGGTTTGGGAAAGTGGATGGGTGCTCTCCATGAGAGGAGTGGGAATCAAACTGGAGCTGTGCAGGCAGGAACAGAGAAGGAGACTCCTGAGCTCCTGCCTGGCACTGCTATATCATGATGATAATGGTTCCCTTTGGGAAAACATCAAGGTCTATTTATCAATGTTTGCTGAGCACTTTGGGATCCTTGAACAAGGTGCTCTGAGGCTTGTGATAAATGGCCTTTCTCACACTGGCATGTGGTCTCAAACACATTCCTGTTCTGAAGTTCTAGAAATAAACATCAATATTTTGTTAATTTGGAATAGAGGTTTTTTATATATGCATGTATTCCTCAATATACTTGCAGTAATTAACTATTAGCTAACGTGTATATCTTTTTTCTGTCTAATTTATTTCTAATTAACATAGATAAAGGATTGTACTCCTTATTAGTGCAGATGGTTACTTATTTCTACTTGTATAATTACAGTCATGTCCTGCCTTTGATCTGGATCCTGCTCTGTTGGATGAAAGGTAGAGAGGTAAAGCAGAGAGAAACACAAGTCCCTCTCACTGATCTCCTGTGCACAGAATTCAGAGCTTGGGAGTTGCAATTTTTCTGTTAAAAGCACCTTTTTGGGGTGTGTGTGGCTGAGCAGAACCTGTCCTTACTGCAGAATCACAGAATGGTTTGGGTTGGGAGGGACCTTAAAGCTCACCTGGTTCTAATTCCTTGCCATGGACAGGGACACTTCCACCAGCCCAGACATGGTGACTGCAGCCCATCCTCTCTGGTTGTTGGGGATGTTGAAACCAGCCTATATGTGCCAAGAAAATCAGGATTCCTTGGGCCTGGCCCCTCCAGGTGTTTATCAGCCCATCTGGGCAGGTACAAGGATCAAGTCTTGCCCAGAAGGGATTGCAAATTATTTTCTTGGGAAGGCTGTTTCAATCCCTTTAGGAGTCCAGTCACTTCTCCACGTTGGGGCACAAGCCCAGCTGCAGGGATGAGCTCTGGATGCTGATGGGGGGCAGCCAGGCAGCTCCACATCCTTCCCCCTCCCTCAGATCCACAGGGAGGTATGAGGGGGGAGTTGCCACAATTGGCAGCTGATGAAAAAATTCCAAATGAGCAAAACTACCCAAGGAATCTGGAGTGGCCACATGTGTGATACTGGGCTGGGAACCTGATAGTAGCATCAACAGGGGCAGATTTCATCAGACACAATGGATGCACCGAGGTGTAAATCAGGAATGACCTCACCAGTATGAAGGGGAAATCAGTACCAGCCAACACTGGAATTGATGTGCTGAGTGACGGACGTCCCTTGCCTTTGGTCCTCTCTTTAAGATAATTTTGCATTATATTGCAACTCCTTTCACAAGGGAAAAAAGAAAAGGCCTCCCTGATTTTCTTGAAGGGACTCAGAGATAAAGACTGATCACATTACGCAGTAATTGGACCTTCATATCTATAATTGCATTGATTTCTCCTAAGTTTCAGGCATTGACTCTGGTGAGTGAGAGAGCATTGCAGCAGGGTACAGCTGCCAAGAATCCTCCTGCATTTGGGAGGTGTCAGGCTGGGAGGCTCACCATAGTTTGGTAACTGGCATTGCAAATTGCTTTATGAACAGTTTAATGCATTTAAGAGGGTAATAATTTCAGATCCTACCATACAATTTGTTGCAGTGGTGCAGAAGCGTATCTAAAAACTTCCAGGGTGAAGGGAGGCAGGGGAAGGAGGGTAAAGAAGAAAGGAAAGCAGAGGGAGGGAGGCATTGCAAGGGGGTGGAAAACCTAATTGTTTTAATCATGCTTGATATTACACTGTGAAATTATAATTAACTTAAGAAGTCAGTCAAAACCAGTTAATAACTGTGGTGCAACGTGGCTGATTTGAAGTGCTGCACGGAGGGGAGAGGAGCCGATGGCAGCAGAGCTGCTGGGCTCGACCCTTGCAAGCTGCAGCAGTGCAAGGGCCCCCCAGGCAGCTCTGCAGAGGCTCTGCACAAGCAGGGACCAGCACACACAGCACCAGAAAAGCTGGTAGCACAAGTGGTTAGTCCCTCCAACACTCCTGATGGTGGATTGGGAAGCCCTCTCCAAAGGAGGAGCATCAGAAAGCTTCCCAGCACAGAGAGAGGAGAAACTGAGGCAGTGAGAGAGAGAATGATTTATGATATGTCAGCAGGCCACTTCAGAGCCAGGGAAAGAGAGGGCAGCTGACAGGAGGAAGGATCAGGCCTGACTTTCAGCCTGTGCTGATATGGTACTTAAGCAGGGGCCTCTGGAGAGTACTCAGTTTGTTCTTTAAACATCCCTTTTCTTTTGCTCATTGGAGGGTAACTCTTTTCCAGTGGCTCTCTTTCAGCCAGAAGAAATGCAGCCCTTAAAAAGATTTGCACATATGGGCAAATCTCAATCTTCTTCAGCCATGCATCTTTATTAAAATATCTGGGAATATAGGTAAGTGGAAACAGAGTTGTGCAGTCTTCCTTGCCTGTGTACTGTGTGTGCACAGGTGCAACAAGGGTTAATGAACAAGCAAGCTGGGATAACAAGAGTGTCCTGATGGTATTAATATCCCAAAATACATATATATAAGTGTGGACAGTGCTGAACCCTAGGAGAGGCTGATAGTGATAAAGGCAGTGACACTACCTCCAGCCACGAGGAGGGTAGCAGAAATATTTGTCACTGGGAAGATGCACCCAGGGAAGCTCTGTATGTGTGTGTACCAGATACTGCTGTCACTGGCTGCTGTAGCAGGGCAGCAGCACTGATATTTACAGTCTGGAGGATATATTGGGAGTGCTGGGTGGTGGCTGGATATCAGCATGGACAGAAAAACAGCAGAGGGAGGAATTAGAGTGGAGTGTGGGAACAGGTCTGAAATCTCTTCTTAGGGGATGTGCATTGAATGCCTGAAGCTGATTTGTGGGGAGCTTTTGCCATGTAGTGCTGTGGAGGAGGGAGAGATGTTCTGAAATGGGGCAGAACTCCAAGTTTTGGGTATTTCCTTCAGCCAGGTTGGGTGAAGGACAGCACCCAGGTATCGAGGGGTGCTGAGTGTCCCTGCCCCCTCAGACTGTGGACTTTGGCCTGGGACAGGCATCAGAGCAGCACAGCTGGGGACAGCACAGTGTCCTGCCAGGCCCACTCCTGCCAGCAAACCTGTAGGGAGGGGATGAGGAGCTTGTGACTCTAACATGTGCAAATATGGCACCAACACGAGCTCATGGGGCTCTGGGTGGGTGCTCAGATCAAATTTCCGCATCTTGGACTTCACTGCCACTCCTGGAGGTGCAGCCCTGAGCGAGGTGAGTGACTGGCCAGGCTGGGCTGAGCTGGCTTGGTGCTCACCAGGCACCCTAAACTCATCTTCCCCATTAATCTCAAACCTAAGAACAGACAATTTGTTCACAGGATTTGATGACAAGAAGTCCATACTCCCATTCATTCCTCTATGACCAGTGTACCTGGTTTAGGGGCTCCATGGTCATGGGAGCAGCCCCAGCAGAGCAGTCCTGCAGCTGGGCTGGCAGACTGACAAACCCAGGCAATTTTGGGTGAAGCAGGGGCAAGTCCGTGGCCAAAGCACCCAGCCCTGATTTTACCAGCTCCTGCTCTGGGGCACCCATGGAGTGAAAGCACTCTCTGACAGGTGGGGAAGGGTCTTCAGACTGTGCTGAGAGCTGGGCATGTTCTGTCTCCCTGAAACATCTACATCACATTTTGGCCTTGGAGAGGGGAGAAGTAGATTGTTTTATGTGTTCATTTTCACCTTTGGAAAATATTACAAACTATAGCTAACCTAAATAGCTAATCTTAGAATATACCAACAATTGGAAACTTCCTTGGAAGACATCTGTCTGCGCACCTCCATCCTACAGTTGCTTTGGTTAGGAGCTACTGGTAGAACAACCTGACTGAAATCAAAAGCCCTAAAAACATTAAAGGGTTTCTTCCTCCCCCCGTCTTTTTTTTTTTTTTTTATTTTATTCACCATCAGTATTTCTGTGACAACTCAGCCCCAGCAGCCCCAGGGGACAGGACAGAGAGACGAGGAGTGGAAGTGCCCTTTGACTAAGCGGGCATTAAATGTTGGCTAACAACCGAGAGACACCGTGAGACTGGAGAGGGGGGAAAGTTAAAAAGAAAGAAAGAAGAGCTTTTCAATATGAGCATTCATGTAGTTTTGACAGGAGCAATTTATCATTGCTATGAAAGGCGGCTCTGCCTCCAGCGCTGAAAGACAGCCTGGTTAAACTTTTACCTGCCCCTCTGAAAAGGGAGCTGCGCCGCGGCCGGGAGGGGACTGCTCCCTGTCCGGTGATGCATCTTTCCACGGGGCTGGGGGAGGGAAGGGAGGTGGCTCCCAAACAGCTTGTGCCCATCTGTTCTGCACAGAAAGAGACCCTGACACGGCAGGGGGAGGAGGGAGCGTGTGAGCCAGCAAGCCGGGGGCTGCCGGGTGCCCGCGTCGTGTCGGGAATGCGTGTCGGGGCTGGGAGAGGCTGCAAATCAGCACTGAGGATCCCACCGCCCCCCTTACTGCCCTAGAAGTATCAAAGTCCCTGGGGAAAGGCTCCCAAACTGAGAGAGGTGTCCTGACAGTCTGGGTGTGCACGGTGGGTGGGCAGCAGCAGAGGGCAAGAAGTGGAAAATGCAGTTCTGGGGTGCAGGACACAGCGAGAGGAGGTGTTGGCATCCCTAGGGATTGTTTGGAGAATACAGAAGAGATTATGATAACGAAAAAACCCCATAAAAACATCCCCCAACAATTTTCTGCTGAGATATTCTTTTGTCCCAGGGTTTGTCATGGGGAAGGTGTTGGTTCTGCACCAGCTCATGGCAGGCAGGAGCCCAGGCTGGCCAGGATCCTGTCCACAGGCTGCTTCCTGCCACGCTCCTGTGTGGATTGACAATTCCCTGACAAAATAATTTTCTGCTGAGAGTAACGATGCATCTAAATTAAAGCGTTCCACCACAAAGAGTGAATTTCATTGAAATTTTCAATGGAATGGTTAACAACTTCCACAGCCAAGATTTTTCCCCAATAACTAATATTGTTATATTAGGCTAAATTGTACTGTATTTTCAATATTTTACATGCTAAAATTATGCTATTAAAGTGGCCGTATTTTACATTGTGTGAAAGAAGACAAACAATATCATAATAAAACCTTTTCTTCCCATCGAAAACTTCAGGATTTCCCATTCTCCCCCCTCCCTTGATGAAGACAGGATGATATTTTGAAATCTCAGATGAGCAGCCACATCTGACTTTCCCCTGCCTGTGCATCCATCAGCACTTGTTCCTGTTGAATCATGAGTGGGACAATTTGTATTATTAAAAAGAGGAATGTGCTAAAATATTTCCCACGTTTCAGGACAAAATCCAGCAGTGCTGTGTCACTTGAACAAAATCCAGCCACCTCTGTTTGACAGCTGAACAATTCCCTGAGTGTGACATGGCACACTGAGTTGTCAGGGATGTGTAGTCACACACCAAAGAGTTGAACTCACCTATCTTCAACCATTTCGAATTTAAGTTTCTTTTTTAAGCCAGCAATCTGATTTGTCTCTGGACATAAGAGAGGGAAAGAGAGTGATACAACTGCAAAAGAGACTTTCTTCCCTTCAGAAATAGAATTAAATTAATCTTATTTCTTACCCTCTGTATGTTTAAGTTCTGTCCAAAAGCTGTTGATCACTCTGAGACATCTCAAAGAATGTGACCACACAGAACTGGAAGCAGAAGGGGCATTAAGTGTACGGATATTCCCACCAGGCTTTTCATGTCATTAACTGGTGATCTTCCGACTCTGAAATAACATTTTTTCCCCCTCACATTTCTTATTTCATTATCCCCAGTTCAATACACATCAGTGCAGGATGAGGCAAACTAGTTAGATATATCAGAAATTATTTAAATTAGGGAGAGATGTATGGGTAGTTAAATACTCGGTCTTCTATTCTACCCTAATTACGTATCAAATTACACTCAAATTATACCCAAAAATAGATGTAGGGAGGTAGTCCCGAAATCTCCAGGAGATATTAGTGGGAGAAAGGTGAAATGAAGCAGGTGTTGCAAGTAGATCTGAACTAATGCAATATGAAAACCGTGCAGGACCATAATTTTCCATTGTGTCCTGTTATTACCAACATTTGCTTAAAATTTCTTTGCAAACAAGACCTGGTAATGAATGAGTTTTCTCTGGGCCTGGAGGAAGCAGTTTATTTTACTAATGCAAGAGAATTTTGCTCTTGATTTTAATGCTGTTCTGATTCTCATTTGTCTTTGTGACATCAAGAGTGTTCTGGTAATGGAGCAGGTTTGTCACGCTGTCCAGCCACAGGGGAGGTGGTGGGATGGTGCCTCCTGAACTGGAAAGAGCTCAGGCTGCTTTCATGGGAGTGGATAATGCTCTCATGGCAATGTTGTAAATCTGCACTCTCCCTGGCATGTCATGCAGGTTAAGCTAAGCTGTTGCTATGCCCATGCCCTGATTTACTTGGTAAAATGCTTTTCATACTCTTACACTGTTTCCTAGGGGATTACAAAAGTAACTGAAAGTATTGTGGGCTCTGAAAAGTATTGCCCAGCCTGGAATTTCTTCTTGGAAATCCTCTTTAGGTGGTGGATGAAAGCAGGAGGTGTGCAGAGCAGCACAGTGCCAGCTTGGTTTGGAGGGTCTCCAGAGCCCGTGGCTGTACCCCCACGCCCCAGAAGGGTTGGGTGTCCTCAGTTCTCTGGCAAAGGACAGGACTGTGCTCTTGCACACCAGCCAAGGATGTCACTGCAGCCAGCAGTGGTACATGGCCCACATCCTGGCTCTTTACCTGCAGGCTGAGTTCAGACACCCACCTACTTCTCAGCTGGAGAGATATTTCTGGCATCAGCTTTGGAAAAAGCAGCAGATGGTCCCTGGAACCAGGTGTCCATCCAGGAGAAACGAGCAGCAAACTCTACAGCTGAGGGGAACATCATCGTTCTGTTACTTCTGTAAGAGGAAAAACCTTCTGTAACCTGAAAAACCTGAAGTAAAAACCCAAACAAGCCCCTACACCTGCCAGCATATTTATGGCCTTTGCAGAGCTTGGCATCCAGCACCCCCCCTGTTATGATGTTAAGAATATCTCAGTGCTGGGGAGCAGCACAGCAGGTCTGTGAGTGAGATGAGCAGATTCTCACCTCCTGTCTGAGGTGTCCCTCCCCATCAGCTGCTGCTGCAGAGACATGAAAATATATCACAAACAGGGGGATGGTCCCTACATCTCCATTGCTTCTGGATCCAGCATCAGGAGGAAGCAGAGAGTGGCCTATAAATAACAGCTGCTCTTCACTTGGCTGAGGTTACAGCAAGCCAGACCTCAGCACACGGTGGAACATGTCACAGGCACTCGTTTGCCACCCTGACAGCAGCACAAACTGGCTTCTGGGTGTTAGAGCCCACAGCTGTGGCTGCAGGGCATTCTCTGCAGCATTAACAGATGCAGATTGATTTTAGACTGGACAAGTGTCTGCTGAGAGCAACAGAGGCAGAATGGACAGTGTGGCACAGAGGAAAGGACTGCAGGACCTTTGGTGATCACTTCTAGGTTATTTCTGTGATTCTGGGAGTCTGTTCAGCTTGCACCTATTAATTAGGTTCAGTGCCAAACTCTGAGGAATAGCTGGTGAGGGACCAGCCTAGGGACTGAGACGCAAAGCTGGACTCTGGAGTGAGGACAGAGGGCAGGGAGCCTGGCTAGGGAACATCTCCAGCATGCCACTCACTAGAGCAGATTTAAAAAGAAGATTTTTTTTCCATGAAGAAGCCAAAATCCCATTTATGATGCTATGTAGATAGCAAGGCTCAAGTCCTCCAGGGCATCTGACTACCTGTGAGAATGATATCCAAAATAAAGGCAGCTGATTACTTAGATCTCAGAAATATTCAGGAAGGACAGTTGATGTTAACATTGCTGAGCTGATTCAGAGCTGGAAGCTCATCTGGGCACTCTGGATCTTCCTGAATCTGTTTTTCCTTCACTTGTGTAAGGACTCAGGGAGATCAGCCCATTTGGTGATGGACCATGACTTGACCTTCCTGGAAGCTCCACAGAGAGGAGGTCACAGTGAGCTGAAGTCCTCTGCCCCACATTGCCTCTGAAAAGAGAGCAGCAGAAAGGACAGAGACACTTAAAGCAACCTAGAAAACCCATCCTCTATTTCCAGCATCTCTTTCATAGGATAATTGCCACTAATCAGAAGTAAACATGCATACATATATTTATACATTCCTGTGCAAATTATATATTTACATGGAACTGATGGACTTAGACATCACAATTTTTCATGTCATTATGGAGCAACTCAGTTAGCAAATCCTAATAAATATTTGGCTTTTGCAAATGAAACATTTTTTATGTGCTGCACCAACAGGCAGGGTAAGAAATGCCTGCTGGCAGGAAACATGCCTTGCCTTGGCTTTTTAATCTGGCTCCCACTGGGCTGCATGGCTGGTGGGATGTGCTATGTGGGTGTAGGACAAGCAGCAGTGGTGTGGTATAAATATTCTCATCAAAGCCAGGTTTATTGGTGGTTCCAGTCTGCACTAACATGAAAAAGATCACAGTGGCAGGAACTTATTGATGGGCAGAGCAGTAGCTTTGGACAGCCTGGTATATAGAAATATGACCCTGAAATTGGACTGATCAGCTGTGTCACTCTTCTCTTGGTGGGGAGGTCTGAAAGGAGCACAGTGAGGTCATGTTTCACCCTGTGTTGAGCCTTTTTGTTTGTTTATTTTGCACATGGCTCCTGGTCCATCTGCAGCAGCTTGTGGCTTGACATTTGAAATTCAACCTCTAAGTGGCAATGGCTGGGTTGATGGGATACTTAGGTCACAAATGACAGCCTTATTTTCTTGTTGGACACACTTGGCTTCTAGAATTAGAGGCTTGCTTGGCCCACATAGTTCCAGTTTTATTTTTAGCATTTACCAGTAAAATTTTAGGATGGGAGCTCCAGCTTTTGTTGTGTTTGTACAGCTCTCAGCAAAGTGTCCCAAGATGGCTTGGACTAATTTTTCCTGCTATAATTCTAAAAGGAAACAGTTGATATCCTGGTTCCTTGTGTATTATTTTAAAATATCTGATTAAGGAGAAAAGGGATCTGAATTCAACTTATAGCAAAATTGTTTAAAATATAAATTTTTAATAAAATCCCATTTTCTTTCCTAATAGGGGGTTTTTCTAGCCCCTGCTATTTGTCCTTCTGCTGTGCCTGTCTCTGTCGCACTGAGCAGCAGCAGGATCTGGACATGTACACCATGTCCTGACATGCCAGGCCTGACTTTTCACACTGATGTCCCTTTGCACACCACAGAGGCACTGCTCCAGAGGGGAAGAAAAAAATCTATTTGCATCCAATCGACTGAGCTCTTTAAGTGCTGAAACTAGTAGACCAAATGAGTTTATTAGATTATCATTGCGGAAGTTAATAAAGAATTAATTTCTCTTCATGTGACATCCAAAGGCAGTTATTTCAGTGGCCTGTCCATTTACACAAAGCCAAGTATTTGTCAAGTGTCAAACTCAATTCCCATGACCCAGGCCTCCTCAATAATTCTGGATTAGGAATACCCTTAAATGACATTACAAAAATTTTATTCCAAGATGCATTGAGCTCCTGGGACTCCTCAGGAATTTCAGGTTAGTGAAGGTTATGTAGTCAGCAAAAGCTTGTTGGATATAAGATCTGGAATGGAAGGACAGGGTGTACAATGTTTTTGTGACAGTGGAAAGCAGCATGAAAGAAAGAAGCAGCCAATTTCCAAAAGGGGATCTTCTATTCTCTTCCTCTCCCCTGGAAATAATGCAAAGAGGCTTTATCTGCATTGCAAAATAAGTGGCCAGTGTGATCTCCAGCACAGGAAATGCTGCAGTGCTGCTGTAGAAAGAGCAGTGTGGGTACCATGAGGGGGAGGAGGAGGGGGCAGAATTGAGCCATCAGTTGCTGCTCTGGGAATTCAGTGCTATAAAACATCTTCATTCAGAGAAGGAGTCGAGAGTTTTGCACATTCCCGACTACCAAGTCAGACATAACATCAAAGAAAGAGGAATCTCTTTTATGTTTTCCTGTTCTCATTAGATTTAGACTAGAGATAAACTAGATGGAGACTAGGAATAGGGATAGTCTGGATATGAGGATAATCAGGAGGTGGGGTGGAAGATATCCCAATAGATAGACTAGATACAAGGAAATAATTTTTTACAGTGAGCTTGGTGGAACACTGGAACAGATTACCCAGACAGCTGTGGATGCCCCATCCCTGGGAACATTCAAGGTCAGGTTGAATGGGCTTCTGAGCAGCCTGGTCTGGTGGGAGAAGTTGCTGCTCATTGAGATAGGTTGGACTGGGTGACCCTTAAATGTTCTTTCCAACCCAAACTGTTTTATAATTCTGTGATTTACCTCTGATGACCAGATACACAAAGCACACAGGGTGGACACACAGCCTCCTGTCATTCCTCTGAAAGGGCAATGGTGTAGGATGGGATTTAGATATAGATTCTAGGTAAAGGATGGTAAAGAGAAAAAAAAAATCCATTTGCATCACTCGAGCCATCAGAAAAAGTGAATCCTTGTGCATACATTGACTTTATTGTATTTCAAGGTTATATGAAAATGGAAAGCTAGATGGTAATCAGTAGGAAGAGGTGCTGAGCACTGGACCCCTCTGGTTGGGATAATGCACCTTTAAAATGTAAACAGACAGTCTCAAGCATTGTTTTAATCATTAGTAATTTTTTGTTTGAAGGAGTCACTCCATCATCTCTACAAATGAATTTCCCTCCCTCCCCTCCATCTCCTCCACTTCTCCTTATTGCCAGGACACTGTGAGTGCTTCCACCCAACCTTCTGATTAATGCTGGAATAAATCTGCCTGAGAGTTGGGGTACAGGATCTTCAGCTGGAAATCTGTCCCTGTGAGTTCCTGCCTGTGGAGGAAACAAGGACCTGACACTGTATTTCTTCTAATTCCACAGCTGCCCCTTCTTTAGTGATGTGTGGATGGCTGTGAGCAGAACTTGGTAGCAAGGGTGGGCACTTCCCATCCTTGTTCTTGGGAAATAACTGTCTAATAACTCACTGCCCAGCAAGGCTTGTGTGGCTCTGGGAGTGAGACCTGGATTCATCTCACCTACCCTTATGGTCTGAAAAATGTCGAGAGTGCAAAGTTTTTTACTGCTGAGAAGTTGTGACTAATCAAAGCTTACAGTCTAGACTTCCTCAGCTGCCCTGGGAAAAAGGCAAGTTTCTCCACAAACTGATTCATCTGCCCTAAAATGCTTGCCCCAGACAGAAAGGATGAATCCTCCTTCAGAGGTGCCCATTTCTGATCCTGATTACAGAAGAAACTGGAGCTGCCAACTTAGACAAGGTGCCCAGCCTGGACATGTTGGCTGGGGTGAGTTGATCCTTCTCAAAGGAGCTTGGCCATGTGAGTAACACTGACCTGAATCTTCCTTGTCAAAAACTTGTGGTTATTGTCACACAACAGTCTTCAGTGAAACAAAAAAGGAAAGAAAACTCAGACCCGACATTCATAAACATTTGAAACAGAGATTTAAGCCACAATTCAAATCTCATTCTTTATTAGTGCTGGGCTTTAACCAGGTGCATGTTTGTGATTAAAACTAAGCACATGTTTGATTGCTTTGATGAACTGGGATGGACAAAAGTGTTTCTTACCACCTTCAAAGCTGTGAGTAGCTGTGTACCTGAAATCCATGAGTTGTCTTTCTCCCAGTGGAGAGGACTTGTGGGTTGTTTAATACTGTCTGAAACAGTCAGTGTTAGGACCTTTGATGCAATCTGTGATTTAAAATTATTCAAAATCTGGACAGGCTGGCATTCTCAAGATTTTCTGTACATAAAGTATCTGCTTAATTTCTGTGCATAGGAGCTGTGGTGGCCAAAGTTTCTCCAAAAATAAATCTGGAAAAGGTACTAATTTGAATGAGGAACTCTTGCACCTCTGGGGGTGATTATCCACAGGGGCTGAGGCATGTGAACTGCAGTTTGTCCTGCCTGTGACAGTTCACCTACAGGAACTAAAGAAACAGCAAACTAGAGATGGCTCCAGCATTTGAGCTGTACTGGGGATCTCCCCCACCTCTTCCCCTCTTCTCTCCCCTCTTCTTCTCAGATTAGCTTGAATGGGTAACATGAAATGAAAGCACAGTGAAAGGTAGTGCAAAGCTAATTTTCCATTAATAAATATTTCCTGTTCAAGTGTCTTGGAAATGTGAAAGTGATGGACAAAAAACTGGGACAGGGTGACACAAGCAGGGTGACACTTTCTAAATCCTCTTGCTGGAGTCATTGCACCTTCAAACATTAACCTGTTTTTATGATGTCATACAGCTCAAACCTCCCTCCCCCAGGTGAAATCCCAGGCCATGAACCCTTGGAGAGGGAGGGACACGGGGCCCTGGAGTGCTTCTGCCGTGCCCCATGTCCTTGGCAGCAGCCCCTGGGCTGGGTGATGAAAGGTTTGCACGGCAGCTGGACCTGGGTCGAGTTTAATGAGCTCAGCTTTGGGTCCCCAGTGACACAAAGGGCAGGGTGAGGACACACATGTGGTGTGGAAACAAGGCCTGTGCATGAGGAGAAGGGTTTGGAGCAGCAATGCTTCTTTTCTATGGCTGATTGTCCCTGGAAACGTGACTGTTCTGGAGGCACATATTTCCAAGACAGAAGTAGGGATCCAAGTATAACCTTTTCCTTTCTCTCAGGAGAGTCTCGAGAGGTGACTTTGATTTAGAGCTTGGCCAGCCTCCTCCTATTGAAAGTCCTTTAATAATCTACTTTTCCTTCTTTTCTTAGCAGGAAGCCTTCTTGTCTTTTAATATCCGATAAAGATGTTCAGGCAGCACAAATTCTGAAATTCCTCCCAGCCAGGAGCCTCCAGGATGAAAGTGTGGCTTGGAGTCTTGGGGCTGCAAATTAGCCTCAGGGTTTGCTTTGTTGCTTTGGGCTACCAAAGCCCAGAGCCTGGGCACTGCTTTCAAGGACATTTGCATTGCCCACTAATGGTCACAGTGAGGTTGAGGAACAGGACTCTCTTGTTGGGTTGGAGCATCTAAAACACCTATCTGGATAACCAGAGACAAACCCACTTCCACAGGAGTTCATTTTTCCCTTCATTTTTCTTCCATGTCATGCTGCTTTCTGCTGGATTTGAGCACTGTGTCCCTCATCAGCCTTCTCCAGCCTGGCAGGGCAGCAGGGAGGGGGTGAGCTGGGAGCTTCAGGACAGTGAAGCACGTGGGAGAAGGAGGAGCAGCTCGAGTTCCCAAGCCACAGCAGGGGCTGACACAGTTGGGGAGAGGTTAAACTTTAACCAGCTGGGCTCAAACCCTTGGCAGGGCCAGCGAGCTCCTGCAGTGCCAAAGCGGAGTCGAGCAAGGAAGACGCTGAGCTGCTGGATGGTCTGTGGGTGAGAACAAGAAGGAGGTGATTTTCCATATCTCTCCCCCTACTCCTGCTGGGATGTTGCCTGGTAGGACAGCAGGAGCCCCTGGAAGGGTTTCTGCCCCGTCCTGGCTGCTTGGGTGTGTCCTGGTGCAGAGCTTCCCTGCAGAATGGCTTTGTCCCCGGGTCCTTTCTCTCCCTCCTGTCTCTGGAAGCTGCAGGACCCTGATGAATGACTCCTATATCCCGATCAAAAAGTCTCCCTAACAGTTTTAGTGTGTTTGTGTCCCCCTAGTTAAGATAAATTAGACAGGCTAATGAGACTGATTAGTCTTTAGCTGCGACCCTTGGCCTTTAGGATGTACTTTGAGCTAATAGAGAGAATGGGGATTATAGGCTGTGATAATGTGCTTGTGTTGGCCTTTTAAAGGAAAACACATTTATTGCTACTTAGAGGAAATTGATCTAACTGTGCTGGAAGCATTTCTATGGACTGAATATGGAATTTTTATTAAGTAGGTGACTCAGGTTCAGCTAAGATTGCCAGATTGGAAATGAGCAGGAGATATTTTAGGAATATTCCACCTGCTGGCTGCTTCTCCAACTGATAACAAGTTTCACTCATCCCAACTGTGATCTGCTGCTCTGCATGTCGGCTGTGGAGCTCTAGGAACTTGGACTGCAATCCCCAGGTCTCCTGGCTCAGCTCCAAGCTAACAAATCATCAAAGACAACCAGTTGTGTTTGCATGTTTACTAAGGGTTCAACTATTTGATTCCCTTCTCAGTCTGCAAAGCCAAATGGTTCCCTGAGTTACTGGGATCCTGAGGCAAACAATGAACCATCACACAGCCAGTTCAGAGCACAGCAGGGTGCTCAGGGGCCCAATCCTGCCCTGAGGATAAGGTTTGATTCCATAGCCTAAAGCCTCACATTTTCTGCTTCATGCACAATAGGAGCAGTTAAGTTCCTGAAAGTTTTCTCTGATGATATCAGCCAGACTTATAAAAAATACTTCTTCCTGCAAGCCCTTATGGGCTCATGCTCTGGCTGGGTCTATTCCTCCCTTGAAATATACTGAGAGGGTTTAACTGGTTTCCAGCAAGATTTGATCAAGTACTGCTCCCACATTCCCTCTGACAAGTCCCCAGGTTCGGATTTGGGTGGGTGAAACACTTTGTGCATCCTCACTAAGGATGATACAAGATGCTGCTGCCCCACCACAGTGGTGGTCTCCCCCCACTTGGTCCAGGTGCAAATTGGCAGTGGGAACAGCAGGGAAACAAGGCAAGGTCAACCCAAACACCACTTCTCACTGGGGCTGGGGAGAGCTGGTCTGCAAATCTTCTTACAGAGGAGGTGCCCAGCTGAGCTGCACTGTAGCCAGTGCCAGCCTGGGCTCCTGGCAGTAACGCCCAGCTTGCTTTGTGTCTGGACCACAGGGATTTTTGTAAAAGCTGTCTGACCTTACTCACATCTCATATCCACCTTCCATTGCTGATCCAGGCTGAGCTGGTTGCCTGGTTTTCCAAAGCATCATCTCAGTCACTGGAAGGTGTTCTCTGCCCATCTGACTTTACAAGGACCCAAAGGGGATTAGGTGTGTAACCCCCTGGGCAGTCTCCTGCCATATCTAATGTCTTAATATTTTTTCTCCATTTCAATGGAGCAGTGACTGAGCACCTGTTCTATAAAGCTCAGCAGCTCAACGTGCACTTCCATTCACTAAAATCACAAAAGGGCTGTGGGCAAGTTGCAGCTTGTAGCCCAAGTGAACCCACAGGAAAAAATCTGATTTATTGTATGCAGTGATGTCCCCTCCGACATCACCTTGTCATTAATCAGGGTGATCCCTGGTGCTTTCCATATTCAAGCACCTTGCAGTAAATAGTCTTATCAGTCTTTTACAGCCATCACAACTGAGGTCTGACTCAGACAAGGTCAGTGTAGACCCAAGGGACTGGGAGCACAGGAGCTGCCACCTTCCCCGCCTCTGCACCAGTCTGTCTTTGCTGAGAGGTTATACAGCTGATCAAAGGTTTCAGCCACAGCCCTGAAGTCCTGGAAGGGCTCCTCAGCAGCCACAAATCACTTTATAATGCTCTATCACATGTGATAATTCCTGTACTTTGCCTCCTTTCCATGCAGTGCTTTAGGATGCTGAGAAACCAGAGAGCAGATGTAGGAGCAGATCCTCAGCCAGCACCACAGCAGCTGAGGTTTGGAGTGCAGCTCTGACCATTAACACCAGCTGTCCTGCTGTTGTCCAAATGAAACAGAAAGAGAAGCCAGCTTCTAAATGCAACTGTTTCAGTGGGGACAATACTGAGATTCCTCAGACAGGATGGAAAATTGCAGCATCACAGCTCCTGGTTCTTGTCTCTGTTACAGACACCCCAGGATAAAGAGTCCTGCGAAGGGTTTTGCAGGTTTACATGGGGAAAAAAAATAAGCAGGAACAGTGTTTAGTAAAAAATCTGTATTACTTCAGCACTGATCCTGCCAGAATCCATTGGAAAATGTCTGTATGAACACTGAGCTGGGAAGGGCTGATCATAAATAAGGTTACCTGTGAAAGTGAGTTTCAAGGAGCAAGTCTGCTAAAGATAAGCCAGAGTATTTTAAGTGGAAAAATTCTTATCTTTAATTAAGGATGTTCCTTTTCCCCCTTAAATGTGGACTTTTATATTTGGGTTGGAATTTATGCCAAGTTTTAGTAATTTTTACTAAATAAGTGTTGTTATTTACTGAAATCCAGCCCATGTTAAATGTGCCCTGTGTCCCTACTGTTTAAATTCAAGGGGAACTTTCCAGATTCTTCCTCCCTGGTGACTTGCTCTTGTGTCTAAAGGTCTCTAACACCTTTATTTTAACCTGATATTTGTCAAGGCAAGAACAGAACCTTCATAACATCTGCCATTCAGATGATGGCAGGCAAAGAATAGCCTCCAGCTGCCAGTAAATCAAATGGAGTTGCACCAGGGTTGATGTTGCTTGAAATTCTTGCATCAGCGCTCAAGAGCCAGAGAGGAAAAAAAAAGGCAAAAAAAGATTGGGGGAAGAGAGGAGAAAAGATGTGCTGCTGATCTGAGTGAGAACAGGTCACTTCTTGCTCCTCATTGGCAGGACTGATCTAGAGGCTGTTTTGGGGTGGAATGAAGAAGAATATTTGTTTTTCATGGACTCATAGAATGTCCAGGTTGGAAAAGACCTCAAAGCCCATCTCATTCCTACCCCCTGCTGTGGGCAGGGACACCTTCCACTGTCCCAGGTTGCTCCAAGCCTCATCCAAGCTGGCCTTGGACACTCCTAAGGATGGGGGAGCCACAGCTTCCCCTGGGTACTCTGTGCCAGGGCCTCCCCACCCTCACAGGCAATAATTCCTTCCCCAAATCCCATCTAACCCTGCCCTCGGTCAGTTTGATGTCACTGCCCCTGTCCTTCACTCCATGTCTTTGTCCCAAGTCCCTCTCCAGCTCTCTTGGAGCCCCTTTAGGCACTAAGGGGGCTCCAAGGTCTCCCTGGAGCCTTCTCTTCTCCAGGCTGAACAACCCCAGCTCTCTCATCCTGTCTCCATATAAGACACAAAGCTTTTTCACTACTGTTTGACTCTAAGCAGTGAGTGAAAGGCACTGGAAGCCCAGCAGCCTCTCCACCAGCAGAAGGGTCCCTTTAGGAGGCATTTTCAGTTGCACAATTCAAATTCACTGCACTTTATTAATGACTGGAGAAAGAAATGGCCAAATCCACATAAATAAATAAAACTGAACGGCTGTCATGATTTGCACTAATTTGGGTGGTTCTGTGTTGTTGTCTCTCTGTATACAGTCACTGGAGTGAAAAGGAGATATTTTAAGTCAGAAACTGAATATCTATGGCAGACAATTTGGGTACAGGGAAGAGCAAAGCTCTCTGCTGAGGGGCTGGGGGAGAGAAAGCCATCATCTGAAAAGATGAATATTTGAAAATGCCAACTGCTACAGCCACTGCAGGCTTATTTACCAGCACTCTGAGCCCGGCTGGAATCGATCTGTGGGGATAGGTTTGCTGAAAGGAAACAAAAACAAATGGGGCTTCTGCTTCTGGGATGACACTGCTCAGTTGTCAGGAACAACTGGTCGTGTCCTCCCTTGGCAGGGGCAGCAGGAGATGCTGTTAAACACAGACCCAGAGCCTGTGTCTGTGAGGAGTGAAATGGTGTGTGGCACAAGGGCTTAGGAGAAAATGTGTGGCATTTCACTGGGAATCCTGATGCAGGAACTAAAAGAATGTTAATTGTGGAGAACTGATTTATTCAGCATAAAGCCACACAGGGAATTTGAGTTTTGGGAGTCTGGGAGCAGAAAGCACTACTTTCTTAAAGAAATTTGTTCTTTATTCTTTATTTCTTAAATAAATAAACTTTCTAAATTTACTTTGCTCTCCTATGAACCTGTCATTTGTGCCTTCAGGCACCAAGTTATACTTTCCCCTCATCACTGTTCCTGTTCCATTGGTGAGGAAACTACACAGAGAAGAGCAATATTTCTGCAGAAGGGCTGTGCACTTGTTCAAGCTCTCACCAGCACATGGAGGCAGAGCAAGAGCAGCCTAGAAGTGGTTCTACTGACATACCTATACCTGCCCAAGTTTGTTTTACTCCTTCAAACAGTCCCAGTTTTGAGGCAGAATGGTCAGAAACCAGACCTAAGGCTTCTGTAATTGGCAGTTTATTGTGTTAAAATGCTGGTACCAACACACAGGGTAGCTTTTCCTATGGGATTATGCCCTAAAGTGGGGATATACAGGGTTATACTGGTGTAACTGTGCTCATACCAGGCAGAGAAGCAGTGAAAAGAAAAAGAATTAAAAAATCACACTTCTGGAAGTTCATGAGCAAAGAGCTCCAGATATACAGGGCTATACTGGTGTAACTGTGCTCATACCAGGCAGAGAAACAGTAAAAAAAAAAAGAACTAAAAATGACTCTTCTGAAAGTTCATGAGCAAAGAGCTCCAACGTGAACCCAGGACCTGAGCCTGGAATGATGACTGGGGTGACACAGAAAGGTCACTGTGGAGAGCCCTGGCCGTGAGCTGAGCTGAGCTTTGGCTTTGAGCAAGGATGCAGCTTTGAGTAATTTTGGCATCCCAAGGCCTCAAGTAATTCCCACTTGTGTTTGCTTGTATTTTTACTGGCTGTCTTTTCCACTTCTGCCTCTCAGATTACTAGGGCTGGTGACAAGGAAATATGGGAATAGCCACCCAATCAAATTAAAAAACATTAGAAAGGTCAAGTGTGTACAGGTTGCTTTCACACCATGAGTGGGAATCAGATTTCCTGGTATCTCAGTAAAAGTGCCAGATAGTGTTAACCAGATAAGGAAATGGGAGCTTGTAACTCTAAAACCAGGAGTAATTTGCTAGGGGATCTCCTTTCAAGGAAAAGTGGTGGTTAGATTTCCTTGACATTTCTACCCTGTGGATGAAAACAGCCTGACTGGGCTTCTTTGTCTTCCCCTGCCCAGTGTGATCCTGGTACCACAGGCATGAGAGTTTCTGCAGACCTGCAGATGCTGTAGGAAGTTGGAAGAGGAGCAGTAAATTAATACAATATTTGTCCTGGAAAAATATTGCTTGCAAATACCTTTATCTGGGAGGCCATTGAGGTGCTGAAGCCTCATGTCTCAGCTGAAGCCCTGACAGATGCCACCTTGGTGTCCCTTCCACACAAAACTGAGTCTCCAGCAGCCTGTAGACATAACATCCATATAGCTTTGTACTTGGACTTTCCCTTTTTGGGAAAAGGGGTGGTAAAGAGTTCTAGGTGTTGTAACTACCAGAATTATCTAATGACAGCATGTCCTGAGCAGCCAGACCTTCTCCTCTCTAAGCAGCACCAAAGTAAACTTTTAAACATGGGTTTTTGGAGACACAATGGGAATTTTAGACATTTTAAGGTCTAGACATCCTGGGAGAGTTCTGCTACCAGGCAAGACCAACTTTGTCTTTGGGCAGCAACCACCATACACTGGGAAACATCCTGTTCTGCTTTTCTTGGTGATCTGTTTTAGATTTGTACTGACCATGGGCTGTTTCTCAAAGGTCTTGCTTCCACTTGACCCCAGGATCAGTGGCTCATTCAGGATTTTGAACACTGTTGCACAGGAACAACCTTCATTTCTGAAGATAGCAGCTCCTGAAATAATGAGTAAATAAACCCTGTCACCTTGACAGGATAACATTTCCATCTCCCCCTTCATTATTTATTTATGTATGGTTCCTGAAACCTATTTCCCAAATTCTCCACCCTCACCCTCCTCCCCCTACTTTGTTTTAATGAATTGAGGATTGAATTCTAGAGCACACACTTGAGTCAGAGATGATAAAGCACCCAGTCTTTTGGCAGTCCTGTAAATGCTACGGTGGCCTCCAAAGAGTTAATTCATTATGGTCCATTGTCCAGTCAACTTTATAGCTAGCAGCAGATTGGAGCCAACTTGAAATGCTGAAGTGGGAATGAAAAATGAGCAGAGCCTTGGTGTGCATTAAATATTTAATATTCTCTCAGTGGGAGGTGTCAGGAAAAGGACCATATAATAAATACTACAAGAGACAATTCCATCACTGAACTCGTCTGTTAATGACCTCATTTGCTTTGACAGAAACATTACAGATGCAGCCTCTTCGCTTCTGTGGCCCTAATAAGCAGCCACATTCCAGTTGGAAAGCAAATTCCTGCTTCTGCAACTCAGAGGAGTGGGTTGGAGTTGTGATTGTCTCCTTCTCCCTCTCACTGTCTCCCCCACTCCACAGATCTGGGGCATTTACAAAGAATTTTGTGTGGCATGAAAGGTATTTGTGGCAGCTGTGTGATTTTGGCAGGAAAACTGACAATTTTATCAAACTACCTGGAAAACATGAACTCAAGAAAATGTTCCCTTCCCTTAGAGGAGGAAAGTGCCTCCCATGTCCTGCCTTAAATTAGCAGCTTGCAAACTGTGGGAGCTTGACAAAGGTGTTTGAGGACGTGGTGGTGAGCAGCTCCAGTTTAATTCCCTGAAGACTTCTTGTGCCAGGAGTGAAAGGATCCCCAGGAGGATCTATCCAGATGCCTCCTGGTGAGTTTCCCACTTCAGCAGGCATGGAGATCTTGGATCCCAGTGCATTCATGGACCACATGTTGGCCAGATCACAGGATTTTCTATGTGGTGCTGTGGCCTGCAGCACTGCTGGTCCCACAGAGGGATATTCTGCCTGAGCCCCAGTGCTACAGGGGCTTTGGCTTCAAACTAAGTGTGAGCAGCATGTTTTCTCTCTTCCACTATTTGTGTTTGAAAGGTCTTCAAAAGCATCCCTGCTTTGATGGCTAGAAGCCAGCTCTACATGTATTCATATCCAGTTCCTGTGGAGTTGATCTTTGCCAGGTTTCCCCTTCAATTTAATTAATTCTTTTCCTGCCTGGGCAGATAGATCCTGGGATATTTGTAGCACTTCTCAATCTCTTTTTTTTAATCCTGATTGAGCAAATCAACCTCTTTGTGTGTGTCTAGAAAGGTTCCTGATGGCCCTCAGCATCCCAGTTAACTTTTCTTCTTCTGCCCCTGCTTCAGTTTCTCTTCTTGAATAGCAATAACTGATGAGATTTGAAATGCTGTGTAAAATTATGTACATTCCAGCTTTTCTCTAATGGAAATTCCTCCCATTCAGTCTCTGCATTACCCTGTAGGGCCAGTTTGAGAGCCCAGATCTCTCCTCCATGGACAACTGCTGGGTTAAATTTGAAGATCTCACTCTTATTAGTCCTGGAATCCATCCAAATTCTAACACGTTCCCTTTCCTTCTTACCTCAGAGTAAAACCATGTTGAATTTCTCTTAACTTCTCATTTACCTCCAGTATTAACTTATTCTCTCCTCCAAATTTTCTTCTAAGGCCTTGCATGACTGCAGGATTTCAGGAATTTTCCTATACTTGTCTAGGCTCTTTTAAAAAAAATTACTCAGTTTGCTCAGAGAACTACAGTAGTTTTTGTAGGACATTATGGATAGTAGGCAAAACCTCAGATTGTAAAAATGAAGAGTAAAAATAGCTATTTGTCTTCTGCTGAGGTGAAGTGCACACTGGAAGGCTCAGACTCTGAACATCTGGGGTTGACAATGCTCTTCCCCTTTGTTTTAAACTAGCAGTTTCCTGCCTCGAGGTGAAACTTGAATATAAGCACATGAAAAATTGTAAAGATGATGAGATGGTGACAGGGGCCTTAGAGACACCTTATGGTCCAGTGCTAGAGGCCTGGACAGCTAAGCTGCTAGGGTAGGACTCCAGAGTCTGAGCTCAAATGTCAGCATCTTTGATTAGAACCTGCTTTTTGGGATGGATTATAACCTTATATCCTCCTCCTTCCATAACACTGCCTGAGCTGAGGCTGGTGGTCAGGAATAGATGAGCATTGTGCTCCCTGCTGGGATCAGGGTGCAGGAGGCCGATTGCTGTGCATGGCATGGGACGGGAGGTTTGGCAGAGTGAAGGATGAGGCTCCCTGCTCTGCTGCTGCCTCCGCTCCTGCAGGGCACAGGGGGAGGATGCTGAACACAACCCAGCTTACTGCAGGGCCCAGGAGCAGGAGAGAGCAGGAGAGGAAATAAAAGGCTGTCAGGGACGGGAAGGGAATGTGGCTCCTGCTCCCGTCTGGCTGTGTAGGCTGCCTCAGATGCCACACATTCTGCGCATTACAACGAGGCAGTTGTTTGTAGCGCTGGATCCGTGCAGCAGGGAGATAAGGTTCTGCCTTTGTATCAGAAGCAGCTGCAAAGGGGCAAAAAGGTCTTAGAACAAGAAATTAGTTCATTTGAATTCTCCCTCTCGCTCTCTTTTCCTTCTTCAAGCCAGGCAGCAACAGCATCTCCCTCCCCTGGTACGGCGCGGGCGGTTTTGCAGCGGCTCGTGGTTCCAGCAGGAATTTGTCTCTCTGCCTCTGGACACTGTGCAGGGAGGGTGCCTGGGAGGGTCCTCTGCCAGAGGGCTTGGCCCCAGGCCTGGGCTCACAGGGTGGGCAGTGGTGTTGCTCCCAGAGGAGAGCTCCTGGCTGTGACGGGTGAGGTAGCACCAACATTGACACCGGCCGGCGCTGGAGCTGTGCTGGGCTGTGCTTGAACAAGTCCATGGCTACAGCAGTAGGACAACAACAGGCTAGAGGAAGCTCTGAGGTGGCACAAGCCATCCCTTCCATGTCCAGCATGGGGAGAAGGAGAAAATACCTGCACAATATACTATCAGTTTGTGCCATGACACTTTCATGGGCTGGAGGGATTCGAATGAACCCGGGCAGGCAGCCTTGAGCATGACATAGCTCCTGTCTGAGTGCTTGGCTCTGCAGCCTTAATGATGTTCTTTTAATGTAGCTTTTAAAAGTGCATAATATAATATACATTGTCTGTCCTGTCTGCCTTTTATAGCTTTAAAAAATGGATCAGGTATATGCTCTGACATATGGATCCATTCCACCCCAACACACAGACAGACACTCTGCCACCTTCCAGCACTTGCTGAAACATCCTGCGAGGTTTAGGTTTGCTCTTAAATAATTATTGCCTGGGCAGTAAGAAATAACCCTTTTTGCCTTTAAAACTTTGTGGTAATAATTTCTTTGTCTTCATTTCTCAGGAGCTGGGCAGTTCCCTGGCTGTTTCTCTGGAGTTCACTGCTGGCCACATAGGCTGGAAACCTGGGAGTAAATCTGGACAGGGCTGCAGAAACTGCTCAGTGCTGCTCCTGCCCGTGTGTGAGTGGTGTAAAAGGGTGAAACTCGCTGTCCAGGTGGAAGGAGAAGGAGGATACAAGGCAGAGAGGAGATGAAATAGTCCTCAGAGTCCCACCTGGGACTCCAGAGATGTGTCCCCTCTTCCCCAGCCTGATCTGCCCATGAGTTACAGCCTGTGAGCTGGCAGTGCTGCTGCTGCAGAGCGTGTGGAGGCTCCAGCCCTGCTGGCCATCTCAGGTCTCCCCAGGGCTGATTTAGAGAGGTCACCTGTCACTTGTGTAAAGGTCACCAGAGGTCTGTGCTGTGGACAGGCCCCACGTTCTCGGGATGTCACATAATCATTTTATTTTACGTCGCCTGGGCCGTGCCAGGGGAGGGGAGGAGCAGGGATGAGACTGCGAGGTCAGCAGCATCTTTATGGATGGCAGAGTGAATGTGAGGTGAAAGGGATCGTTGCTTTTGCCTCCCCAATAAACCCCTTTTCTCTGCCTGAACGGAAGCAGTGAGGAGCTGCTCGGCTAATTTATATTAATTCAACTCCATTAATGATGAGATATCATCTCTTCTCTCAGCAGGAGAACCATCAAAAGGATTTAATACTGAGCTGCTCTTCTGACAACCCCACATTACAGCCTGCAGCCACTCCATGGCTGGGCTGAACCTCTCCCCAGCCAGCAGCTTTTGCCAGGGCCTCACTGAGAAGGGCAGTCTCACACCATTGTGATTATTTTGGGGTGAGTCCTCACGTGCCTCAGCACTGCCCAGGCACAGAGGAGCAGGAAGGCTCTGTGGGGAAGAAAGGACACAAAACCTATGCTGTGACTTTCCCAGGCTGATGATGAGCACAGGACATTTCAAGTGCTGTGAAGCCACAACCAGCATGAGTTGCTGTCTGCTCCCTTGGGCTGCTGCAGAGTAGAAAAATCCCATTTTTTGGAGCCAGGAGTGTCTGGTGGCTGTGGGAGCCTCCTGCCCTTCTCCTGGGCAGCAATGGCTGCAGTGCTCTGTGGTGCAGAACAGTTCCCCTGCCAGTTCCCCTCGAGTGTAGAGAGTGTGTTGCCCTCACCAGGGATAGACCAGAGGAATCAGCACCTGGACCATCAGAAAATTTGTTTCATGAAGCTCCATGAAGTCAGTTATCTGGGATCTCCTGCTCAGTCAGCACAGGCAGTCTGGCATCAGGCTGGTGTAAACCAGGTGGATGTGTTGGGAGAAACAAAGATTCCCACTGGGATCAGAGGCTCCAGGGTGTTGCACAGTGGAGAGCAGCACTTTGGGGGGACACTGCAGAGAGGGGGACATTGGAGAGCAGCACTTTGGAGGGACCCTGCAGAGATGGGGACACACTGGAGAAGAGCACTCTGGGGTCCCTGCAGGGGACACTGCAGAGAGGGGGACACAGTGGAGAGCAGCACTTTGGGGTCCCTGCAGAGAGGGGGATGCTGAGGCAGAGGGGGGGAGGCTCACGTGCCCTCATTTGGGCACCTTTGGGACTGGCCCTGGGGAGCCAAAGCAAGGAGCAGGGGTCAGTTTTGTCCCATGCAGGGCTGGACAGTGCCCCAGGGATGGCCATGGCAGGCCATGGTGGTTTTCCAATGGCCACAGGGCCTGGATCCAGCAGGGCTGCACAGGAGTCTCTTGTTCCCTCACCCATGTCCTGGCAGCAGGAGACAAGACTTTGTGCTAGTCATGTAATTTAATTTCTCTCTTTGCTTCTGGCTGATAGTATTAAACTCCTGGCCTCCGAAACACACATACAAATCTCTCTCTTTTTTTTCCCCTTTTAAAAAAATATTTTTATATTAACATATTTCCTTTTGAAACTGTGTGAGGCTTTTCTCAAAACTAATGGATTTTTTTTTCCTCCCCTTGTCTGGGCCAAATGTATTCAAATCTTAACTCAGTTAAGTCAGAAGATTCCTATCGTCTCAGCAGGGAATCCCACCCTTTATTCCACAAATCAGCATCCTTTTTATTTGACTTTCTGATCTCCAAAGGAAAAGGGATGCTTTTTTTTTTTTAGAGGTTCTTTTTTTTTAGTTTAACTCTGACGTTGATGTTGCAATGCTCTTTGATAGCTGAGAACACAAGGACTGACTTCAGGAGCAGCTGAAACTTCATCAGGAACCAAAATATAAGAAGAAGGGATTCAGAGTGGGAAATGGCAGAAAGTGATACTGTTGAAACACCCCTTTGAAATTTCCCAAATGATGTTTGATCTGTGAGTCCCTTAAAGCTGCTGCAATACCTTTAGTATCAAAATGATCTCTTTTTTATTAAGGGGGGAGCAGGAAGGAGAGGTATTTTCATTTTTTTTTAGTGACACTCCGAAGAAATAAGTTTAATTTGAACCTCTAATGGTTCCACCTGGAATTATTTTTTTTACATATGTTTATCTGGGATTTAGTAGGAGTCTTTCATAATTTTTTTTTTCTCTTCTGCTTGAATAATACTTTATTTCAAAGGACTAGCAGAAGAGACACGAGGGACTGAATGCTGAGGAATAGATTACTCCTGAAACACACTGCAGTCCTCCCTTATCCACCCCCAAAATACCAAGCCACTGGAAATGGAAACATGAAACAGAAATTCTTTGAGGGGAAGGAAGGGCCCAAGAGCCAATTCAGCACTGTGGCATCGAGCTGCTGGCAGGATGCTGTGAGCCCTGAGGCTGCCCCAGCCCTCCCATTGCTGCTGCAGTGGTGCCATGGGAGCCCCAGCTGGGCTGAACCCTCAGCACTGGCACAGGAAAAGGAACTGGTGAAAATCCCTAGGGAGAAAGAGGTCTTGAGGGAACAACATGGAGCATGTCCAGGCTGTAGAGAAAACAAGCCTGAGGGGAAAGTGTCTGCCTTGGTTGGTGGGATAAACTTGGGAGATTTTATCTCAGAGTGTTTTCTGCATGAAGGGCCCAGCTATAGGTTTGGGTGGTCAGAAAAAATATAAAATACCTCATTAATGTCAATCCCCTACATAGCAAGGGCATGGCAGGATTTTTGTCAGAGCCATCCAGGTCAATGGGCCATGTGCCTGTGCCAGGATCTTCCCTGGGTTATAATTTCTGGAAATTAATTCTGGGAACGTACTCAAGAGCTGTTCAACCAAGTATCTGCATAACTCCAGGCATGCTGAGGAAAAGACACACATTTTTCTGATGCAGTAGGAAAAGCTGCTGTCTGAAGTGAGCCAAAAAGCAGGCACTGGGTGCAATTAGCATCGTTTCATTTCAGAAAGCCACAATTTGAGCAGGTCACCTCCTCTGCAGATTGCTCAGGGAACGGGCTGCCTCTACACTTTTCATTCCAGCTCCTTACTCTTGTAGGAAAACAGCACAGAAAAGACTGTATGGATTAGATGGGAAGGAGCCTGCCTGTTTCCTCTGCAATTAATATCATATGCAAATGAAATGTTTCCACTGGAAGTCTGCAAAAAGGGAGTGCTGCCACTTACTACCATCTCTGCTGAGCTAAAAGGTTTCTTGCAGATAGCATTTTTCATGCAGTGCTGGTGTGCTTTACAGTTATTGAGCCCTGGCAAAATGTCTGTAAATCAACACTGTATGGATTCGGCATACATCCAGTCTGCAACAACCAGCAAGTCAAGGATTAATGGAATAGCATGGACCTGTTTGACTGACAGCATGGGAGGGATGGGTGCAGCTCTGCTCTCTCTGTGGCTCCCTCTCAGTGCAGTGGGGTTTTCTCCCTCCATTTGGTGTCTTCAAAAACACCAGGCTGCTGCTCTAAGATGCTGAAGGGCTGCTGTGCCCCTGCAGAGAAGGGCACATTTCAAGGGAGCTGGAGAACTAACTTTGCACAGCAAGTGCAGTGAGAGCAGAGGCCACAGCATTCCTGAAAACCAGAGCAGTTCTCTTTCCAGTGTGGGATGCTGTTAATTTTGGTGAAGATCCTGCAGACCAGCCCTCCTCACAGCGTTTTCAACCCCAGAGGGACCCTGAACCCCAGCATGGTGAAACCCTGAACCCCAGCGTGGTGAACCCTGGACCCCAGAGTGGTGAACCCTGGACCCCAGAGTGGTGAAACCCTGAACCCCAGAGTGGTGAAACCCTGAAACCCAGACTGATGAACCCTGAACCCCCAACATGGTGAACCCTGAACCCCAGCGTGGTGAAACCCTGAACCCCAGAGTGGTGAACCCTGAACCCCAGAGTGGTGAAACCCTGAACCCCAGCATGGAGAAGTCCTGAACCCCAGCATGGAGAAATCCTGAACCCCAGCATAGTGAAACCCTGAACCCCAGCATGGTGAACCCTGAACCCCCAACATGGTGAACCCTGACCCCCAGCATGGAGAAACCCTGAACCCCAGCATGGTGAACCCTGAACCCCCAGCATGGAGAAACCCTGAACCCCAGCATAGTGAAACCCTGAACCCCCAGCATGGAGAAACCCTGAACCCCAGCATGGTGAACCCTGAACCCCCAGCATGGAGAAACCCTGAACCCCAGCATAGTGAAACCCTGAACCCCCAGCATGGAGAAACCCTGAACCCCAGCATGGTGAACCCTGAACCCCCAGCATGGAGAAACCCTGAACCCCAGCATAGTGAAACCCTGAACCCCCAGCATGGAGAAACCCTGAACCCCAGCATGGTGAACCCTGAACCCCCAGCATGGAGAAACCCTGAACCCCAGCATAGTGAAACCCTGAACCCCCAGCATGGAGAAACCCTGAACCCCAGCATGGTGAACCCTGAACCCCAGCGTGGTGAACCCTGAACCCCAGCATGGAGAAACCCTGAACCCCAGCGTGGTGAACGCTGGGTGCAACTGAGGGGCTCTGACACACGAGTTCCTCTCCAGAAGCTGGCAGCTTGCCCAGGGCATTAACAATGTGCTAAGAGAGCCCGAGGAGGAAGGGTAAAGCTCTTCTCTGCCTGCCCCCTGTGAGCTGTCACCCTCCACCACCACACACACTCTGCAGGCAACTTTTCATGGCACCTGAGTAGAATAAAAATGATTGAAACCATCTGCCCTCTCCAGCAGCCGGGTCTTGCACCCAGGTGAGTCTCTATCAGACTTTACGAGGAGAGAGTTTTAGCCAGGGGACTAAAAATTAATATTAAAATGGAAATCTGCATTTCTAAACTTGGACCTCATGCCCTCCTTTGGAGAAGAAGCATTTTCCCTGCTCCCATCTCCAGTAGTATTGTACCCTCTGAGGTTCCCATTTCTAAGCTGTGTCTTTGCTAATTTTGGTTCTTCTAGTGAGTACCAGACATTTAAGAAAACCTGCTTGTTGTGAACAGCACACTGAGAGTGCAGCAGGGGAGATGGGTAACTCTCCTAAGCACAGATATGTGCAAGAAGCAGAAAACTGTTCAAGAACCCCTTCTAGCTGAGCATCAAAATGCATGGCAATCACAGATGTTATAAAGTAGGGTGGGAGTTGCTGGGGTCAGCCTGAAGCTACAATATTAGGAAGATGATTTAATATCTTAAATCAGTACCAGGGAAGGCACACATTGAAACTGGGCATTTCCTAAAGAAGTGCCACAATTTAGAGCCATTGCATAACCCCTTGGAGGGTGAGAATGGGGCTTGTTTCTCAATCCTCAGTGGTTGTGAAAAGATTCTCACAGTTATGGTAGTCCTAAGGCAGTCCAATGGGGCTGCTTCAATGGGTGGGAATCAGCCTTGCTGGAAGTTTGAACAGAGATCCCTTTGTTCAAGATCTGAAAATCAGTGCTATGACAAGTATTTATATATTATAGCTGCTCTGGATTTGCCCATGGTGGCCACAGGAGTTGTCTGTAATGTGAATAAACCAGGCCTGGCCATGACATCCTTAGTTCCATCCATCCTCTCATAACAAGGACTCACCTCAGGTCCCTCTTGTCTACCAAAACCTTGGGCAATAGTATCAGAGAGAGAGATTGTGATAAAGAAATAAATAAAAAAGTCTAATTTATGAAGCAAACCTTTCAAAGCGTTAAACCATTCATAGCTTTATGACTACATATTAATCTGCTCTCATTTATTGCTTTGTAAGGCTATTTTGACAAAAGTTCATTATCAAGACTGCTAAATGCTTTTAAAGCATTGATTGGGGGAATTATTACATCACAGTGATAGACACAGTGTGTTAAGATGGATTGTAAGGCTCGGACCATCTGAAATTTCCCCCCTTTTAATTGGATCGATCCCCAGAATAAACGAAGTTTAATTGAATTTTCAGGAAAATTGAGCAGTTGTTTTCAAGTCTCTGTCAATACACATTATTTCAATTACATGATGATAAGCATAGAGAGAGTTTGCAAACAGCCTGAACGGAGGAGGAGGCTGCACACCAGAGAGGCTCCCTGCACATGCTTGGCTTTTACTTTCTTTTTCCAGGATGAGCTACATTTCCCAAAAGCACATCAGCAAGGGCAGGGGCCCTGCTCCTGCTATCTGGATTTCAGAGGATGATTACTGCTTGTCCTTCATTTTCCCAGCTCTCCTTGTCTCCTGTCTAGAGCTCATTCCCCAGGGTTCCAATAGTCTTTTCCTCACAATCCAAACAATTTCTCATACGAAGCCCAAGCTTTTTGTTCCAAGACCTCAAAATTACTTGGAAACACTGACCAAGATGTGCTGGCTCAGGAACTTGTCTCCCAATCCCTGCAGCTTCCCTGCAAATGGGAAGTGGAAAGTGCTGGTGAAGGTGTGTTGGAGCTCATGTGAGGAATTTATTCCCTTTTGAGGACAGGAACCATTATTTAGGGAGTGGGGCAGAAAGCTGGAGGCAAGAACATGGGTTTACCTGCCACGTTTCATCACCTCTACCTGTAAGGCTGCACCAAGCCCCGAGGGGCAGTGAAGCTGAGCACCTTTCTACTTACCCTGGGACACATCTTTTAAAAGAAACAAATGCCATTAGCATTTTTGGCACATTTCTGGGCTTCTTGGAAATCTTTCCTCAACTCAGAAATATTCCCTCCTCACAATCACTGGGTCTTTGTAAAAAAATATGGGAACCTTGACCAGAGGGAGAGGAATTCAGGAACTCGGCAGCACTGATGTAGTGATGCAGAACAGAGCATTCCCCTGGATCTCTGTGCTTTTCTTTGAGCATCCAATTAGCAGGAAGTCTTTGGTACAGTGATTTCCTCTTTCTTGTTGGTAGAAACCTGGTGATGGTTTGGTATCTTCTGCAGTGTCCTGAGATGCTCCCTGGCAGGGTGGTCTTCATGCCTTCCTGCTCCCTGACACAGCCGCAGTGGTTTGAGAGGCAACTCAGCTAAGTCATTGTCTTTTGTATTTCCTTTCATTGAATATCCACCCAAAAAATTAAGATCCTCTGCTAAGGAAGACAATACCATATAAAACCTCTCCATATTAATGAAAGCCCCTCTTCCCTCTTCTTTCACAGTCCCAACTCACTGAATCTTGTATGAGTTATGGTGAGTCCCACCAGAGAAACACAAGGTGCGAACTCCTTGCAAACAAAGGCGTTTCTCTTCTCTTTTTCCCCTCCTTTAATAACATCTTTCAATGTTCACCAGGGACACCCTGCCCCAGAGCAAAGACAGGAACAGTCCAAACCATCATGGGACACTTGCATCCTCTGGGATGGAGCAGAGTGCACGTGCTGAGCTTGATGCAACAGTTGTAGGTGATAATAGGTGGGTTTCACTGGGATAACACCATCACATAGGCAGGATTCAGTAGCAGCAATGCTGGGATACCCTGGAACAAGTGGCAGGATGTGGCTCAAGCTGCATCTCAGCCCTGTGGAGTCCAGGCAGGATGCTCTGAAGCTCAGGGGTTGGTGGTTGTGCCCTGCTCCTGCAGTTCACCTGCAAGGTCCTGTTTGACTCCCCTTCTCCATGCACCTGCACTGCTTCCCTAACCCTGAGCAATCCAGGTGACAGCAGCTTCCCTTGGAGCTGCAATTAGAGGCTGGCATGGGGAAAAGGGTGCTGGCCTCAGGGTCAGGATGGCTCCCTCCAGGGCTCCCTGCTGCAGCCGCCAGCAGAGGCATAGAGGATATAGCTGTTGTTATAGATTCGTTAGTTATTCATTGTAACAGCCTTGATCCTAATGAATTCATTTGGTATTCATTGGCTGTCACGCACAGTTTTGTAAGTCTTCAGCTCTAATTTAGGACAATTAAAATGAAGTGTTAGCAAGCAATGTTTCCCCTGCATTGCACAATCTATAATATTTTCTTTTCAGGGGAGGGATGCAGACTAACCCTGCTCACGCTGCTGATGTTATCAGGGAGTGAGATCTTACAGCTTGATCCTGCAATGCTTAATGAATTAATACAGCAGATATAATTTTCATGGGTCAGTGTGTTGTGCTGGCCTGCAGATCTGTCTAGATTAGGCCTAGGGAAAGACTAATTGAAAAATACATGTCTTGGTTTGCTTAAAAACAATAAGCAGATATCTACCAGGGAGAAATGTACAAACAAGATGCATAAAAGCAAGCCAGCGATTTGTCATATGCTTCATAGTTCATGTTGTAAATTAGACAATCTTTCATAATCACAGGGCTGGGGGAGGGGGAGAACTGAATCAATTTGCCTGTAAAATTCTAAGTCCTTTTGAAAACACAATTGAAATATAATTCCTCTGTGTTTCCCAGTTAATTATCATTTACAATATTTCTGGCATCAAAGCTTTACTAGCATGGAGGGATCATTTCTTCATCACAATACCACTTTCAGGATTCATTTATCTTGTCTTTTAGACTAATTATCCCCAAATTCACCAACAGACTGTCACACTTACATGCTCCAATAAATGTAGTTTTAAATCAGCAGCTTACTTTGCTGCAGTGGTACAAGCTTTCCTGAATTGTGTCTAACTAGAGTCATTCATCTGTGATCACAACACTAAAGGGAGAACAACAACATTAAGGTTTGTATGAATGATCATGCTTATTTATATGCAAATACGTCTGACAAATCAATAATGTATGATTTAGCTGTTCACTGTGCATTAGTAGAAGTGCCTCCAGTCCCAGGTGGCGGCCTCAAAAGGATCCTCAGCTCTTCCCCCTCCCCGTCTGGGTCCCGATTCAACAACCAACATCTCTGGTCAAGTGGCTGCGAATCAGCTGCTGCTCCTCCCTGCGTGCTGGTGGCACTGGCAGCCACTGAGGGGATGGAGATGGGAGAGGCTGCTGGGGAGGGCAGGGAGCCACCGTGGGGACCTGGCATGGGATGCAGTGGGAGTGGGGGTGGCAGCATCTGACTGCCACAGGCTGGGACTGTCACAGCTCGTTCCTCCAGATTTCAAGCTGATATGGAGAATAATAACACCCCAAGTGGAGTCAGTCCTGCCTGTCAGCCTTTCAGTACTCTGTCCTACTCCCTTTTCCCACCCAGTGAGCAGCTGCCTGCATAATCTGCCTCCATTCTCTGCACAGGGTCTGTCACCCTCTCCAGCTGCACTGTCTCTGTGGTCCTGCCTTTCTGCAGGACCTGGGCCACAGAGAGGGCTCCTCACTCGCCCCAGCCTCATCCCCTCTCTGTTTGTGGCTTTCCTTTCCGCCCTTCCACCCCCAACAGTGAGCAACACCAAGCCATGGGGTTTTCTGCACCATCATTCCTCTCAGAGAGGTGCTTTTCCTCCTTTTCCAAGGTCTCAAAACCTCTCTTTTCTTGGAAGGAAAAGAGGCAGGAACACTGGTGAGAGTATGGAGCTGTGTTGTCTGTGTCCTACACTGCTTGTCATACCATGAGGTCTCTGAACCTGCCTTGGGGACAGTTGTCAGGGTCTAAGTGATAACCAGATTAAGTAAACATTAAATATCTCTATCTTGTACCTAAGTAAATGTGGATGCTGGGCTGGATGTTAACGTGGTGTGAATTCCTGCATTTCTTGTGAGTTGTGCTTTTGGCTGTGGTGAGTTGGGCTTTCAGCTAAGGCCAGAATTGGTTATGAGTCAAAAAAACTCCAACCCTGTGCTCAGCTATTGTTTTTCTTCTTGCTCTATGCTTCAGGCAAAGAAGTAATCATGTCCTCCTGACCAAGGCAGGCTGAAATCCCTCTCATTTAGTTGGCCAGAAATATCTGGATGCTGTGGAGAAATATAAACAGTTCTTGTTCCCCCTACAGGTCCCCCAGAACACATCCAGGAAAGGGTGAGAATGGGTGGAGCAGGCTGTGAGTGTGTTCCCATGCAAAGGGCAAGGGCAGTACCACCTGCACCTGCAGCTGCCTGGGATGAGGGGCTGATTTATTTCTGCTTTACAGGACTCTCTGTCTCATCCTGGCATCACTTGATGTCCATCTCCATTTCTCTCTGCCCTGGCTAAGGATACCCACATCTGACCCAGGGGAGTGCAGGCAGTCCGTCCTGGAGCTCTCATTAGCCACGACAGGTGAAGAGAAGAGCAGCTTGAACAAATGCTGTGCCGTACACTCCGTCCCAGGGATAAATTGCTCAGTTGTTGCCAGCTTTGGAGGAGCTACTCAGAAAGCTGTGAAAGCAAGCAAGAAATCCCAGCATACACAATGCTGGGGGGACGAGGGGAGGAGTAAGTTTAATGGCCTGCATGAATTGTCAAGCAAACCCTCTGCAGACTTCAGCATCTTCAGTGGCACATTCTCATTCTGACACAGAAGCGACATTTATAGGTCGTAACTCTTAGGAGCAGTTGGTCTCTCTGGCACTATTACACTTAAATGTGAAGGGCTTCATCTGCTGACTATCACAGTGGAAAAGGCAAGTTGAGCAGTTAAAGTAACAGTTCAGGAAGATCCCCCAGGGATGGAGTGAGCAAAAGAGAATAATCAGGCATTTCCACAACTTGCCCCAGTAGTGTTTTAGTTTCTGACGACTAAGCTGCTTTTAGCTTTCCCAGTTTATTTTTAATCGTGTCTATACAATATACTGCTGGTATTCCCATTGCATTTATAATTGTAATTGGCTATCTAACTAAATAGCCTGTGGATCTGTGTGCTGGGAAACACACTGTGCAGATGTGGTGGGCTGTGTGCACACACACAAACCTGCACATCCTCACTCCCCTGCCCTCACACATCCCGCCTCAAAAAAAACAGTCAGAGATTGAATTAGCTTAGAAATGGAGCATCTGCACAACCAATAATTTCATTACTGGGGAAAGCAGGAAACTGTGTTTCTCAATGAAGCCCAGATTATGAATCTGGTCATTTGCATTGGAATTTTAATAGGTTTGTACAAAAAAGGGCTGGTACACATCAGTTCCTCTTTGAATGAGGCATAATGGGAGGGAGATGCTGCACGCTGTCAACAGATGCTGGACACAGAAGGAAGTTGTGGTGGGCAGACACATCCCCAGCAGCCCTGCACAAAAGCAGAGGAAGAATTGGTACCTGTGCTCTGCTGGGCCATTCTTTCCATGCAGGGTGCAGATTGCTGCTTTAAAGAATTTGATATCCTTGCCATGTTTGGTCAGTGGAACTCTTTGCTATGAGAGGACCAGAGCGATGGCCAGCATCCCAGGGCTTGGGCAGGGCCTTTTTGGGATGAGATCTGAGGGGCTTTCATGAAGGACAAAGGATTTCATGTGGGGTTCAAGTCTGAATTCTTGGATAATCTGCTTCAGAAGGAGGATCCACACCCTGAGATACAGTCCCATACGGACTATGACATGCAAGCCACACTATTCATGGGGCAGAAGCAGTTCTTGCTTTCATTTATTATTTTCCCCTCCCATCAACCCAGACTCGTTGACATAGAAGTATCATCAGCTGTTGCAACAGTCTGCATTTTGGATAATGCTTTTTTCTATGGGGTCTGGGCCTCCTTGCAGTCCTAGCAGGTTGATGAGGCTTTGTGGGTGGCCTTGCCATGAGTAGAAATACCCTGCAGCTCTCTCCAGAGTGATAGAGAGGAAGACTACATCTCCCAGCAGCCCCAGGAAGGAACAGGATGAGATTTTAAGGGTGAGTTTGATTCTCTTCCCAAACAAATGGCACTTGGAAAGTCGATCTCTAATTAGCAGTCTGCGCCTTTTGTTTTCAATAATGCTGAAGAAGTTCACAAGAATGGGAAAAGACATTTGTTGCATCAGCTTTGCAAGAGATTTTCTCAGAGAGAGACATGAACACACAGAAATCAGGCAGATAAGCTCTCATCTCAGCCTGCAGAGGCTCTTCCTGCAGGGTGCTTGCTAATATGAAATATTAACAGTGCCACGTTCTTTCCTTCACATATTTCTTCATATTCAGTCTGGCCACTCCGTTGATATGTAAATAAAGTGTACCACCACTCTATAAAATGCAGATACTCTGCATTATTTAAGCTGTGAAGGTGATGCATCATCCGTTATGTGGCTCATTGGGGGAGCCCCGCTGTGTATTTGGCAATAAAGCCTCAGAGCGCCTCATCAGAAACAGCAGTTGGTCCAGGGGAAGTTCATTTATGCATGAAATATTCACAGAGCAACAATGCAAACCTTAAACATCAGTAATTGTTAGATTTCTATTGCCGCTAACTAGTGTCTCTAAATTATTGCAAAAGACCAGCCAATTTGCAAATTACATATATTTGTCATGCTCTTGTACCTTTAGTGAAGAGCCCATAATGGTGATAGCATTTTTAATGTACACAGTCACTGAGCCTCCTTTGGAGAGCCAGCCAAAGACTGGCTCTTTAATGGCAAGGGCTGGCCAGCTTTCTGGAGAAAGGCTCTGCTATCTCAACTGACTCATTGCCTGCAATTTCCCCCCCAAATATTTATCTCCAGCTTGAAGACTAAGAAGAAACTCCATTCAAGATGGGCCTTCCACTCTCTGTGTGCCTTGGAGAAATTCTGTCTGATTGTGACACCACTAACACACAGGGCCATGAGATGAACAAGGCCATCTCAGGCTTTTTCAGGGTTTCTGCCCTTCAGTCCCTGCCCCAGGACAAGGACACTGTCCATGGCCTAAGTGGCCTCACAATTAGGGAGCAGGAGCTCTGGAAAACACAGTTGAAGACAAGGCAAAACAAACACCTGGTGTAACCCTCTCAGAGGATACAGAGCTGCTCCAGGGATACAGACACCTGGGGAAATTTGACCAGGTCTGTTTGTAGCACCCTCCTGGTGGGCTCTGGAGGAGGAAGGTGATAAACAGATTCCCTGGCTTTCAGCTGTGCTGGAATTAGGAGTGATGCTGATCCAAGAGTTTGTGAAATGCTCTCGATTTCAAGCCGGGGAGTTTTCAACTCCCTTTAGCCATGTGGAGCATGAAAACTGTCTGGAAACTCCAGCTGGTGCTCTCATCCTGCCTGTCATGCAGTACCTGAATCTCTGTCTCCACCCCTCTGAGAACTCCAGCCAACCCAAAGGGATCCTCTCTGCTGGGAGCCAAATGCTGCCACAGCAAGTGAGGAATTCATTTAATAACTTCAGATTCATTAATATCCCTCCCTGCAAGACCCAAAATAACAACTGGGAGATCAAAGGGTCAATCAACACTCACAGTCTCTAATCTGTCAGCAGATTAATTCCTGAGTTGCTTTATGACTGTGTGCTCCCTACAAAAGTTGGAGAAGGAAAATGCTCTATCCCCATCTTTTCTCTTCCTGGTTAATATTTAACAGAAGTCTTTTAATGTGCTCTTCCCTTCAATACAGTAATAAAATACAGCATCACCTTTGACAAATCTCTTCCTTTCCACAGAGGAAAGGTGTATTTCCCCAGCTGGCACCGTGCTGCTTTGTCTTTTACACCGAGTGTCTCTCTGGGAACAGGGGCTGCTCCATCAGGTTGATGAAACACAAACTCCTTTCCCCAGGCATATTGGTCCCTCAGGAGGAGTCATTAGCTTTGCAGAGGATGTGGGCCAAGGCATAATTTCCTGGCTGTGAGTAGTGGGCAGTGCTGACTTTCTGTGTGTCTGGTTATCCCAGAAGAGGTTAATGGCTGTGGTGGCACCTCCTCCTCCCCCATGGATCTCAGAGTAATCTCCAGGAAGGATTTGATTCCTTCTACGTATAAATTGTTGTTTGCTGACAACAGGGGGAAGGAGGTAAGGAGAGCTTTTTGCACCTTTAAATAACCTACAGCAATCCCAGACACGAAGGGCAGAGGGGGATGAAGCTCTCGATGTGCTTTGGGAGAAAGGGCAAGGCCCTCGCTGGGAAGTTCACTTTGGCTTCAGAGATGTGTCCTCTGTGCCAATTTTGCAAGTGACAGTTTTAAGTGTGCCTTGTCCCCATGGCCTTGTCTTTGTGATGGGGCAAAGAGGAGGGCTGCAGGCAGATGTGAGCTCAGAGCCCAGCACTTTCTCTGTCTGCTCTGTTTGCTCCATCTCAGACTCCCAGTGCTGCCCTTGCAAGAGCAGAGCTTGGCTTATCAGCTCTGTGCTGGGCTGGAATCTCTGGGTTGCAGGAATGAGACCTTCACCTCACACCAAGGACGTCAGCATCCTCATTGCTCCCCCTCCAGAGCCTGGGCTGAGGAACAACTCCAAAAGTGGAGTTAGTTAAAATGCTTGTGTTGAACATGCAATTCAAACTGTCTCAGCCCCCCACCCTGAGCTGGGGCAGCAGCATGTCTGTGCTTCCTGGGGAGGAAAGACAGATAGCCCAGAAATTTTAGAGCACACAAATATTACAGGAAAAGGTTCCACGAGTGGGTGACATGTCTGGCTTCATCCTGGCTCTGCTTGGAGGAAGGAATTACATCCCCATCAGTCTTGTGTGAGGAGGCAGCTCAAAACCACAACCTGAGCAGTGAAATGGCACCTTTTGGCCACCCAGCAGGAGGTGACAATAAAAGCTAATTTAAAAAGAAAAAAGTGCACTGGAGTTTTTAGTCACTTAATGAAATGAATTTCTGTGCAAGTTCTGAAGCTGAACTCTCTCAAAGGCGATCACTCCTGACTTCAGGTTTCTCTTTGACTTGTTTTATGATGTTTGCTGAAAGTTCAGAAAATTAAATCTTTTGCAGTTTCAGAAATGCACATGATGGATGTGTTTTGGGATTCAAATCAAGGGAGGGAGAATGCTTCTTTAAATTATTAGTTTGGCTTCCCTCCACCATGCTGCCGCTCTGTTAATTAAACAGCGGACATATGTTAAGGCTGTTTTACAAGCATCTGGAAAGAAAAATTAACATTTTTTATCACTGTCACTGTAATTTCTTAACTGTATGTATATGTGGGCAATATGAAAATTAGTTTCATTTAAAAGTTGGAGTGGTTTGCTTTGATTAGAAGACAAGCAGGGGAGTGAAGGAGATGTCTGATAACTGGAGAAGAATCTGGCCTGGAGAATGTGAGGCAAAACGTGATGATCAATGACTCTGGTCAGCCTGGCTGGAAATTTACTGGTGTATATTTGTATTAAAACAACTCTGCTGTGCATTTCTGTTGGTGTTTTCTTGGTAATTTACAAACAAACCGAACATCCCTCTGTGCAACAGGTTTTGGATGGTCATTTTGGACTTTGTGCTGTACTCCAGGCTGGTTGACTTCTCTTACCCTGCACCTCAGGACCCTCAGAGCCTGGGTGCACCAGCACAGGGGCTTGAGTGTGGAGCCTGGCACTTCAGGGCAATCATGGCTTCAAGCTGACAGAGGGCAGGCTTAGATTGGATATTAGGAGGAAATTCTTCACCATGAAGGTGGTCAGACACCAGCACAGGTTGACCAGAGAATGTCTGAATGACCAGAGAGGTGTCTGTGCTGTCCCTGGAAGTGTTCAAGGCAAGGCTGGATGGGACTTGGAGCAACTTGGGATAATGGAAGGTGTCCCTGCCCATGGTGGGAGTGTTGGAACTAAGAGATGCTCTTTAGGGTCCCTTCCAACCCAAAGCACCCTGTGATTCCATGATTCTATGATTCCATGATTTTACTGTTCCATGATTCCACGATTTTATGATTCTATGATGCTGTGATTCTGTGATTCCATGATTCCATGATTCTGTGATGCAATGATTCTGTGATTCCATGATTCATGATTCTGTGATTCCATGATTCTGTGATTCTGTGACTCTATGATTTGGACTGTCCTGTCCCCCTCACAACACTTCTTACACAAAGTCTTCTAGAAGGGGAATTTTCCCCTTCTGGGAGATGGGGATCCTCAGGGTTTGGCTGTAAAACCAGCTTGGCAGTGGATGCACAGGGACTGTGCATGGCCTCTTTCAGTCTTTTCAGCCTCTCTCACTTTCAGCCTGGATGAGGAGGCCAGGAGGAAGAAGAAGAAGAGTGTAAAAGTGCTGTCTGAAGCTGAAAGCTGCTTTCCAAAGTTGGAGGCAGCAGCAAGTCCTGCTCTGGCCCGGGCTGGGGGAGCCTTCTCAGGTTGCACAATGTGCTGCACTGTGTAAATTAAACAATATGTTCCTAAATTGACAGATTGGACAGACTCCATTTCCAGGATTCCCAGTCCACACTTGCTAATTATAGCAATATGTTGTTTATCAGTGAAGAGTTGTCCAAATCCAAATTTCCCTGAGTAATGAGGTACACTTAACTCCAGCTGGATGGGATAGACTGTACAGCAGAACAGGACTGGGGTTTCTGCCTGTTCCCAGGGCTAGGGAAGTCACAGACTTGGGGCCAAACTGGGGCCAATTTACTCACATAAACACTCACATGAAGTTAATGGGGCTGTCCCTAAGAGCAGGGGTCTGACCCAACAGCCACTAAAATCAATGGCCCCTTCATGGGGTGTCAGAGGACCTCAGATGGAGCACGAGGTGAGCAGGATTTGGTCAAAAACCTGCAAGAAAAATGAGCAATGAGATATCTGTGTAGGAAATAGAGAGTACAAAAGGTTATTTGGGGTTTCCAACTGACTGACTACCTGACTGACTTACATTAACTCTTTTGCTTTTTCTTGCAAACCAAAATTTGTCTCTTAAGACTTTTATTTTCAGCCAGAGAGAATTCTAAGGCAGAAACCATTGAGAGAGCAGGCTGTGAGCAGAGTGTTTTTCATTTATCCATGCTGCCACCGACCACATTCCCCTTGAAATCTTAATGAAATCATTAACAGTGCTTCATCAAGGCAGCACTGAGCCTTGTAAGAGGGGTAGATCAGGTTCTTGCTGGGTGTGTGACCAGCAGTGGGGCTGATCCAAAACTGCCAGTTATGTCTCCATCTCCCCATAGCCCCCTCCTCTATCAGTTTTCTTGCAGCAATAAAAAGGATAATCTGCTCATGTACCCTACTGACAAGCCAGCTGGGGTTTTTGCTTTACCCCAAGTGCCTGTAGGGGATCTGGGTGAGGATGTGTTGGCTGCCTGCTTCACATGTGCACCCTGGTCCTGTTGCTAAAATAATGAATGCTGGAGACTGGACTGTCAAAGAAATTAATCTCAGGCTCCTGATGATATCACAAACCACCAGGGCTTCACTCTCACAGGTTGCAGTTTCATCAACCCCCCTTGCCTATTGATTTATACCTACAGAATCCATCCTTCTCCTTATCCATTATCCTAACTGCAACGTTAACGTACCAGAGAAAATCTATTTCAGTTCATTTGAATTTTTTTTTAGCTCCTGAATTAATGTTTTCTAAAAGGCTGTTTTTAATCAGGCACTTTTTTATTAAAAGAAATATTACCAGAATAAAACACCAGCCCCCAAGGTTCAGTCAGTTATGGCAAAATAGCAGATTTGGCTCCTGCTATCCCACTGTGCTTTTTTCCCCCTTTTGCAAAATTAGCAGTGTGAATTAGATCCAAGAATTTTAACCCTATTTGACCAGTGAGAGTTAACTGATGAACACAGTTAATTTATTTGATGAATCAGTGTCAGGGGGATTGGTGAGGGTTTTTTTCATTCCTTCTAATAATATAAAACTGCAAAATTGCAGGTTATGTTATTAGCTTGGGTTATCCTGCAACAGTGATTAGGGAGATTTGCCTTTTTTTCTGTTTTTATTGACAGGATGTTTTTGAAAATAAGCCCTTGTATATCTGCATGAGAGAAAATGTTATTTTTTGCATGTGGTGCCTGGCATTGTTGTGAAAGCAAGTGAACAAAAATCAGCTCAAGGTTATGAGTTTGCTTGTTCATTGCTCCATATAAACTTTTAAATCCTGTCTTGTTTGCAAGGTTCTTGCTTCCATTTAAATCCCATTTTCAGATTTCCCTTACACAGAAATTTTACCAACCTCTTTCTTTTTATTTTTGAATGTAGGGTTTCCAGACAGCCCATTGTTGCCAGAAATTAGGGCTTAAAGGAAATCACTATCTATCCATCTCTCACAGTCTGCAGCAGCGCCCTGGGATGGAACAACATGGATTACCCTGAAATGTTTGCAATATATATAAAACAACCCAAACCATGCAAATCTAAAGTTCCAAATGCAGCTTTTCCCAAATGGTGAAGACAAACACAGAGTGCAATCCCTTGTCTTTGTAAATAAAAAGATACAAGTGATTTTATCTTATTCGTCTTTGTGGTGCCCTTAGAAAGATGAAGTTCACCAGCACCACGGTATGTAGCTCCACATCCTTAGATGTCTATGACTGTGATTTATGCCACAAAACACACACAGGTACTGGAATTCTGGGGGGAGGGGGGTTCAGCTTAAATGCAGGGTCAGAGGGAGTGTGAGGGAACCACGTTTCTCACAAAAAACAAAAGGAATAAAATTCAGCTTAAAGCAGGTGGACAGCAAGGAGAGGGAAAAATGAAGGTCCCTGATGCCCGAACCCAGCCCTGTCACTTCCCAGCTGTGGGCCACTGGCTGCTGTAGGAAGAGGCTTTTTGGGAAAGAAGAGGTAGGGATGTGTTCCTCTGTGTGTATCTGGTCTCAGTTCTCTGGGACCCTCTGCACAGGATTCCCAGAATCATGGGAAATGGAAACCCAGCAAGGATTCATTGCATTTGACTGTTTTTGGAAGGTTGGAAGACAGAGAGGATTGTCCCTCCTCAGGCTGGAACTACAAAGGGATACAGATCAAACCCCAAAACTAAGCATCCAAAAATTCCAGTTTGGCTCTAGACTTTGCCCTAGCATTTGTTGGTGCAAAGTCTTGCCTGCAGGTGACTGCTAGGTGGGAGGTTGGAAGGAGGAAGAATTTGAGAAGAAAAAACAGCTGTGAGGACTAGCTGGTGAAATTGTGTTTAATTCATGAATGATTTAGATGAAATCTTTGTGATGATTTCTATTAAAACAGATTTCCATTTTCCTTAAAGTTATTTGTAAAGCACATCTGGCTACACTTTGCTATGAACCCTCCTACTTGCAGGAATTTCTGCTGTTGGAGATCAGTTCATCATAGAATTGTACAAAGGGTTGGGTTGGAAGGGACCTTAAAGCTCATCTCATCCCACCCCCTGCCATGGGCAGGGACACCTCCCATTGTCCCAGGTTGCTCCAAGCCCTGTCCAACCTGGCCTTGGACACTTCCAGGGTTGGGGCAGCCACAGCTTCTGTGGGAAGTCTGTTCCAGGGCCTCACCACCCTCACAGGAAAGAACTTCTTCCTAATATTCAGTCTAAGCCTCTCCTCTTTCCGTTTCTCCTGCTGTTGGAGATGCCATATCACCTGTTCTACTTCTTTCACTTATTTTGCCCAGAGCTATCCAGGGGGAATATGTCCATCTTGAGATGTGTAACAGATTTTCCCCTTCCAAGTGTCTGGTCTCTGCTGCAGCCACAAGCTGGGAAAAGTATGGAGCAGACCTGTAAGGTTTTCAGGATACTTTCTCCCTGTATAGGAGTCCTTTGCTGTCACAGTCTTTGCCTGTGTGGGTTAATAAACCCATCTATCACACTTCCTGATGACAGATGTCTACATGTCCAAATAATACCCAGCATGGAGAGCTATGTGCTCTGACAGGCAGAATCAGGTTTCAGAAGAGATTGAGACGACTCCAGAAGTGAATGGAATGCACAGATGTTAGCAAGCCTGTCCTTCTGATTAAGTTTGCTGCAATGCAGAAGGTATAAATATGTTCAGATGCTCAGAAGGCCATGGGAAATGAGAGACTGCTTTTTAGCACCCAGCACTTTTGAGTCCTGGGGTAATCCTGATTTTAAGTACACCTTTTATAGACCAATCTGGCTGAATTGTTCTACAAGTTAAATGAAGCAAAGACTTTGTAGAAGTATTCTGGCAAACAATATAATGTATCACTTAAAGAGCTATAACCAAGCAAGTGGAAAATGCAGCTCTTGTTGCAATTTCAGTCAGAGTAACCATAGCTCATATTTTGCATTTTATTGTGGAAAATGAAAACAAATATTAGTAAGCAAAAAGACACTGTACCCCAGTGCACTCTGCTACCCAGAGATCAATGTATGGTGTTGGGTAACCATCCTCCAGGCAGCTTCTAACTCTTAGAAGCACTTTCTTCCCTGGGGAGGGAGGCCCTTATTCCCCCAGTGTGGTGCTTCAGTTTTTGGGACAAAGCAGTCACATCTCTGTGCAGTCTCCTCCAGCCCAGAGGTAACACTGAGGCTTGGGAACAGCTCGAGCTGCTAAGAGCAGGGATACATTTCAGAATCACGCTCTACCACCTGCCCTGGCTGTGAGTATCTCAGGTCATGTCCTAGGGTTATGGATTTCACACCTTTCCCATCCCTGTGACTTCACCAAGCACAGCTTTCCAAGGAGAAGTGACTTTCTGCAAGAAGTGACTTTGGAGAAATTTCTCATGCTGCACTTTGACAAACTGTGGTGCAATTTGTGCTAATTGGATTGTCAGCCTCTGGGAGCAGATGTCCGTGGAACACAAGGAGGTCCTACACCAAGGAATCCTATCCCACTAAGGAATTAAATCAGCCTTGGGAAAGTTCTTCCCTAGCAAAGAAACCCCAGCACAAGAGGAGCAGATGATGAAGCAGAGATAAGGGATCTCCTCTTCAACACTTTTTGTGCTTCTCCCTCTGTTCCAGGGCTGCACCAGCACATCCTCATTGGTTGCTTCCCAGAGTCTCAAAAAATTCCCAGGGGGCTGGTTCCAGCTGCCATGTGTCCCTCAGCTTCCAGGGAAAGCTGACACCCCACAAACACAACTCCAGAGTGTCCCTGCACGGTGCAGGGATCCTGCACAGCCGAGCCAACACTTCACAAAGTGCTGCCTCAGAGACTCTCTGAGGAGGGGAAGTATCACATTGATTATTCGTGAATCTATGGCCAATTACATTATTTTAGTCAAAATTATACCAGTGAGGCATAACGTTTATGGGACTGGAAATGTCTTCTGAGTGACTGCTCCGGATGCTGGAAGTGCTTACTGGGTGTCTCAGGGCCTCTGCCAGGCTGGTAAATCTGAAATCCCTCTTTCAGTCAGGGCTGGAAAGTGCTTTAGTCCTGAATGAAGCATCAGAAGAGATTTTTACACCTGGGTTTTTATAGCCTGACCTTAGCAGAGAAAAGGAATAACTCTGGGGCTCCATTTGAAATGAGCTCAGGAGCAGCTAAGCTGCTTGGTTTACAGTTATTCCTTGGGCTGCTCACTTTGGCTCTGTTTGCTTTAAAAATCACAACTCAAGGTAGCCACTGTCCCTTCTTTCCCTGAGCCCACTGAGAGACCTAACTCTGAACTTTGCTCTCCTCATTTCCTTTTCCTTTCCTGGGAGTGCTCTGCCTCTCCTCTGCTGTTCCCCCAGAACTGCCTGATTGCCCTTCAACCCTGCCAGCACATGTGCTCCTGTGTGCTCCTGTGTGTTTCTGTGTGCTCCTGTGTGCTCCTGTGTGTTTCTGTGTGTTCCTGTGTGCTCCTGTGTGTTTCTGTGTGCTCCTGTGTGCTCCTGTGTGTGCTCCTGTGTGTTTCTGTGTGCTCCTGTGTGTTCCTGTGTGCTCCTGTGTGCTCCTGTGTGCTCCTGTGTGTTCCTGTGTGCTCCTGTGTGCT
>VZRX01004401.1:21234-59463 GCA_013398075.1 Notiomystis cincta | reverse complement strand
TCCTGTGTGTTTGTGTGTGTGCTCCTGTGTGTGCTCCTGTGTGCTCCTGTGTTCGTGTGTGTTCGTGTGTGTTCGTGTGTGTTCCTGTGTGTTCTGTGCGTGCTCCTGTGTGTTTGTGTGTGTGCTCCTGTGTGTTTCTGTGTGTTCCTGTGTGTTCCTGTGTGCTCCTGTGTGTTCTGTGTGTGCTCCTGTGTTTCTGTGTGCTCCTGTGTGTTCCTGTGTGTTTCTGTGTGTTCCTGTGTGTTTGTGTGTGTGCTCCTGTGTGTTTGTGTGTGTGCTCCTGTGTGTTTCTGTGTGCTCCTGTGTGTTCCTGTGTGTTTCTGTGTGTTCCTCTGTGTGTTCCTGTGTGTTTCTCTGTGTTCTGTGTGTGTTCCTGTGTGTATTTCTCTGTGTTCCTGTGTGTGTTCCTGTTTGTTTGTGTGTGTTCCTGTGTGTATTTCTCTGTGTTCCTGTGTGTTTGTGTGTGTGTTTCTGTGTGTTCCTCTGTGTGTTCCTGTGTGTTCCTCTGTGTTCTCTGTGTTCCTGTGTGTCTGTGTGTGCTCACACAAGCCCAGGGAGCTGCTGCACGTCCACGTCCTGCAGACCTTGGCACAAGGGGCGCACAGCCGACCTTCCCAGGCAGGGAATGGAAGCACATCTCCAGCACACAGAGGGTTAATAGCTCTAAATCTAAAGTACTCATCTGCAATCTCAATTTGCTCAGAGTCCAGCAGCTGCATTAGTTGAGATAATTCTGTCAGTGAGTGCTGTTTGTACCCAGAACATGCCTGCTAAATTTGTTAAAGAATACCCCAGACTAACGCATCATTACACTCACAAAGTCATCTATCTTTTACTTCAGATTAATTCTTTTTTTTCCCTCTCTCTTCACCTCCTCCATAAATCCTGGTGCACTTAATTAATTTCAGTTCCAGTGTAAGGTCCATAATACAGAATTGTTCAAGCAAACACAAAATTAATTATTCTATTTACAGCCTTCTCATTGAAAGGAGCATTTCATCTTTCATAATTACATTTTGGAACGTCCAATTATGAATTCAGACTTCTGCTGTTTTGCATACTGTGATTGTATGCAAGTGGCTCCATGCCAATGAGAACCAGGATTTGGGTCTCACATTTCCTTCCAATTAAACTAAATTCAAGTACAGTTCCAGTCTGAAAAAAACCTTTTCAAGAGGTGACAGAGGGAGAGGGCGGGAGATGGGGGGTGCCTAAAGAATCAGGTTAAAAAATGCCTTTATGAACACACGTTATCATTTCTTCTCCAGTGACAGAGATGTCTTTATAACACAGCACAAGGCTGCTGTAGCTGGTTCAGTAACCCTACCAGCTGCTACAGGCTTAATTCTACAAGCAAAAGACTTTATCAACCTCTTTTTGAGATAATGTAAAAATGCCTCAGCTTCTACAGCTTTAAAAAGAGCTTTTGAACTTATGCACAAGTTGATCTATATTATACCCTTGATTTGTGTTAATTATATCAATTTTTAATGTCTTCGATCACAGTAGCTGTTTTCCTCAGAGCTGATTTGTAAGTGAAATCTGAAACTGCAAAGGTTTCCTGCTTGCTGCCAATCTGGGGCAGGTTCAGGGAAGGTTCCTTGTGTTTTTTGAGAATTCTGGCCTTGACCCATGGAGCAGGGAAGGAAAACTGGGGCTCAGAAGTTCTGGGTTTTGTCTGTCTAGGACTCCTCCTGGAAGTGAGGTCAGTGATGGTGTTTGGTTCCCTTTGGGGCTGCAGTGCCATGGGAAGTGGGGGTTGTAGGAAAGTCTTGACCTGAGTCCTTACCCTGCAGCAGCTCTGGGAGGGGACTCAGGCACCTGGGCTGGAGTCCCAGCTTTGCCACAGGTGCTGTGGGTGATCCTGGGCAAGATTTCAGGCCTGACCTGTGGGCTGCAGGTGGAGCTGTGAGCTGGCTGAGGCTGCTGGAGGTTGCTGGATGCACAAGGGGAGCACAGCTGCCTCCTGTCATCCCTGCACAAGCCCCTACTGTGACAGTCAGCTTGGCTGCAGAGGGACGTGGCTGCAGCTCGTCTTTCTCTCGTGCCTGCAGCTCCTGACCTCCAAAAGCACCCAGAGCTGCCTTTGCACTCAGGAGAGAGCAGGAGCTGGACTGACATCTGGCTGAAGAGGTCACCCAGACAATCCAATGCTTTTTATGCTCTCCCTCTTTGTGTACTTGAGAAATGGCCACAGTTGATCTGACCTTTTAGGATGTCTGGTTTAAAAATCCCTACCCAATACAGGTTCAAATGAGCTGTTATAAGAACTGCAAAGTAGCTCTAGAGTCTGCCTGTCAAGTTTGATCATGCCCTGAAAAGCCAAAATGTGCCCATCTCCTTTAGAAACAGAAATAAATTGCTTTAGCCTTATCTAGAGTTTTACAGCGACTGCTGTTCTAATGGGATGAAGCATGGTAATCAACTTTATAGAGCATATTTCCATGGCACACCCGTTATGTCATGCCTTGTTTACACAATTGGAATTAGGGATTAAGAGGTACACATACTGGGCAGGGGGCCAAAAATACTTTTACAGCCCTGATTTACTGGCTAGTCCATGCAGGGCCTGGGAGCTGTGTGTGCATGGGCTGCAGTGGGAATGTTGGAGTGCAGGACTTAGCAAAGTGCAATGTCACATCGCAGTGGCTGAAAATAAACCTGAGGGCCAGGCAGGTGGGCACTGAGTGTCACCACCTGAGCCCTGGGGGGTGGATGGATGGGACAACTGCTGCTGCTGCCCTGGTGTCTGTCCCCCTCCAAACACAGCTTCAGGTGCTGCCCTGGTACCTGGGGGTTAAACCCCCGGGCACAGAGCCTGGGCAGTTGGTGAGAAACACCTGAACAGCACTAACAGAGTTTAACCTGTCAGGATGTGCAGCTGACAACAGCAGGGCTGGAGAACCTGTGCCCATGGGCACTGCCAAGCCCTGGTTTGATGCCTGCACCAACAGAAACACAACACTTGCAAACAAAACTCAGGCTTGAGAACAAAGTAGATTTTTCATAGAGTTATCTTTTCTGTTATCCCAGAAGCAGAGTGTCAGAATGATTTGTGTTGGAAGGAGCCTTAAAGATCATCTTGTTCCAATCTCCTGCCATGGCAGGGACACCTTCTGCTAGAACAGGTTGCTCAATGTCCTGTCCAGCTTCCAGGAATGGGGCAAGGAACATCCCTGTACTAATAAGAATGATGTTCCTTGCCTAACAACTGTACAGATCTAGAAGCAGAAAAAGTTCTTAACTTAAATATAATTAATGTGTCATTTATGGCCAGAGGGCAGGAGAAGTTGACCCTGCTCTTTGCCCACTTGCAGAACTCTCACTGGAGAGGATCCATCCCTGCCTTGCTGGGTATGAACCAGGGCAGGTGCTCTTTGCAGTCCTGTGTGCAAACCCAGGGAGGGTGGGCTGAGAGGAGAAGCACACTGAAGGCTCTGAGGCCAGTGGTACCCACTAGACAAAGTACTTCAGTTTCAGAGAAAATGGGACAGGGAGAGGCAGGGGTGGGTGTGGACACTTCCCACTGCCCACCCCAGAGGAGGATGCAGAGGGAGCAGGAGGACACCCTGTCCCACTGCAGAGCCTGCCTGCTGCACCACCTTCTCTGGGCTCCAGTGATGGGGACAGGCACTGATTTACCCTGCAAGGACACACACGTGCACCAAGCTCACGTCTCTGGCAGCCAAACCCCACGAGCTGAACCTCAGCTGGAGCTCAAGCATGTCTTCACTCAAGCTGGGAACAGTGAAGATATTTTTTCCCCTCCACAGATGCTGTTGTTAATTTGTTAGCCATGTACAAGTGTGAGGTTTGCTGGGGGAAGCCAATTTGTGCAGTTTTTAGCTCATTCGGTGGTGAAGTCTGCTTTATCTCTTGAGGGAGCAACTTCATGGCTTACAAAAAGACATAAATAGTCTGTTTTAAAAGTTGTTGGAAGAACAGTGGATATATGGGTCTTATTGTCAGAAGGGAATTATAATGACCTTCTGGTCCAGCCCCTGGCCTGCCATAAGCAATTCCTGACTCAGAGCCCAAATCTTTCACTTGAACTGGAGCTGGCTTATTTTATTTTTATAAACACATCCAATCCTGGCAGAAGGGCTTTATTCAATAACAAAATATTTTTCTTACTGTCCTTAGCCGGCAGGAGTTAATTGTTCCCTTTGTGAGCTGTGAATGGGTTTGTGCTGTTCCACCTGGCATCTCTGCTTTTGTTTGTTAATTAGGTATTAATTGCAGAGGCTGTTGGGGATTTGTAGGTGGAAAGAGCATGTGTTTATTGGTCCTGCATGGAAGGGGCTGAAATGAATCGAGTTTGGTAACAACAGACCTTGTAACATCCCTAATATATATTTTCCAGGGGGGGGTTATGGTCTGATGTTCAGTGAGGCAGAGGTGAGGGGAGGTTTTTGGTTATTGATTCTCTGAATGTTGCAGCTCAGATTGGGCCTTGCTGGTTAATGAAATACAGTGGTAAGGAAAGGAGAGAGGCAGAGGGCTGGCTTTTGAAATATCAAAGTCGCTGTAAAATGTAAAGTGAAACTGTGGAAAGTGGGTTAACAATGAACCAGCTCCTCATTTTACAGGTTTCATGACAAAGCTAGGAAAAACCACGTAAAACTGATCCTTGGAGAAACTGGCATTCTTATAGGCTGCTAAGAACTATTGGAGAATTGAGATGGATAGCCAGAGATTTTATATCTTTTAAAATAAAAATTACAGAATAAAGTGTTCTATATGGAAAAGAGAACAAGAAAACTGGAACTGAGGAAACAATACTAAAGCAGAGCAAGACACTTTAGGTATATAAAGGATTATTTTAATGTTCTTTCCCAAAAAACTTTCAGGAAATCAAAATATTGAGGTATAATTATTTCAATCCCTTCTGATTGAAGAATATATTAAAAACATAAAAAGAGAAAGCTATAGTTTGGTAAATGGATATAACTGAGGTAATTGCCTGACCTACAGACTGCAAGGCAAAGGTTGTTACTGAGAAACTCCTTAGGGGAACTAGAAAAGTAAAAATATTCACTTTTCCACAGCAGCCTCATCACAATGTACAAGGTGTCAGGTATGGCAGGAAGGGATAGTGTGGGGCTGCAGATCCTTCATCTGCCTTTCTCCTTGAGAGCTGGACTTGCCAAGACTATCTGCTGTGGCCATTTTGAGAGAGCCTAAAAATTCAATTTCCAGAATGATGAAGAGTGCAAAAGAATGCGGAAAATGAGGTGGGGAAGAGATTTTCAGTGGAGAGCTGCACAATTTCCTGTTTAATACAGTATTTTAAAGCCTCTGTTCTTTTGTTGTGCTGCCAACGATGTCTCAGAATCCAAAAACCTTGCATGGATTTTTAAAATGATTTTAAGTCAGTTAAATAAATGTGTAACTCCTGATAAGGCAGCTCATGCAGAATCGTGCCGTATTTCTCCAGCAGTCTTCTTGAACCAATGCTTTTCTCTACACAACTCAGGCTCTCACCTCCCTTGCTGAGCCTTGTGCTTCCCTGTGCTCTCCTATCAACCTCCTGGATCAGGACAATGTGCTTTTCCTACCCTCAGCACCTCTATTTACCCGAGGTTATCGGGGGGATCTCTCATCTGCACCAACGTCACAAAGTCACCAGGACAAACTAAACCGGTGGATTCTCTGTGAAAGGAGAAGTGTCTTGTAACTTGTGTGGGGATTGTGGGTTTCCCACCCTTTGCCACCTACCCCACTGCATAAATCCTGGGCAATAGGCATGTGAGCCTGAGATGTGGAAAAGAAAGTCAGGGACTGTGGACTGGCATTTGTCACTGTCTTAAATTAATGCTATGTGATAATTTTTGTGGTTCTTCCACTTCACATCACACGGGCCTGTTTTGCTCATCATCATCAGCAGCTGGACAAAGCAGTGCATTCCTCTGCTTTGTTCAATGTGTTGTCTCCCCACTCTTCTCTCTGCCTTTCATCTGTGCCTCCAATAGAAGGTTTTACTCGCCTTGAGAGTTTGCTGGTCCTGCCCCCTCCTTCCACGGATTTCTCTGATTACACACATGAAGAAGGAATGTTCCAGTGTTTGTGTGAGCAGTGGCATATTCCCTGGACATGCCAGTGGGTCAGAGACACTGATAGTTTTAGAAAAGTAGTTTTTTTTAAATAATGAAAGGAAGGTTTTTCTTCCAGAGCAGTGTATTTGAATTGATGGTGGTGCAATGGCAATAGTGAATCGAGAAGACTCTGCTCCCTTAGCTCATGTCAGCCCATGTGAGACAGCACCAAGGAGTGGTTAGACCATCTGAGGATGTGCAGAGTGCCCAGAGAGGTCTATTAGACAAGATAATGATGGTGAGGCCTTCCAGATGAGGCTGGATCCCGACAGGAAAGTGTTCACAGGGCTATTTTCAAAGTCCTTCACCCTGCCTTGTTGCTTGTTTTAACCCCTGACAAAGGGTCATGGCACTGCCCAATGGGTTCTCATTTGTGCACTGGCTTTCACAGAGAGTTTAATGATCAGCAGATGATGTTTGTATCGGGGCTGGGAAGGTGCTGCCTTGGACTGTGACGTTCCTGTAGGGCTGCATCCAGTGATTAGGATGATTATTTTCAGCAGCTTTATTGCATCGATGATAAACACAGACATTCTTCCTATAAACAACAAGAAACTTTGAACCTTTTAAACACTCCCTGAACTGTGGAGAACTTGTTAAGCTGGATAACAGTGAGAAGGCAAAGTGCAAAGTGCTGCCAGCCCTGCATTACTCACAGGTCTATGCAAGTGGCTCAGAGCAATGCTCCTGGGTCACAGTGACCAGTGAGGGGTGCTCTGAAGGTGGGGACACATTCTTTGGTCACAGGGGGAATTTGTTCCTCTTAACCCCAGGAAAAGAGGACCTTTGGGTCTTTGACAAATGTTCCTTACTGATTGTGTGTGATACTGCTTCACTTCCTGACTCACTTCTTCCCTCTCCTTTCCTCCAAGGCTGGAAGTTGATTTCATTCAGTCTTTACTCTTCTGCTCAGAGGTTTTGAGGTCTATAAAAGTTTTGAGAGTGTTTCCTTCCCTGCCAATTCTTTCTTCTGCTTACCCAGTCTTTTTGGGGGGATGGGAGGACAGGGAAACTCTCAAGAAGAAGGTGAAAAAGAAAGCTGTGATTGGATTTTTAGTGCTAGCAAGAAGGAAACTCTTGGTCACTTCTCTCCCTTACTCTTCTTCCTCCCAAGATGCTTTCAAAAATAGGAAGGATCTCAAATTGGTGTCAGAACAGCTCGTTCTTGAAGTGCTCTGCAGATCACAGCAGCTGAGCATCATATTCAACACCCAGAGAGGGACAAGAAGCCCATGAACACTTTGGGTTTGTGATTTGTCTCATCACTCTTGGGGCACTGCTGAAAGGTTGTGGCTGTGAGCTGTGTACTGGGTGTGCTGGGCCATGGTTACAGGAATGGGGCAGGAGGTTGTGCTAAAATTATCAGGGACAGTAGAGCCCATGGTAGCTGTGTAGCATCTGCCTCCTACAAACACCCCAAATTAATCTTGGTATCACAGTAGGCTCTCAACTCTAATGACTGCAACCAGAGGAACATACTGCAGAAATATGAGAAGGTCTCAAGTTTCTGCAAATATTAGCAAGGTTATATTTCCTAGGGAAATACTTATTAAATAAATAAATAAGGTATATTTAATAAAAAATGTAAATTATATATTTATTCCAGAATATGTTTTGTTCTAGAAAACAGAAAGGACACTTGTTACTTGTTACAATAACATCCTTGAGAGGCAGAAGTGTTTCACCAGCCAAGGAAAAAAAGACCTCCATGAAACAACACTTCTTTCCTTTCTTTTCCCTCCAGCCCTACCTGAGTACTGTGTGAATGTCATTTGTCTTGGACTTGGGAGGTTTGCTTGCAAACCAATGCACTTTTTCTGCAGAGCTTAACTACAAGTTTGCTCCTTGAAACCAGACAAAGTCACTGGTTAGTCAATGCCTGGCTTGAACAGATTAGTTTGAATTCCTGTGTACGGAGTATTTTAAGCTCAGGTATTGGTTTCACTATATTTCTGTTTGTGCTAGCAGTGAATTGATTTTTTTACTCTGCTAGTGTTTTAAAAGACCCAAAACTCTCCCTTGCTGCCAAACCAGGATGATTATTAAAGGATTCTAATATTCTTTCCTTTTATTGCTAGAACTGCTTTTAGAATAAACTGATTGTGTGAAAAGTAATTCCTTTATGTTCTTATTCTACACTTCAAGAAGTGGAAGGAAGAGGAGATGATAAGGCCTTGGACACCCAAAAGAAAGAAAAATTGTTCTCTAGCACAATTCTATTCTGAAGGAAAACTCTCTTGTCTTATCCAAGTGTAGTCTCAGGCTTTTAGGATGTCAGGGAGCACCTGGTTCCTTGCAGGCTCTCTGTCCATTTTAGTGCATTTACTGGATATAAATAAGGTTTGTTTTTCTGATTCTTAACAGATATTTTCAGTTGCCATCAAGTTGGTGGAGAAGTCCCTGCCAAAAGCAGCAAGGAGCTTCTTGTGAGTGTGCCCTTTGGGGGTTGCAAGGGAAGGGAGGACACCCTCCTTGGGCTTGTCCTCAGCCCCAGGGCTGGGGTTCTCCTGACCAGCATTGGAGGCCAGCCTTTGGCAGTCAGGGGAGCTGCTGGCAATACAGGCAGGGAAGCCTTGAGTCAAAGGAGTATTGTCCTAAAATCAATGTCAAAAGTGCCATGGGCAGGTGCTTTCAGGGCCCAGGTTATTTCCCTGCACTGGGGGAGCAGGGAGGGGCTCAGGTGAGTGTCTGCAACCTGGGCAGGAACAGGGACAGCCAGAGCTGGATCTTGGGAAAGCCTTGGTGAAATAATGAGCAGAGCTGATCAGCGTGAGCATGTGGCTTCTGTAGGTTGGTTGCTGCTTCTCTTTTCCTTATGTGCAAGTTTTTGTTTAGAAACTGGACTTTTCTTTCTCCAATCTAAGTGAAGCCACTTCACTCAGGAAGTCACAGCAAGTCAGTCTCTTCACAAATGGAGATTTTTATGCCTGAAAAGTAAACCCATAAAACTGTGTGTGTGAGGTGGAGTAAAGCAATGCCACTCTTGGCTTCTGGAGCTCGGTTTTGAAAAGACAGCAGGCTGGTTATTTTGTCATCTCTAAATTCTTCCTATCCAGATGACTGGGATGAAAAAGGCAAAAGCAAAGATACAGTGCTCACAACTCACAGGATTCTCCCACTGTGCATTTTTCTCCCCTCTTTCCCAGAGAGCTTGAATTTTCTCAGTGACAGCCAGAGCAGGAAGTGCCAAGGAGAGGGAGCAGGACTGGGAGTGCACCAAGGTCTACTGGTCATTCCTGGGGTAGATGCATTTCAGGGAGCAGGCTGAGAAAGCTTAGCCTGATTTAGGTGGTCAAGAGGAATCTGGCTTAGCTTTGCAAGGCAGAAAAAGGGGATGCATTTCCCAGCATCAAGTTATGCAAACCACTGAGGTGGAGGTGGGAGGGGGCAGGCTGGCTGCGAGTCATTTTGCATCTGCATGAAAATGGAATTCAAAACATTCCCTCTAGAGTGGTATCCAATACCAAAATTGGATTTGGGAACTCAGAGTACATGAATATTTGTGCTGTCAATAAGAGTTATCTGTATACAGAACCCTTTCCTTGTCTGCTTTCTCTACCATGCTTCCTTCTTAATTCATTTTCAGTCTTTAATGTACTGTTGTGTAGCATCCTCTCCCATTAGGCCCTGTAATGTGCTCCGATTGCCTTCAGCTTGACTGCACTTAATAGCCAGCGTAAATAGAACTTAGTGTAGCATGCACTAACATCTCTATCCATTGTCCAGAGATTAAATACATGCCACAAATGGTTTACGCATCATCAGCCTCGAGCCCTCGTTTCATAGCTCCCAACCAAAAGAGGATATTAAATTAATTTGCAGGTTGCTTTAGCAAGGCCTAACAAAAAGAGGGGGGAAAAAAGAAATCCTGAGGGTCACTCTGCATATAATATCCATCAATCAAAAAAGAGGGGTGGAAAATGATAATAGCAGGTCATTATAAGGGGACAGGTGCACACATATTTAGCTCTATGTCTAGTTCAGGTCAAAGCTTAATGGTGTTAACGGGGAGGAATGCAGGCTATGTGAGCAGTGTGGATGTGTGAGGAAGAGGCAAAAGGGCAGCTCTGTGACAGGACAGCACTGTCTTTCCCAGATCTTCTTGCTTAACCCTTTACTGTGCCTGGGCAAGAGCTGCTGAGTGACACTGAGCTTGTGAGAGAGGAAGGAAAGGAGCAAAGCAGAGATCTCCACCCCTTGTCCTGCAGCAGCTTCTACCATTGAAAGTCAGCAAGGAGGCAGGATTGCTGTAGGGCAGTGAAAATGAAATTGCACAGTACCAGGGTTCAGATTGGCAGGCCCTGGATGTAGTGTTATCATGGGCAGGGGTTTTGCCAAGCAGCAGGAAATGCAAATGCTCCTCACTGAAAGGCAGGAAGGAGATCTGTGTGCAGCAGGGAACACGGGCTAACAGACATGAACAATGTTTTCATGAGGGCCAGGACTGAGAGAACTGGAAAAAACAATGGCAAGGCCACATCTCATCAACTAAAACAAGAACTGTGACTAAAGCAGTGAGATGTATTTAAAGTGAAGCAAGGCTCATGAGGTTGAGAGGATAGGACAGAGTCCTTGACATTATGGTGAGAGGAAGGGACCACACGAATGTGGACTGCACACAGACACTGTGTGCCAGCCCTACTTGTCAGTCTATACTTTTAGCTCAGTGCTTGGGACAGACATGGAAATGACAAGATTTCAGTCACACTTGTGGCTTCCAATAAACAAGTGGGAGGACATACTCAGGTTTAAAGCACCAAGCTAAAAATGAGGCAACCTAGTAATGTCACCCAGGCATGCAAAACTTTTCTCTTTGTTTCAAGTTTGATAGCAATCCATAGAGGTGAAGGAAAATATCAGTGGTTATCAGTGTGTTTCAGATGCCAGCATCAGGGTTTTGCAAGGTCTTGTTGATGAATAATAAATCACTGTGGCTCAGTGCCACGTTCCCTTGCTTTCTGGGGAAGTGTGTTTTCAGGTGCTGCATTCCGTAGTCTTCATGAGGAAATGATCCAAATCCTCCCCCAAGCCCACAGTAACACACTTTGACTGACATGGATCATTTTTCTGAGGCTCACAGTAAGTACCATCCATACCCTGAGAAATGATATACTGGGAACTAGAATAATTAAGTAAGGAAATACCCTTTACCACAAGAGTTTAAATGCCCAAGGACTGCTGTCACAGAAATTGTGAACTTACAGTCTGTCAGCTGATATTTTAAATGCTGTTATTCCATGCCAATTTTCCCAGGCTGAAGCCATGAAAGTGAAGAAAAGCAAAGCAACACTGAATGTTAGCAAGGGTTCAGCAGAAGCTGTAAGAAAGAAATTTGCTAGTTAAGATATAAATAAGAAGCCAATTTCAAGCTGTGTGTAAGGGTAGAAGATTGATTTGAGCACGTTTGGGAAGGCAAAAACCAAATTAAATAGATGTTTTAAAAAAAGAAGATTAATTTTGGGAGCAGGAGGATCTATTCTGGAAAATGTTCTTAATGGAGTGGCCCACACAAAGCAGAGGTGCGATTTCCCCACTCTTGGTGAGCTCTGCTTGCCCCTCAGTCAGCCCAAGACTTGCTTCCAGCTGTGGTGGTCTGTATTCCCTCCATCGATTTTCCCAGTTTTCCCTCTTCTTGCTAATAAACAGCAGAAGCTGCTTGTCTTGGGGCTGAACGGTTGGGGAAGACACGAGTTTAATCCTGACCTGCTACCGAGCAACTTCAGCCAGCTCCTGCTCCAATTTCCACTCCGAGCAGATGCTCCATCCACGTGTTGGTGGGAGTGAGGGCCAGGGAAGGGAGAGGGAGGCAAGAGGGAAGAGCCTGATGGGGCTGGGCTGTGCCGTGTGCTCCAGAACAATAGATGATCACTCTTAATTATGGCAGCCTGAATGAGCATCGCTCTGCCGGCCCCTTTCCTCGTGCTAGCTGATCAATACAGCCTTAATTGCCGAAGAAAGGCAGTATCCTACACAATCACAGCACAATGGTTTAATCACTTGGACGCTTAAAGTTAATTTCAGGCAGTTCATTTCTCATTGCCGCTCACTGTCAGGCACGGCGTCTCCTTGCACACACAGGTGCACGTGTGCTCGCAGTTAAGGTGGGTTATTAATAGCTTTTAGCAAGATTATTTGAGCTAATTGAAAATGTGGGAAATGTTATTATCATGCATAAGCTTAGAAGGGCTTTTCTTTTTGAAGGGGGGGTATGCTGAAAGCATTTATTGAGACACTTCTTGAGGGAAGAAATAAAAAGGTCTTCTCTTCTGGGCCATCTCCTCTACTGCTTTCATGCTGACCTGCCCAGACACTCTGGGGATCCTTAGGTTGGTGCAGCAGGATTGGAACCTCATGAGCAGCTGGAGTGGGGATTCACCTGTCCTGTCCACAGCACCCAATCCTGTCCAGCCTCTGGGATCTCCAGGCCCCTGGGCTGTGTCTCTGCAGGGTTGTTCGTGTGGCTGGCAGAGCGTGGCCACTTGAGGAGGTGTTGTTGAGATCCACTGTGATCCTTGGCTTAAGATAAGGGTGCATCCGGCCCACCATCTGCAGAATTTCTGCTGTTTCAGATGTGCAGATTCGGCTTGGATCACATTTTATAGACGAGGGTCTGCTGCAGCACCTTAATCCAGTTTTGAATATTGTCCAATAGATCCAGCTGGAAGCCTCAAGTTTGGGAGCTGTGAGATGCTGGCCCTGAGAAGGAAATTTGGTTGTACCTTCTTCCTCAACAGAGCTGAGCATCACCACAGCAAATGTGCAGGCTTTTCAAAAGCCTCTTGTGATGCTGAGTGCAGTTTCTGACCTTCACTTCGAGACTCTCGGATCAATCCCTCTCCTTTTCCTCTCTCTCCCACCCCAGCCAGAAATTAAGACACCAAACCTTAGTGCTGTTACTGTAAATTCTTTGAATGCTGCTGACTTGTGGCTGCCTTAGAAAACCTAGATCAAGAAAACTTGGGTAGAAATGAGTTCTGACACAGAGGTATCTGGTCCAGTGGAGGTCTCAGGCATCACTTTGGCTTTGGTGAGTGAGCCTAGGCATCTTTTATCTTAGGTGACAATTAATCTGTCACAGAGAGGGGCTGCCCCTTGCTGGGTGCCTGTGTTGCATTAAGGAGAATTCTCAGCCCTACCTGGGCACTGAGCACTGGGAAATCTGATCTCACAGGATCCAGGACTCCAAGGAATATCTGAGAAAACGCACTTGCTCTGCTTTTAGGATAAGGCAGCATGGGAGCCAGTGCCATACAAGTAAAGGGCCTGATGAAAGGTGAACAGAGCTTTTCAGAGCTGTGAGAAAGTCATCCTTGGGCAACAAAAATATTCTGTGAAGCATATTGCTGATGATGGGATTGGATGGAAAGAAAAGTTGCTTGAAAATTTATCTCACAGCTGTTTTAGTCACCTCCAACTTTGTTCTATATTGGACTATTGCCTACTGGGACAAAGCTTGGAGGCAGCCAGAAGGTTCTACTGAGTAAGATAAGGATGAAGTTCACAGGCTACACTGACTTTTTTTTCGCCCAGAAAATAATTTCCAGGATAAAAATGGTATCCTGTGTTTTTGTTATTATTTTCTGGCTACTGCATATCTGAAATGCCAGACTCGGCTGCAGCTCTCTCTCTGTCCTGCAGATCATTTTCCCATGAAGAATAGCAGGCAATGTTAGAAATTTGATAAGAGTGGCTTTCTCCTTTGATGAGTTCCTGCCCAAAATCTCAGGCAGAGGATGAGGAATTCAGCATGAAGGATACAGACCAAGAGAAAGGACCTGACAGAAGCACAGTCACTCCCTTTGTTGCAATGCTTTAGGCTAACCATTATTCACAGCCTTTTCCTCATATTGCATCTTTCATGATTTGCTTAAGCGATTTTAAATTGCTTTTGTGATTTCATTTAGCAGAGACCACAATAAAAGTGACCCTTGAGTTTATGAAATGAAACAGCCTGCACAAAGGGACTGAGGGCCTCAGCAGTGTGTGGGGTGACGGGTTTCTGTGCTGCATGGGGTGTGTTTGCCTGGCACAAAGGCGTGATAAAGGGCTTGCAATGAAATGGAACATTTCTAACACTGAAATGCTGGGGTGAAACCAGTGCTGACCAGCCCTTTGCTTATACAAATGAAGGGAAGAACTTTGCCAGACAGTCCAGATGCTCACCACCCAGATTTTTTGTTAAAAATAAGGTTTTGTGTTTTATTTTTGTTCCCCCCTTGATGTTTTCCTTGATGAGGAGGCAGCAGACAAATCACACTGGAGCACCAACTGCATTTACTGAAGGGTTTTTCAGCAGACCTCTTCAACAGGGAAGTTCATTTAGCAAAATGTGCAGGGCTCTGAGCTTATGGGCAGGAGGAAAGCTGGATCTCACTTTCCAGAGGCTGTCTGAGGTGTATCTCTTGTACCTCACCCTGCCTCGAGGTGGTTTGGAGCAGTGCTGGGATCAGGTGTTTGGTGTAACACTGCAAGGCAGCAATCCTTGGGAATGAGAAGGGAGGTGGAAAGAGTTGGCATTGCTGCAAAAAAAAAATTTCCTTTGTCCCTGCAAAGTCTTCTCAGAGAAAGACAAAAACTGTCTTTGAGGCTCATTTTCCAGTCTCTATCTTTTTTTGTATCCAGTGCCCAGGTACTTGGGAAGTGTGTTCCAGCCCCACACCCCAACACCCTGCCTGTGCTTCCCCAAACCTGTTAGCCTGCTGCAGTGATGCCTCTTGATAACACTGTGAGATTTTGACTGCCCAGAAATACAGCTGAGCCTCTCCAGAGCTGAATAAGGCACAAATGAACAAGCATCAGCAAAGTTGGTGCATTTTTACACAGCTGCTTTGCTGGGCTGCTCTCTGCTGTGCCAGGGAGCAAATCAGCTCTTGATAGCACTGCAAGTGAGGAATTCCAAACCTGACCTCTGCTTTTTCCCTGGGATTGGCTTCCACTGTCTGAGACAAGAAGTTAAGCAGAACATACAGAGGAAATGATAAAAAAGTGACCTATTTTCATGCTGTTTGGCTGCTCTTTACTGTAGATGACAAGTGCTTTGGTGATCTGAGATGGCTCCCAGGGGCATGAAGGGCAGGATTTGAAGCACTTTACTGGTGACACCTCGTTGAAAGTATTACTCTCATTTCCCCCCACTTTGCAGGGAAGTCTGGAAAACCCTTGGGAAGAGGCTGCCTGCAACCCTCCCTGCTTGGTTCCCTGTCCCCATAGCCAGGGACAGGCAGGATAGATTTTATTCCAGCTGTGGAGCACCTTGTGTTTCAGCAGGAGCCAGAGGCTGTGCTGCAGCCTGGCTTGTTTGTGCTCTGAGCATCTCTGGGGGGTTCAGTGAATATGTGCAAAAAGAACAGCCTGCCTTCCTCTCTGCTCCGTGAGAAAAACACTAAAAAACCCCAATAACCCCAGAGCAAACCTTTTTAGAGGAAGGAAGGAGAAGGCAATGGGAAGCTGAGGCACTGGGGGAAATCTGATTTTGAGATTTTTGTCGCTGTGGTGGCACAATTTCCTCTGATGCAGCTGTGTAATGAGTTCACATCTGTTTATGCCACATGTTGCTCTGCCTTGCACAGATGCAAAGTCTCAATTTTTCTAATTAGCAACAACATGAAGTATATCTTAATTTTCTGTCCCCCTTTCCTCTAATAAACGTGATATTAACAAGGTTACATGCCTGCTTTCACGGGGTTTAATCGAATGAGAAGCGAGATTGGGTTAGATCACACTGTTCTTTTTAGGTGGGGTCTGCCCAGCACAGAGACATCGATTCATTACAATAAGCAGAAAGCACAGGACAGGGGATGGGGGCACTTCCCCCTTTTTGCAGCAGCTGTATCAGTCACAGCCACTGTTACCTGTGTGTGTGATCCTTCGACCCTCTCTGGACCACACTGCGTGTGTGTGTTGTACATACATCTTTATTTTTTACAGCATGAGCGCACAGTAAGGCCTTTAACACCAGCTCTGCCCAGAGATCCAGCTGCTTTTCTGTTCTGAGGGGATGAGGATGGGAGACAGCAGCCCAGGTGCAGGTAGGACAGGAGCAGGAGATGCTGGAGGTTCCCAAAGCCATGAGAAGCTGCAAAGCAGCTGGACCTGCAGGGAACAGGGACAGCCCTGTACCTCTTCATGCCATGAAGTGCTCAGTGACATCTCTGTGTGAGACTGAGCCACTTCACCCACTCCTGGCTGCAGAACTGCTCAGCTGGGGCTGTTGGGGACCCTGAGAGCACAAGGTGGGGGGCTTTGCCTGTGGTCCCCATGACAGTGATCAGAGCAGGACAGGGACTGGTGTGGGTGGAGTTCTCCCTGAGCAGGATCCAGCCCTCCCTGGACAGCCTGCATTCATATTCCACCTGACTCTGCTGGGAGAAATCCATGGGGACCCCAACAGCAATTACTTGTGTGATTTAATTGGCATTATCATTTTAGTGGCTTGACAGAGATAAATCGCCCTATTGGGTAAGGCTGCTACTGTGACAGCAAAAGCAGAAGGAAAGACTTTCTCCTTCTCCCTGGAATAGGAGATGACTACCAGTGTATCTTAATAATTAGTGCTGTTATAATTAATCGGGCTATTTGAGAGTCAATCTAACAAACAAATGGAGGCCTTGATTGTTCAGTAATTGACAATTTGTTTCCAATATGGTATCACTCGGTTCTGCTTGTGCAAAGAAGAATAAGACACAAAACTGAGATTACTGGAGGGCTGGGGCTTGGCCTGTGTGAGAGAGCACAGAGGAGAGGAGTGTTCCCAGACACTGAATGTCCCAGGGACTCATTTGTCTTGGAAACACACACACACAAACACACACACACCAACACACACACACACACACACACACACACACCCACACACACACACACACACACACACACACACACACACACACACACACACACACAGAGTTATGATTCCTCCTGTTTCCCTGCTTTTCAGACAGTTGCAGCCAGCTGTCACTGCCTGTGTGGGTTGTTTTATGGACAAGCAGAGTTTTCAGACCTTGGCCTTTCCATACAATTTTCACCCTGGTTATATTCCTGGCTACGCTCTCTCCAGGCTGTATTTTTTTCCTTGCCTTGTCTCAGTCTCCCCTTTCTCTCTGTCTTACCCTCTGCTCTGCAGGGCCATGGGTGCTCTGGAACCTGCAGTAAGTTGTTTGTTGATGCTTTGGATGGAAGAACAATGTGTGGCCATGGCAAGGAGTGTGTGGATGTACTGGGCACTGCTGCACTGGGGTGTCACTGTGTGGATGCAGATTAGACTGTGGTGCTCCCATTCCTGCCTCCAAAGAATGCAAATAAAACAAGAGTGGGCAAACATTTTTTATAAATTATTATTTCCATTATTCAAATGAGGGAAGCAAGATACAGATATTTTGCTGGTAAAATGTCTCTGTGATGATACCAGGTTTTGAAAAAAGGTTAAGAGTCTGCTGTTCTCCAGGAGATTTCCTCCTGTAGCTGCATTGAGAGCTTTTTTCTTTCTTCCACATAAGACCAAACACATCTGAGTCCTCAATGTCTCAGTGCTCCTACAGCATGTGCTCAACTCCCATGGGCTTCTGAACTCTTTTGGTGCTGGCCTGGAGGATGCTTTGTGTCACATGGAAAAGGTAGCAACAACCATGGCTGAGGAGACCCTGCAGGGAATTCCAAATTCTCACAGTTCTCTGGAATTGGCCTTGGCCACCAAATGTATATGGATGGATATCCATATGGTCTGGGGAATACAATTTTGGGCATGGCTTTTGCTCCCAATACAATTCCTCCCTGTTGCAGAGGAATTGTTGCTGCACCCAGAGAGGCTGTGAACAGCTCTGTCAAGTGGCAGCGCTTCTCCCCCGACCCAGTTTAAATGAGATATGAATAATTGATTTGCCTCCTGAATAATTAATTGGATATTCAATAATGAAAGTAATTGTTTGGCTCATTCCCCCATTGATAATCAAGCTAATCTTCCCCTTCAATATGTGGGCCATACAGATATGTAAAGCAGTGAGACAGTTTATAGGGCGATAATGCAGCTAATGTGCTCGGTGCGGGGTCACCTTGCCCAAATATTCCAGCAGCTCCCAGGGCTGCTCTCCTCTGGGTTATCCACTGCACAGCCAAGCTGTGTGCAGCAAGGGTTTGTTTTTTTCCTCCTCGTTCTGATTGCTGAACGTGTCCCACCAGGGAGGAGTCTTCTTTTACAGTTTAAACAGAAATCGTCGGACGCCACTTGCTCCAATTAAGGCTTCCAAGGAGGTTTGTTCTTCCTCCAGTCAATAGTGTGTGGATTAAAGGGAGCAAGCAGTGCTCTGAACTCACGGGGCTGCTCTCTTCTACAGGAATTAGAGCTCAGCTCCACAGAGAGCCTCCAGAGCTTTCTTTTGCCACCAGCCTTTTAGAAATCAAAATCAAACTGAAACGCGTTAGTGCTGATTTGGCAGCTGCTGCATTTGGGTTGGAGTTTCTAATGTTGCAAGTCCCATGAAGCCTGGAAGTCTGAGCTGTGGCACAAAATGGATGTGCCCTCTGGAGAGGAGCTCAGCACTGACAGTGCAGTGTGAGTGGGTGACACAATCCCAGGTTATCCCAGAGGCACTTTGGAGATGTCCATCTGAGGTGGCCCCATGCACTGGGCAGAGTTACCAGATCTGCTTTGGACAGATCTGCCACTGGTGTAGGCTTGTCCTGGAGGAAAGGGCATCCAGGAGTCTGCTATGAGCTCCATGGGTTCCATTTTGGGCTTGTTTCTAGTGAAATTAAAGGCTGAGAGAAGCCTGTTCTCCCCATATTGTGTGTTCAAAGAGTGGCTGCACTAATGACAGAGCTTATCAACCTCATAAAGCACAAAAAGCATCGTGAGACACTGTGCACCGGGAAAGTGAGGGCTGGGACAGCCTGGAGCGAGGGGGAGAGGGAGTTGTGCTGCTCTTGCTCCTGAGATACCTCCTGGGTGACCAACCTCCCACCCTCCCTGGGCTCTGTCACTGGTCTGTGCCCTGCAGAGATGTGACTCTCAAATGGTCTCAGACTCTGTCCTGGTTTCTGCTGGGTCTCTGTAGATGCTTTGAGTGGAAGTTTCCTATGAGAGGCTTTTGCAATGGCTGGGACATGGTTAGGAGCTTTCAAGCATCTTTGATTGTGTCCTGAGCCCATGCTCTGAAGGCAGAGTTCCACTGGGTGGGCATTCTCAGCAAGGATTCCTCAAGCCTGGAGCACAGGGGATTTATCTCGTTGGACAGACCCTCACTTCCCGAGGCTGCACTGAGCATGCAGCTCCTGAGGTGTCTGTCTGGAGGGCAGCAGATGAAGGTGCCATTTGGGAATATCAAAGCACTGCAGCTCCAGAATATTATCTTTTGCCATTAGGCTCAAACCTCCAGGACAGTGAGCAGCCCTTGAGGCAGGGAGAGCTGCATGTGGCTGGTACATCTGACACTGAGGCTTCAGCAGCCTCTGGGTCCCTCCTTCTCCTGGCAGCAGCAGTGAGCAGAAACAGTTACCTGGAGATTGATGCACTATTATAAATGTGCATGTGGGAACCATTTAAAACAAGTAAGGAAAGCAGCAGAGTGTTCCTGGAGAAGGATCTACGTGAGATGACAGTGCAATCTCGGAAAACCTCCCCTGCAAAAGCTACTTGAATTTAGATACTTTTCATTTTAACCAGTTTAATTTCTTTATGAGGGTTTTCATTTGAAGAAGTGGCAGCAGCGACAGGGCTTGGAAAGATTCGTCTTCAGCCAATTTACTCTGCAGCAGATTTATCATTTCATCAGTAATTTAAGCAGAGACACTTGACTGTGCATTCATTTATACTGCTCAGAGCTGCTTGGTTGTGGGTTACTTGTGAAAAGTGAGGGACAGATCAACAGGGAAGGAGCAATGCCAGGAGTGTTCCTAAGAAACCTCTGCAAAGGTGAATGTCCAGGGAAAGGGGAAAATGGCAGGAACCCATCAGCTGGGTAAACCAAATAAAATTCAACTTCATTTAAAGCTCTTTCTCATCACGGGCCAATTCAGTGTGAGGATGGCAGCATCACCCTTCCCTTCCCCTCCCCTCCCTTCTCCAGGCTATTAAGGGGTTTGTGAGGGGTTCCCAAGATCAAAGCTCCCTTGGAGATTTAATGGATGTGCAGCTGCTGGCTGTGAGTGGAGGGAGGCAGGGGCTGTGGGGAGGGAAGGGGACAGGGGACACTCCAGAGCCCTGCCAGGAGAAATACTGCGGGAGCCGCCCGCCTCCGCCCGGCAGTGCCGCCGTTATTTATGCACACACATAAAGGGTTCCATGCATCCCCCTGAAATCTCCATTATTTGTCAGTGAGATCCCCCCTCCTGCTCTGCCTTAGCTAACATTTACAGTAAATCTGTTACACTGACCATTAAATCTGCAGCTGCCCTGAGCGATAGTTTCAATGGGTGTGTTGACAGCCCGAGTGTTAATAATGATGCAAACACTAACCTGTTTATTGATTTGCTTTTTGTACCCTTCATTCTAGCTCACTCCTTCTCACTCTCGGAGGAGAAATCCTAGAATTAGTAATCAGGTGACAGCTCGGAGCCCCCGTCTGTTCCCAGCAGTGTCATCCAACCCAAACTCCCGGAGATAAATTACAGGTGCCGTATTCTGCCTCTGCCAGCCATTCAATATACTGTTACTCAATGCAAGATGTAGTATTTGTCACTGGTGCCAGCAGACAGGAGGGAGAAAAAAAAAGAAACATTAACACAGACGTGAAAAGCTTTTAACTTTGACAAGAGAAGCATAGGGAAGTTTTACATTTAGCCCCTCCACGGAAGGCCAGTGCCCATCCATTAAAGCAGCTTGTCAGACACAGGGTGTGGTAGAATGGAGCTGGGATCAGGATGCTGAGAGGAAAGCTGATGTGCTCCTGGTAATTTCTCCTCCTGCTGCCAGGTGGATGCCTGCCTACAGCACTCAGGAGCATGGAATTGGTCAAAGGCTTTTTGGGTTCCTACAAAAATATTTGTCTATTCATGAACCTCCTTGAAGCTGAGATGGAGGTGGGTTCCTAGAGGGGATGCAGACAGCAGTTTTGATTCATGCTCTGGGGGCTGTGAGCCTGTTCAGACAGCAGGGGACACAAGGTGAGAGTGACACAGCCCCAAGGGCTGGCCCTGCCTGTCCTCTGCTGAGAAGCAGCTCAGCCAACCCATGTGCTTCTAAAGTACTGGCCCCCAAACAATCCCATCTGAGCTACCTGGCAAGGTCCTCCAGGTTGTAAAGTGTGAAGAGCTCTGCAAACACAGCCTGAGCAGGAGCCAGGAGCTCACATCTGCAGGGGATCAGCCCTGCCTCAAGTCAGGAGCTGTAGATGCTTTCCCTGTGCGAGCCCGGAGCGACATCCAGCCCAGACACCACAGCTTGGCTGATGAGCTGCACAGGCTTGTGAAAGGAGAAGCTGGAGTTGAATGAACCCTAGGCTTCATGCTGCCCCTCCAGCAGTGCTTTTGGACCTGTGGTTTTTATGGTCAGGAGAGAAACCTGCCTGTAAATAAGCAGAATTTATAAACCCTGCAGGGGCTCTGATATATTCCTCAGGAGCTGGGGCCCCAAAGGCTTTCAGTGACATTTATAAGCTTTACTCAGTTGTCAGACCCCTTAGTTCCTTTTATTTCTGCTAAGTTTATAACCTCTGAAAGAGCAGTCTGCAGTGTTTATTAACTGCACTGCAGAGCTGGAGAAAAGCAGCTGACCCAAAAGAAACACGATTCTACCTGTACCTCTTAAACATGGCTCAAATCAAAGCTCCACCTTCAGCATGTTTTATCTTGTCTTCTAATCTGCACCCATCACCAAACAGATGGATGTGTTATTATAGAAAATAAAATTACACCAGTGGTAAAAATCCTCATAGATGCCTTAGTTCATTAGGAGGAACCTGAATTGAACACAACAACCAACCACTAAAAGTGGGAGTTTGTCAAATCTTAAATATTCGTGTCTATGTGAATATGAAATCGTGTCCATAAGGAGGGGCTGAAATCCAATAAGAGTCAGTGAAAATAAAATAGGTTTAAAAAAATTGTATCATGCATGTTTCAATAGGACTAATATTTTTTAGCTAGGGTCCTTCAGCTCTGTGAAACACCGAGTTCCCCAGGGAGAAGGCAACCTAAGGTGGCAGCCAGGAGTTTGGGGGAAAAGTGCTGGAAGTAGCCTCAGGGCAGCAGGATCAGCCACTGGTTTTGACATATAAAAATAACTGTGCTCAAATTATAAATTTGGGTATTTTAGACTACCTGGTGTGTCTGCAATGATTCTGAGGAAAACAGAGCTCTTCCCACAGAGGAATGGACATGCAGGTTTACTCCAGCTATTGGTGCAGAACAAAGCAGTGACACATTCTTTGCCTTGATTGCAATAAATCTAAAGGGTGAAATGCTGTCTACAAGATTAAGCAAAGTTTTAGCATTAAGGATTCCCATATAAGATTTCAGGACTCCTTTTTTTTTAACTTTTCAATATTTTGTTTTCAATTTCTTTTTTACTTTTCCTCCTAATAGGACAATATGCTAAATTTTGTTCATCACATCTCCTAAACCATAGAGTTGGTCATATTGGCAAGGACTGGGCAGTTGTGAAGGAGGATTTAACATCTCTGGTTTAATTAAAAATGTGGATGTACTTGGACTCCACCTTTTGAAAGTGGATGAGATTAAAGGTCCTTGACTTGTCTGAGCAGCGTTTTCCCTGTAGAAGCTCAGGTTTGGAGTTCTCAGGCTGGTAACAAAAATCATGTGAATTTAACAGAACAGAGGCAAAGGAAGAAGAAACAGTCCAGAAGCTGGGGACTGGGAGGGATGATGAAATAACAGGGGTATTTGTAGACAGAACTACTAGAACTGGGAAAAGCACAGAAATAAAAGCAAAGCCCAAGAGGAACAGAAAGGACATGAAATTAGTGGAAAGGAGAACAAAGCCTCATCCTGTGAGACACAGGAGAAGGCCAGTCTTAAATAATTATAGCAACAGTTTGACTTTAAAATCAGGATGTATATTTGTCGTGGCTTCTCCAACAGTGCAAGTCTCTCCTCCTCCCTTTCTTTGCACAGATTTCCCCAGACAATTCACAGTCCTTTCCTTCCTTTATTTATGTGGTTTCATATTTCATGGCTTTTGGTTACTGTATTCCCATCATGATTTATGACCAAAGGGAAGAATTGCATCCAGGTGATGATCCAGTCCATTATCTCTAGGGAGATGCTGACCACTGTAGTGGAGCACAAAGACCTGTTGTACCACGTGATGGAGAACAAGCAGAAAAAGAAGGCTTCCAGGTTATGAGGGAAAAGCACAATTTTTGTAATTTGGACAGTTGGATGCAAAGAAAAAAGACTCCTTTTTCCTATTTTTCATCTCCCTGAATGGGATGTATTATTAAAAAAAATACAAGAGACCAAATATATTCAATGTGCTAACACACAGCTGCCTTAGCTGAAATGACCCATTTTAAATGCATGATACAACAGGGTAAATCTGTCTTGATACCACCCTTGGCTGGGCTGGAATTTTTTCTTCCCCTTTTTCCTTCCAATTTTCTGCTTTGCCATTAATAAATCAAGATTCCTTTGCCCTGCTCTGCACCTTCACAGCTTTTGCAGGTCATTAATACCAAGACAGGGCTGTTAATCTCTTGGTCCCAAGGTGCATCGACCCACTTGCAGAGAGAGAGGCTGGGACACTGGTGGGACCATGCCCTTGGTCACAGAGCGGGGGGGGCACTCCAGAAATGTCACCACAGGGCCTGGCCTGCCCATCCTGCTCTGACAGCAGCAGTTGTTTTTGGGTGTGGACCTGGGGATAAATCTCAGTGTGAGCTGTCCCTCTGCTCTGAGCCCCAGTGCTTTTACTGCCTGTGCCCTACTTTAGCAGTGGCTCTGCCAAGGAATATCTCCTTCTCTGCTGTTATTGAGGTCTTATTCCCACTGCTTGGATTTCTTATCCAATTCAGCCCTTCTATCCCTAGTGGCACCTAGAAGAGGCTAACACCCTTGTTTTATTTTTCAGGTCTCTTCCCATCAGTGAAGGGCAGGAACAAAGCTTGGCAATGAAAGGCAATTTCTCCTAACCCAGTGGGTGAGCACAGTGTGGTAAGAGTGCTTTTAAACAAAAAAAAAAAAAAAAAAAAAAAAAAAAAAATCCAATAACTTCCATATAAATTGTCCAGGAGAGAAAACTTTGTGTTTTTGACATTTGTAGCTGTTTCAGCATTTTTCCGTGCAAGATGAAAAACTTTTGCATTGAGCAAAACACAGATTTATGATCAATAAAGTGAAGTTTAACAGTTTATAGGGGCCATACATTCTTTTTTTAAAAATCTGATATTAAAAACTATTTTTCCCTCCCAACCATGTGAGAAAGCCTCTCTGGTGTCAGAGCTGCAGCATAGTAAAGCAGCTGGCAGAGCACTGAGGATAATCACTGGATGGGGTTTCCTGCAGGATGAGTTCCACCCAAGCCATCCCCCTCTTGCCTTCATGTATAATAAGACTCCCAGATGCCCATGAACATCTGGGTGTGAACCTCGAGCTCTGGGGCTGGGCTGTGCTTTGGAGAGTTTAGGAACAGAAGGCTTTTGCAGTCCCTTTCTGGACCATAAAATAAACCCATTCCTAAAAACTCCCCCACAAAGCTCTGGGAGTCCTCCCAGAGCACAAGACACAGGCAGAGGACAGGCAGCTGCTGCCAGACAGAGTCCCACAGGTGGTTTGGGAACTGCCTGGGAGGACTGGGTATGTGAGAGATTTTATTGGCACTGCCTCCTGTCAGGCTGCAGGTGCTCAGGGAGTGCTGGGCTGCCTTCTTCCCATCTCAGCTCTGGTCCACAGGAGAATGGAGCAGGTAAATCTGCTGGTGCTGCCCACTCACCTTTGCCTCTCACCAAGAAAAATGACCTTGGAGAACATTCACCTAATAGAATCCCAGAATGGTTTGGCTTGGAAGGGATCTTAAAGCTCACCCAGTCCCACCCTCTGCCATGGGCAGGGACACCTTCCACCAGACCAAGTTGCTCCAAGCCCTGTCCAACCTGCCCTAGAACATTCCTAGGATTGGGGCAGCCACATCTTCCCTGGGAGAAGCCTGAGCCAGGGCCTCCCCACCCTCATGGGGAAGAATTTCTCCCTTATATCTAAACTCAATCTACTCTCTTTGTCCCTTGTGCTTCCTACATAACAAACATGCCAGGTTCTCTTGCAGGGATGCTTAACATGCTAGAAAACAGGAAGGACTCTTATTCTCCAAAGGGCAGACCACTTCAGTTGATTGTTTTTTATATTCTACCAGAAAATCACATCCAGAGGCTGCCTGATAAAAGCTATTTGAACTTAGTTTTTACACTAGAGTTAAAGTGTAATTTTGAGTGTAAAATTATGGAGTATAAGGCCAATTCTGTTGCTGTTAAAACCAACAAGAATGATTAGATTTATTGTTGAGCTAGAGAGGTGAGATAGCTCTTGTTTTATGCTCCTGATTCCCTGATTATGCAGTCTCAGGGCTTTCCTAAACCGGAGGGAAGGTGGAAGTGCTCATGTTGCCCTTATCTCTTCAACATGTTCCTTTCTGTAAAGGACCATTCCAACACAAGAACTACAGTAGAAAAATAGGAAAGTGTTTATTACCTGAAGAAGGCAGGGATTTAGCTTTTTTTCCCCCCCTTTTTCTACAGAGCATCTGACTACCCCAATAAATTTGTCGAGGAGGTAAATTGGACTAAATAATCCCTGGGTTCTGCATGGAGGATGGTGCTGCAGCACAACCACAATGACCATGTCCCCTTCTTCCCATGACAGGCCTTGAAATTTATCACCCAGTTGTGAGCTTTAGCTGTGTAAATCCCCACTGAACTGATGGCAGAAGAGAATCTGGCTGAGGTTTATATGGTGGGTCTTAAACCCTGAAACGCTGGCGGCAGCATGGTCCCCATAAAGCCGAGCCTGGGGGAATTTATTTACCCATGGGGAGCTGGGACATGTGGAAAATTGGACTGAAGCAGGTGGGAGCTCAGGGCTGAGCAGTGGAACTTGAAGACTGACAGCATGCAGTGATTTCTGTGGAGTGTACAGCCATTTTCACTTGATTAAATAAACTCGGTCCTTGGAAGATCTGAGAAGCGGCCGTTAGAGGGTTCTGTCTAAAAGCTTGCAAGATTTTGCATTTCTTCTGAAGAGAAATTTACACTCAGAAAATTAAAGGATCTACAAAGAGATGTTTTCTGAAGCAAATACTGGCATTATGAGTATCTTAAGCACTTGCACTGCCTATCTGAGCTAAACAGCATCTCCTGACTGACAAAGCCATCACCCACTAAAAGCAACTGTTATAAAATTATGACTAGAGCATATATAATGTTTGTGTTTAACAAGATGACAGAAATGCCACCTTAGTAAAAACTGATTATGGTTACAGCTGAACAATTCACATCATGCAAGATTTATAATATTAAGGTTATGCAATCATCTAATCGGAGAGACAAGCCTTGAGTAATAATATGAAATGCATGTACTTCAATCTGCAGCAGTGGATTCATTGCTGTTTTCTTATTAGCTCATGCCAGCATTAGGGCTGCATTATCCATTTCACCATAGTCTAATTCAGCATTTCCATCTGAAAACATATGCACAATAAGTGATCTATGCCAAACAGGGAAATGGAGACAAAGCCATTTGAGTGACTTCACAGCTATAAAAACATACATAATCTGTATGTCTTTCAGCAATTCTCAGTACTTTTTACTACATTTCTTTGCATGAAAAGTTTTCCCAAAATAAAGGAAAAAATAGAAATTGCTCCTTCTCTTCCCTGGAGAACAATACTTTGGGAGTGGAACCAGAGCAGGAATCCAGCCTGTGAATTTCTCATCTTGGAAGTGGGAATATCAGATCATCTTATTAGTGCTGTGCCAGCTAGCTAGGAAGTGGCAGGTGTGGCTCAGGATAGGAGAGAATCACTTGAAAAGTGCATCTTCCAGCCCAGACAAAATTGGTAATATTTATATGGAAAAGGAATCTCTGTTTTTTCTAAGAAGTGAGTGAAACATCTCAGATATTTTCTAAACATCAGATATTTTCATCCAGCAAACAGCATGACACACAGAGACACACATATATACGACAATATATGTATATATAAACTCTAACTGGTAAATTACTGTACAGGGAAGTCATAGTGTACTTCAGGTTAAAAATACGCAATTTCAGGGCTGATGAGTTCAGGCATCGTATTTCAAAGGCACATATTATAAAAGCTGACAAGTGTTTATAATGCAATAATCAGACTAATTGACTGAGATCCCTGATTAAAACGAGACTTTTCATGCAAAGCTCAGACTGAAATTCCCTCTGAGCTGAGTTGATTTTCCAGAGCCTTTGCAGGCCTTGGTCCTGTGAGGCCCTGGGGTCTGGGGGCATCAGGCAGTCCTGGGAGGAAGGAGGACTTCACTGAACCAAAAGTTTCTGGTAATTTGTTGCTCACATCCCTGTACATGTAGGTGGATTCATCAGACTCCTGCAACAATCACAATTCTTAGGGGAAAAAAAAAGAAAAGGAGTATTTCAAAGGTAAACAGAAGGCATTTGTGTGCTGGGGTCTGATTTATTATACACACTATATATAGCTGTCATTAAATGAGCAGGCTAACGTGCAACTATTCATCATGTGGGGAAATGAACAGGCTATTCTCTGCCTGCCTGGAATTGTTCATATTTCTGGAAACTAAAAGCAGTGTCTAGGAAAGGAAAGAATGCCTAAAATGCCGTAAGATATTTGATTTATTCTCTTCAGGCATTGCCTCTCTCTCTTCTCTGTGTCCCAGAGTATTATTCAAGTCAATCGATCTTAGAAACTATTTCTAGCAATCCCAGTTTTCCCCAAAACTCCCTGCTGAAGACCTTAATCTGCCTCCTTTTGTTGTTATTGTCATTAAAACACGCTCAAAGCAGCCCACAATTTTTGTTTTTACTTTGAAGGTGCATTTTGATCTAAGGAAAACAATTCATCTTCTCATTTGTGTTACCAGCAATTCACTTACGAGTCTGCCTACGGTAAACTGCAATATCCTTGGGGGTGCCAGCTAAAGCAATTCTCAGCTCAATGTTTAGTTACACAAGAAACAGAAAATAAGTGATGCTGCCTGACTGAAACAGAGTGCTTGCTGAGTGCTGATTCAGGGAGATGACCAGAAATACTCAGATTCTTCTTAGCAACAATTAGGTGCTGAAGAAAACCAGGAATAATTTTAATTAATGGATAAATATGATTTTGAAATATTTGTGGCTACAAAGCAACCCATGGTTTAATGAGCTTGGAGAAATGGCTAATACAACGTAAAAATTGCAATCAAAAGGGTTGTTTCAACAGAAAATTGGAATTTAGTTAGGTTATGCCTTTCATGACAGGGATCCATTGCCACAGGTATATGGTTTTCCTCACCAAAATATGGAATACTTCTTGCTGAAATGAAATATTTTGGTTTTCAGGAGAAAAAAATGTTCTCTACGTTAGGCTGAAAACTCAACATTTTCCAGCATTTTGTTGAGCAAAACTCAACAAATTCAACATTTCCGTTTTCTTAAGTTCCAGTTCCCAATTCTGCCTGTCAATTCACTTATCCTTCAGTTGTGCAATTTAAATAATATCCTCTCTGGAATGAGACCAGGGCCTGTGCAAACACTGTTTTACATGGAGGGGGATGAGGAGCCCCCATCCCATGGCAGCGGGGCAGGATCCTGTGCCCACAGGACCTCACCCCATCCCAGCTTCTCCAGCAGATCCCTGGCACAGCCAGCCCAGCCCAGCTCAGGGTTGTGCTGATGAGAATTTTTGGTGTCACCCAGCCAGTGACCAGTGGGGGAAATCACACTCCAAACACGGCAACCTCAAACCAACTCTGATTTTTCCTGCCAGCCCCGTCCTACACCTCAGCTTCAAGGCTTTGGGGTTGTTTTTGTCTTTTCCAGCCTGGGGAAGCTAAGGGAGAGGAAGGGGGGACAAGGAAATCCTCTAAAAGACAAAGTGCCCCTCCAGGGACGTCCACCCTGGGCAGGGAGATGATGAAAGGGCGCCGTTGTTTGACAATGAGGGTGTGTGGGTGTCTCTCATCAAACCCGCTGACACCCAGTGCTGAGCCTCACAAAATACCTCAGGGTCAGCAGGGATAAAAGCAGCCACGGCCCTCAGGGCTCTGCCTTCTGCCCTGTGCCCTGCTGGATGAATTAAAGGCAGGTGAGGCACAGGCAGGAATAGCTTCCCCCACGGTTTCTCAGAGTTCTGCTCCTCTTTTCTCCTTCTGTAGGTGAGGGAGGGTCTTGAGCAGTGCTTGGCATCGTTTCTGGCTCCTCCACCCAAACCTTTCCAGCCTCCCTAGAGTGCCCTTCAAAGGGAAATCTCTGCTGTGCCTTTTCTATAATAGAGAAATTTTAATTTGCTTGTTCTTGACCGTGAGATTTGTTTCACTGTGGTTTCACCTGGTTGACTTAAAACACTCACCTGAACCCCTCAGCCTACACAGGCAAGGATACCTGTGGTGGAAGGTGAGGCACCCAGATTTAATTGCAATTAGGGCCTTTCCTGCAGCTTCACAGACGTTTCCTGGCTGCACATGCAGGTACACACACACAAACACATCCCATAAACTGCTCCAGAGGTTGAGACCACAATGGAATTGCTTATCAGCAACAAAAATCCAGACCAAAAAATCAAGGTGTTTTGTTTGGAGCTTGTGTGGGGAAAGAAAAGGTCAGGATGCTGACTAACATACTATTTTAGGACATTACTGATTCCATTAGAAGTGTGTTTCACCCTTCCCTATTCTATTCACTCACCCACCCCCACCTAAATACAAAATAACCTGCAATCCAATTAGTGCTGAGTGTGTACGAAGCAATCACATTTAATAAACAGCGCTGGTAGGTTTTAAAAAATAAAGCCTTGTCCATGACCTTTTCTTAATTTTGTTGGATGTAATCTGAAATTCTGCTCTATTTATTTACACTTGCAGTTTAATTAGGGCTGGTTGTTTTACTCCAGCTACCTGCTCGCAGGCACGTAGGGGAGCTCACAGTGCTCCTGCACAGCTCCTCCTATCCCCAGGAGCTGCTGGGCTGAACTCCTGTCACACACGCCCTCAGCAGATTAATAATGACAGAGTCAGTGTGAGTGAGTGTGAATAACATGCCCTGGTAACAAGTCAGGAGCACAGAGAGGGATTTGTGTCTTTTAAATGGATTTGGGACAGCAGATGGAGTTTTCTCTCTTTTTTTTTCTCCCTGGTTTCAGTTCTGATTTGCTCTTCTTCCACAGCCATCACTTCATTCCATGTAGAGGTGCCACAGAAAGCTCTCTACTCACTATACAAAGAGGAGTGATCCCCTCTGAGCCCTCTTTTTAATTCTTTGAGACTAGACAAAGCAGAAAAGAACTGACAGAAGCAGCATGAACAATAAGCTGTGTTTTCCAGAATCGATAGTGAAAACCAGGAAATTTTTGGCTGGGGCAAGGGGTAGAAGAAGAAGAAGAAGAAGAAGAAGGTGGCTTTGGAGAGAGGCCAGAGAGAGGATTTTGTCTGGAGTCTGAGAGGTGGAAGACAGAATTAAATATCAGCTTGTGACACGGTGGTTCAGTAGTTAGATCCATCATGTTCCCTCATGGAATCATGGATCACAGAAAGGTTTGGTTTGGGCTGGGACGGCCCTTGCAGGTCATCCTGTTCCAGTCCTTGTCACATGGGCAGGGACACCTTTCACTAAACCTGTTCACTCCAAGCCCTGTCCAGCCTGGCCTTGGGCACTTGCAGGGATCCAGGGGCAGCCACAGCTTCCCTGGGCACCCTGTGCCAGGGCCTGCCCGCCCTGAGAGCAGGAGGCACAAACACTCACCAGGCACTGGACACAAGGACAGGTAGGTCAGGAAGGACTTGAGTGAGTGTCCAGGTGCTTGGGCTGGTCCATCCCCTCATCACTCCAGTGCTGTTTTCCACCTTTGGGAAAAGCACTTGATGTTCAGGGAGGCTTCCAGGTGAAAATTAAGGATTATCTCTGAGCAAATGAATTCTTTGTGGAGCACCAAGCAAAACCAATGTCCCAAATGTCCTGCTTGCTTGCCTATAGTGTAGTTCCAGATTATGCTGCTTTTGGTGGCAAAAGTGGTGTAAGAAATCCTGACTTTCTGTTCATTTCCATGTCTCAGATTGACCCTCCTTTCATCTGTCAGGGGCAAAAAGACCCTCCACAGGTTGGCAAGACGTGCTGAAACTGGCTGCTCTACCAGAGGCAGCACAGCACAGACCTGGCAGCTCCTTATCTCACATTGCCCAAGGACCAGACTTCCCATATCACCCAGAAATCACCTGAAGGGACTCTGAAGTTTGCCTGCTGCTGCCTGACTGCAGCACTGGATTTACAAGTGAGGGGAGCACGTGGAACCAAGTTCAAGAGTTGGCAGATTCATTTGCATATGAGAGGCCAAAATAAGCAAATAAAAACTGCCACACAAAACGAACCAGAATTGGAATTGGCTAAACACTTCCCCGTGAAATGGATTTTCGAAGTGACTCTTGAACTCTTCAGTGGAAAGACAGATTCATTTTCAATGGAGTTTGATCTTGCTCTTCAGCTTCATTTGTAAGACCAATTACAGAGCATTTTGTACAACAATTACGGGCATTAAAACCACTCTGTTCCATTTGATGAATTTTAATAGTAATTGAACAGAAGAACCCATCAACTGAAAGATTGTCCAATCAAGTATGCCCACACACTGAACTGTAATTTCCACTCCACAAATGTGTAATGCCATTTGAAACTACCAAAATGTCCTCTCCCCACCAACACCCAAGCAGATTGGAGGATTTGTTCCAAAACAACTTTATTCCCTGAGGCTCCAAGTACACAGAAAACACACTGACCACAGTCCTGTGATAATTCCTGTGTGCAACTTTGTCCTGCAAAGCTGCCTGAAGATCATTCTTGCACAGGCATTTGCAGAGGGCTGGTGACCATAAATGTTTGTGGGAAGCACCCTACAAATCACTGTACAAAGTCCCCTCTTTGTGAAGAAAGGTATTTTTGGAGGACATGATCTGAGGAACTTTGCAAGGTATGCTAAGAGTTGGGTGGTTGCTTTGTGTGAGTGTAGGGAATGGAATCCATCCCCTGGACACTGGATCTGGTGTTTGAGTTTGGTTCAGCTGCTTCCCTTGAAAAGAAAGAATGTGCAGAGTGGTGGGCTGAAGAAAAACAGGTCTGAAACAGATAATTTGGTTGTGAAGGGAGGCCCCTCACAGCCACTGAAGATATTTGGGCTAGAAGAGTCCAGATGGTTTCCACAAGACCCAAACAGACTTTATGTTACAAGTCCAAAAGCCACAAAAGCAATGCAGTATGGCAGAGCAGAGGAGATCAAAGGCCTCACCAGGGTCCTGGGTCTCAGAAGAATGCTAATGCATTTCTTATTCCTTGTTGTGAACATTTTGTTGTTATTTTTTTCCTACTAAACCTGCCCTTTCTGTCTGAGGTTGGCCTGTGCAGTACTGAAAATTCCTTGAGGGAACTTGTGTTCTTCGTTGGATTTGCTGTAAATTAGAGGAACAAAAGAACTATTTTGATGAACTTGCTCTCAATGGGATTTCCAGGCTCTATTGGGAAACAAAAAGAGATTGCGATAGTTTAGATCAGTGGGAGATAAGTGTCCAACTGTCAGAGCCTTCCTTTGAAGTGGGTTTTCCCTTGCCAGTGCTCACTACAACTGTAAGTTCAATTTAAAGACAAAAGATGAAGTCTTGGCCTTTCTGAAGTCAGTAAGAGTTTTATCACTGACAACTCAGAGGCCAGGATTTCACCCAAGATGTTTGTACAGGCACTAACTTTAGCATCTTGTTGAGAGCCCCATGAAATATTTATGTCGAAGAGTGAAACTGTATTGTTTTCTTCTATCTGGTTCTGAACACAAAAACAACGTTGTGTCACTGGAAAATCACCACTCTTTTAAGAAAATCATACAGTTTCAGCTGTGAGATGCCTTATCCTGGTGTGGTCAAATCAAGAGTTACAATGTGTGATTTAAAAGCAATTACTATACATCTTCATGCAATAGATCTGATTTTTTCCTTGTTAGTTTTTATTTTGAACAGATTAATACTGAACAGTAGAGGTTTTCATGTGCATGGGAAGATCTATTTTATCCCCAACTAAAATTTCCATCTGTAGCTTCTTGTATTTAAAAAATACTTGTCAAATCCTGCCTTTAAAAGCCCAAGAACACAGCTCCTGAAAGTGCTGAAGGTTCCATATTTCTGTAAGTGGTGCCAGTCAATCAGTCAATGAGTGCAAAGTTTTACAGAAAAAGCTCAGCTTTACTAAATGAACTGCAGAAAACCTCTGTCTAGTGACAAACCTATCCAAGCTTCTGAAATGCAGGCAAACACAGACCTGGCATAAATCAAGTTTTTTCAAGACTTCTTCCCTTTCCTCTCAGATAGAGACAAGATCCAAACAAGTGAAATCTGGGAAAAATAGAAAGGTGGTAGGGGATGGGGGCAGATAAAGGCTGAGATACTCACAGGGATCTGTTTGAAAATAAACTGTGCAAATAAAAGGCCAGAGAATTTCCTCCTGCTTGTCTCTTGGTCGCCTCCCCCGTTCAAACATTGTCTCTTATTTGTTTCATTTTATGCATTTTAGTGTTTCAGTCCTCGCTGCTGTGTTGAGTTTTTTCACCCTTCACACACCATCACATACTGCCTGCCTTTCTTTGACCATGCTCTGTGTTGTAATAATAATAATAATAAAAAACTGGGCCTGATTTTAATTTGTGTAATGTTTTTGTTAAAAAAAATAAAAACTCTACAGCCTAATTAGGAAACCCGTTAAATGGCTGCAATTCAAATATAATTCTATTAAATTCTCCCTGTAAAGTTAATGTTACAGACTTTTTAACAGATGTTTTAATTAGACATTGTTATTAAAGGGAATACTGTAGAAATTAAAAGCAGGCCCTAAATGTGTTAACAAAGACACTTTTCTTGCATGGCATCGATGGTGGCAGAAACATTAGCAGAGAGATTTTGGCAGCAGGTCATGAAAAGGAAGAAAAAACGAGATGTGTTAAAGGGAAGATGCGCTGAGAGATATGCAGTGCTCAGCTACTCTGCGAGAGGGGCTCATTTCACACCCAGCACCACCTCGGGCCATTGCCTGGGCTGGAAGGAGGTGGGGAAGATGCTCCAGCCCAGTGCTGATGGCACCACTTGAGCAGTGCCCCAACCAGCACAGGCACTATCGGGGATTTGGCTGCCACAAACCTGCAGCTTCGAGGATTTCCTAGGAAGCATCAGCCTCGCTGGTTTTTGAGGTTTCATCTGCTGTCTCCGTGGTTCCAGGTGTTTTCTGATGACGACTCCTGGGATTGAGGAGCACCGTAGGGATTTTGTTTTTGTAAGGTGGGTTTGCTCTGAGCCCCTGCAGGGGCTGGCTGGGATGATTTGTGCTGCAGGTTGGGAAATGAGGGAATAAAATAGCCCTACAACTGTGTTTTTGGGGAAGAATGTTTAAACACACTACAGAAGGACCCTGATGAGACATTTTTGTTATATTAGGGTTGAATTGCAGGTGAAAAAAGTGACAAACTGGCCAGGTCTCACCACAAGTCCCTTTTTGCTGGGGACTTTGAGGTGTGCAAGCCCACAGTTCCCCCCTTTTGCTGGGCCAGGCCACCAAAGAGCCCAAGGCCAACAGGAGCAGTCCCTTTCTTCACCTGACACGATGGCTGCAGCCAGGCAGTGTCATTTCGTGGGGCTGCTGCCCTAACAGGGCACCAGTGCTCCCTGAGTGCCACTTCTACTGTCCAGAACCCTTCCAGAGAGTGCTTCAAAGCAGACAATTTAATCAGCCAGAGAGCACAGAGGATGAGTAGCCAGTTGATGCTTCTGTTCCAAACCAGCTCTACCTAAAACATTCTAATAAACATGCACATTCTGGTTCTATTACTTCACCTACAGACAGAAGAGCTGTGAATTTTTCCCTCAATGAGAGAAACAACTTATTCCTGAAACAGCAGGAGTAAAACTGATCATCATTGCTCTGAATGCTTTATCCTTGTCCCCAAAATCTCTGTTGTTCACTCTGGGAAGAATACGAGCCTGGGGAAAAAAAGGCACCTGGAAAATCATGTTAAAGTGATGCTATCATTGATATTAGTGCAAAGTGTCAACTCTTCTTCCTTCTTCTATCTATAGATTTCATTGTTTCAGCCACATGACTCATTTGTAGACTGGAAACAGGCCAGAGCCAGAGCAGGACTTCCTCAGAGCTCAGAGGTGTTGAACCTGGCTGGTGACACCTGCCAGTGACTCTGATAAGCATCTCTCTCAGAATCTGCACAGCTTTGCACATTCTCACTGTCATATATTTTCAAGCTTTGTTTACAATTTAGCCCTCTTTGTTATCCCTTCCCTTTAGAGGCATTTTGCTTAAAAGCAGTGTGAAAACCAAATTAATGCAGGTAGTCAAATTTTAATGATCACCTGAGTCAAACAAACTGGAAAATCTTTCCTGTACAGCCATAAGGGTAAAAGAGAGAGGTACAAAACCCCACCAACAGAGACAACTGGTTAATTAACTGATGTGAAACCACCGTAAAAAAACAGAAACTAGAAAACAAATGAAAACCTGTACAGCAATTACTTCCAAAAAGGTAACATTTCACAATTAGAGCCATTCTAAGAACTTTAGTTAATTATGTAGGTTTTGTTCTCTCTGTCTTCCCCCTCCCTCTTCTTGTCTCTCTCCCTCTCTCGATCTCCCCTTTATTAAAGTCCATCAGGGCTCATGATGTGTGGGAAAAGTGCTAACATTTGCAAATTGCCGCTTTATGATAAATGAATTGTGGAAACTCAGCCCCTTGGTTGGGGCCTGGCTGGATTGCAAAGCACCAGCGTCTCCGGCTGCTGCAGCCCTGACCCCGACTTTAGAGCCATTGATCACAAGTGGAGCATAGCCATGACCACCAAATGCACACACTGGAGCTGGGGGACTCGCTTTTCCCAGAGTATTTCATCATCGTTCCACACCGCGGGCGCCACAGAAACCTTTGGCACGCCGCCCCCTAAGACTGATACCTGCAGGAGATTTCCTCCTGCCCCAGTAATCACTGCCTCCACTGCTCCATCCCAGATTTGGTTTTCAGGGAATACCCATTGATTTGTAGAGTGCTGGGGAGGGAGGAAAGGGCCGAAGGGGCCGGATGATCAAGCCCTAAGTAATTCCAGCATATTTCCAGCTATAACTTTAAGGCTTTCCCAGCACTTTTCATTTGAGGCAGGAATTTACAGCATCTTATCTGGATGTTAATCCCAGCGGTCCCTGAAGATGCAGCAGGAGAGAGAGAGAGTACAGTTAAGGATATCACAAGAGTGACAGGTCTCCTGTGCTCCCACAGCTGCTGCTCACTGTGGCTGCACGCCTGGAGTGCAGGGGAGCTCCAGCAGCTCCGAGCACAGCCACGCCTGGGAGTGCACAGAGGGAGGGGGGAAACCCTCTGCCCCAGCTGAGGGAGATGTGCACAGTCAGCCAGGGATGCAGGAGACACCTCACAGGTAAAGCACAGGAGGTGCTGGTGGCCCCCTCAGCTGGTGCTCCCAACGGGGTGTTACAAGTGCAACATTTCCTTGGGAGTTTTATGTTGACTTTAGGGACTATTTATGGTTTCAGGCAAAACACAACTGAAGGGAGCACAGAGCTTGGCAGCTGCACATCAGCTGAGGTTCCTGCGAGGGGAAATTGTTTCCATTCACACTTCTGGATCTGCAGGCAGGTCCTGATCCTGCTTTAATGAAAACAATTCCTCGAAAGTCAAGTGCATTTTTCTGCCTGGCATGGGGATGTGCAGTTTTCTTGGCAGAATCTGGCAGACAGTGCTGAGCACACGCAGGGGAGTGTGCACACGTGTGTGTCAGCTCACACACACACATGGAAAAGGGAGAGGCTCTCAGAATCCAAGGAGAAACCCACCATCCATGAAAGAGCCTGGGTAGAAGGTGAAAGTGTCCCAAAGAGACACAGAGTAATGAAGTTATGGGGAGCTGGGAAATGTTGGTATTACTTTATTACAGTGTACTGAAGAGAGCTTGTGAGCCAGTGCTCTAAGGGTTGTATTCAATAAAAAAATAATACGTCTGGTTCCCACACATGGCCACTGAAGTACCAAAAATCAATTTTAGTCATTGAATTGGGCCCTAAGGTGCAGCAAAATGGGTAAGATTCACAATAGAGCAACAAGGAAATGATGTACAGTCTCTGGATGAGGAACATTTCCCTGCTTCATGTCTAGTTCTGGTTTGTGCAGCAGCAGGACTGGCAGAGCAACCCTCAGCTGCCCCATGGATTGCCCAGAGACTCTGCTGAGCCCCAGCCTCCTGGGAAAAGCCTTCTGCCCTCTCCTCTGTGCTAAAACTCTCTGAAAACTGCTGGATCTGGTGCAAAACCTTCAGTGTTTGTGCAATGGGCAAGTTGTGATGCTGTGGCTGCACTCTGTGAGGCTGCAAAGGCAGCAAGACCCAGTGGTTGCACCAGTAATTTTAACTCAGTTTGGGAAGGTAACACCTTAAACACCTCTTGGACCAGCACAGAAGGGGATGTGTGGAGTCAGACACATCCACAGAGAGATCATCCCTGCACAGCTCAGGTGTGACTGATGCAAGGGGACTGGAAATTGGTTTCAAAATCAGATTTGAACAGAAAGGTAAAAAGTGGCCAAAGAGGGAAAGGCTGGGGAATGCTGCCAGATCCGGTTGGCATTTTCCAGGCAGCTTGGTCATGAATTCAGTGTCTGCACCAGCTCTCTCTTGTCTTTGTTAGTGCTCTGAAGCACAGTGTCTGAAGCAAAAGTTATTGAATTTTCACTAAACTCTTCCTACATGCAAGGCTTTTTCTACTTTAATGTTCAAAAAAGTCCCAGTTGCAGCCACCGTCTCTAGCATGTGCCTATATCTTTTCTCATTATAGGCTGAGGTCCAAAACCAATACGAATTAAATAAATATCCCACTGAGAGCTGTACTTTTGAAAATGGCCTTATTGCAGTACAGATGTGTGCTATCTAAAACCAGCTTAAACATTTTATTTATATATATA
>VZRX01004401.1:0-19743 GCA_013398075.1 Notiomystis cincta | reverse complement strand
TTTAAATTAAGAAAATAAAATAAAATCTAAATATTATCCTGGAAGGAAGTGTATGCACTGGTGGATGTTTGATTTTCATTTTTCTCCCAGCATGCTCTATCCTTTCATCCTATAATGGTTCTTCTCTATTAATCCTTCTCAAACCCCACAGGTAGAGATGCTTATTGATAGAAGGCCAACGTGTATCTCAGTTTACAAAGGCATATTAGAGGATACAAGTAACATATTTCTCTTGATGTCTTCTTATTAATGCAATTCCACTCAGAACATTTTGGCATAAGAGGCATTGCCAGATGGAAGATAAAACTTCACTTTTATGGGTATTTTAAGGAAGAAAACATTTGGTTTGCATCAGCTCTAAATGAATAATATTTATTGCCCTATGATTTGTATTTTATAAGCAGGATAACAAAAAGCACTGTCAATTACTTAGTATTTTAACAAGGTTTTTTTTTTTTTTAAAAAAAAGATTTGATAACAGCAAGTCATTTTAAGCTATCAAATGCCTTTCAAGCTAAAGCGTAATAATCCAAAGTGATGGGTTGTTTACATAATAAAAATAAATAAACAGTGACCACAGCTTGGCTGTATTTAGAGATTCTGTCATTTGTTGCCCCAGCTCGCAGCAGGGTTTGGGAGCCCAGCGTGGGAGCATCACACACACTTCAAACAGCCCCGCTCGGGGTGGGCACTCTGGGGGCTGCTCCTGCCTGGGTTTGGGGGGAGAGCAGTAAATCCTGCAAGTCTTATTTTCCCAGGACACCAGCAGGCCTCCTGAGGCTGGTAAGGCTGATCCTGTCTTACAAAGGATGGTGGCCCTCTGATCTCTCCCCATCAATAATTCGATTAAGTTCATCTGTCTCCTTTCGTGAAGATAATAAAATTCCATGTTTTCTCTTACTTTTCTTGCTTGCCTTGTGCTGCTGATTATTTTTGCTGTTTATTGCCTTTACAGCCATTAGGTCTGCAGAAAGTGGATCCAAATGTGTGGCCTTTCTCACTCCAACTCCAGGACTTGCCTGGATCTTGTGAGTCCCAGAGGTAGCAGCAGGCTCATCTCACTTGGGTTTGGCACAGTGCTGTTTGCTTTGCAACACTAGACTTGTCCTGCAACAACACACACTGGAAATATTCTAAAAAATAAGGCTGAGGAAATAAAAATATTATTAACCTTTCAAAGGAAAGGGAAGAAATAAATTCAGCTGATTTCAGATTAACTCCTCCTTTAGCACGAGAAGATTTGGAGTTAAGCTCTCACAGCTGATGCCAGGTTGGCTGTGCCCTGTGCTGGGTCACACAGGACCTGCTGAAGGGTCTGCAGTGACACCAGTGACAGCAGCACTGGGCAGGACTTCATTTCTGACCCAGTTCTGCACTGCAGAGCACAGTCTAGTCTGCTAAGAGACTTTGGAAGGAGAAGGGGCTGCATTATTATTCTTTCTTCTCTTTTCTCACACAACTCGAGCCCTCTCTAGACCTTTGTAATCACACTCATTTCCAGTAGTAAACAGATTTACAAATTTTCAGTACTTGGGACAGTACTGAGAATGTGAAGACCATCCCTGTGAAGGTCTCTGTGTGCTCTGAGTCACCTTGAGAGAGCTGCTTTGATTCAGGGTTGGAGCAAGACTTTGGCAAGAGAATGAGGGGAAATCTCCTCCTTTTCTGTGATGAGAGAAGTCCCTGCAGTCCTGCTCACATCAGTGACAATCCCTGGCCATTTGTAGCCTGGCCTTGTGGAATCTCCAAGCCAAAGGAGCAGTCTCTCCTCTGCTTGGTGTCACACCAGCACACAGGGTACGAGGAGGTTCCAAATCTTGGAATATTTTACATATAAGCATAAAAATAATTGCCATGCTTCTCAGGTGAGGTGTGCTGGTTCTGCTGGAAGTTTTCTCTGTCTGACCAGGTAGGTGGATGTTTGGCTTCCCACTGAGAAGATGGATTTTTCCATTCTCCTGTGATCCAGCATCAAGGGCTGGGTGATGGTTCCCATTCTGCAGACGGGAGGGAAAGCCAAAGGCGGCCTTGAACACAGGCTGTGTTAAGGTCCTGTTGAAATAACATCAGATTTACTCTGACATATTCCATGGGACTTAATATTGATTTTCAAATAATCCAGAATGCTGTTTTTAAAAACAATTATTGGCAAGGGGAGGCGTTGTTTTTGGAAGCTCTTGCGTGTACAGTAAGGCTTTATTTCTGCTTGTTTTGAAGTGCGGCACGTCTTTTAAAAAATGCTGTTCAGGAAACATCTGCTGTCAATTAAGGAGTAACACATTAAGGCATATTAAAGTGCACTCTTATTAGTGTTTCAGCAATAAAAAGAAAGGTTTTCTATTTGAATCACATGTTCTTTAACACATCTGTCAGCCATCTGAAACTTGCAAATATTCCTCAGTAAAAACATCTTCACAACTTTCTAAAAACTTTGTAATACATAGCCTTGTGTTAAAAAAAAATCCCTTTATGCACTGAGTTCAGGTGATTCCCAAACAGGTTATTGGGCTGATGCTGATAGTTTTAGGTAAGGATGCACTGTAGATGTTCAATTCAGACAATCCCTTTGAACCAAAAATGGAAAAGGAGAGAATTCTTCCATAGAAAAATCAGATTTTTCATAAAAAAAAAGGGTTGGGAAAGCAGTATTTGATTTGGAAAGAAGATGCTGTGTATTAGGCAACCAGTGATTTCTATGTGTTAACCTCCCCTGCTCTGTTCAGAATACATTTCCCACGACACACTGTGGGCTCTTGATGTTTAGCAAAGTTGTTGCATTGTGGGAGACCTTGGTCAGATGCATAATGAATATATAGGTCATGAGGGATCATCCTTACTTAAACTGCTGTGATTTCTGAGTGTAAACTATCCCAGGCTCCAGAAAGGTGCATGAGACTTGGAAGCTGAAGCCGCTCAGTAAAAATGTTTGAAATTATCAATACTCTGGCACAGAAACTTATTATTTTAGCAGCAGGACCATGGAGATGACTCAGTTCCCTGTGAGCACAGTTGAGCATGGGACCAGATCCCTGGGTTTAGGCATCCAATGCTCTCTGAATCAGCTTATTGTAAAATGAGGGTGATAGGGCAGACCAAGAGCACATCACCTTCACCAAGATAAATTCCTCTAGGAAGCTCCAAGTATTATTCTTGACATTGGGACATGATATAAAAAGTGGGATGTAGGATCCTGACACAGGGATGTGATGTGAATGGTGTAATAGAGGGGTTTCTGCACTCTCAGCCATTTCTTGGTGAGAGGCAGGCACCAGTGAGGTTTGGCTGCAGCATGGCTTGAGGAAAAGCAAGGGCTTGGTGGTTTTAGGCAGAAAATTTCTCCTCGTGGTACTGGAGTTACTCCTGTTGGCACCTCCATGCAGGACTGAGTACAGGGACTGATGAGCCCCAGAGCAGCATTGTTTGAAGAGACTCCTTGTTCCATCAAATACTGTTTATACCTGATCACCTTTTAAATTCCATGAGAAAAATTTCACCTGACCTTAGAGAGGGTAAGAGAAAATGAAAGCTTGCCTGGAGAAAGAATCAAGGATTTTTATTGCTTTCCTTTTCTTAGGAACCTCTTTAAACACAGATCCCAAAGCTGGAAAACCACTGAATACCTCATTCCCAGCTACTTGATTAATTTTCTTACCGATACCTTGGAAGTGATTGCTGCTGCATGGGTCAAAGCACCAGCCAAGAAGCAAAGGAGATTTCCTATTTCTGCATTTTTAAGGAGCTGGAAGCTGTTATAACTGGATGATGCAGCATCTAATGTTCAGTGATGGATACATCTGCTTGGCTAAACAACAGAAATCTGCCTAATTAGATGCTGTTTGAGGCTGACCTGCTTCTGCCACTCCAGCATACAGATCTTCTCATTGAAGGGTGATACAGTTCTTAGAAAATCACAAATCAAAGCTTGGTCATGTCTGCCTTCTAAGAGCAAAAGGATTGTTTATATTTTCCAGAGCTGCAGGGGGAAGTTTGCTGGAGGTTCAAACTGCAGAGAGGGGAAAAAAGGGAAATGTGACTTTCATTCAGAGCTCACATACTAAATGCCATTTGCCTGTTCAGCTGCTGAGCAGAAAGCAAACCTAGGGACAAATGTGAAAAACCTGCTGGGCTTCTGAGCTGCTGAGAGCTACCTCCTTACTTTCAGCATGGGGAGACAGTGTGCAGCTGACTTATGGCCAAGGGTGGCCCAGCTTCACAGCCTTATGAGCTTTCCACAGGTCCCTGTGGGATTTGGACCCCCAGCTCCTGCCCAGTGCTGGATTTCTTTCAGAAGTGCTGAGGAGGAGCAGTTCTGGAACTAGAGTTGATGGATACAGGGTGGTTGATGAGGAATCAGATTCAGAAAAACATATGATAGCAAGACATTGAGCTTTTGTAGGTAAAAGGCCCCTAGATATATCTGGGGTGATCATTTCTCCTCTTCTGCAGAGAGCTGGGTGCTGTTTTCAGGGACACCTTTTCTGATGGGCTCAGAAAAAGCTTCACACCCTCCTGCAAACAAGACCCACAATGTCAGGTTCTTACACTGGAAGCTGTGATGGTGCTCTTCATTTTCAAGGTTTGCAGCCACCACTGTCACTTAACAAACCTTGAAGTCCCTGCTTGGAAGGCTCTGCCAGGAGTCAGCAGGCACTGCATTATTTCAGCTCTCCTTCAGCTGCCCTGCCAGTGATGAATACAGTTTAATTACAAAAGCAGAATTTCTGTCATTTCTCTCAGCATGGCTTCTATTGGGGAAGATTAAACATCAGCCAAACATTACTGAATTACCTTTTTAAACCTATTATTTCAACGTGATTAACTTCTCTTCTTTTCATTTAGCTGTAAGCAAAATCTTGTTTACAAGGCAAAAAAAAATGCATTTGCTATAATATCGGCAATAATAATAAAAATGAACATCACAGGGAAATAATTTATGTGTAAACCAGCATAAAAATGTCATTGATGCATGAGTTTCCTCTTCAATTAATAAAAAGGAGGAAATATTTAAAAACAATTTATCAAGGTAATACATACAGTTCATATATCATGCACTCACAAAGACTGTACAGTATCCATTCCACAAATAGCTGGGTGACCTGGACTCTTGCACAGATGCTGGATTCCTTTAGGTGACCTAATTTGGAGCAGCACAAGACTTTGACTTTGTACCAAATGAAGATCCTGGGTCAAAATAGCAATAAAACCATATCCTTTTAAGACAGGTAACAATTAGTGCTGATTGGATAACCCAAAACAAATAAAAATACAGCTGTCAACGATTCTTGCTTCGTTTTCTACCTTCTATTGAGGTTGTTGTCACCACCCATAAAGCCAAGTGATCTATTCAGAAAGACCAAAACATTATCTCTGCTCTGTGAGGAGGAGTTAGTTTCAAAGTGGTCACAAGGATAACATAAATCATAGAATCATGGAAAGGTTTGGGTTGGAAGGGACCTCAAAGCCCATCTTGTTCCACCCCCTGCCATGGGCAGGGACACCTTCCACTGTCCCAGAGTGCTCCAAGTCCTGTCCAACGTGGCTTTGGACACTTCCAGGGATCCAGGGGCAGCCTCAGCCTCTCTGGGTACCCTGTGCCAGGGCCCCAACACCCTCACAGGGAAGAATTTTTTTCCTAATATCTAACCTAAATCTTCTCTCTTTCAGTTCAAAACATCCTCATGTCCTGTTGCTGAGAAGTGATTTGCAAGGACATGTAGTGACAAACAGGGCAAGGGGGAATGGCTTGAAACTGAAACTTGTCCTTTGTGCAGAGCTGGCACTGGAAAACCAGGTGGCTTTGTAGGTGGATTCATATTTAGAAGTTTCAGTATTGAATAAAAATGATAGAATACCTATGCTGAACAGAAATATTGACATTATCAACTACATATTGAACCTTTTCCATTGGTTTGTGGCAATCTGAGTAAGCTTTTTCCATTATGTACATCCTACAAAGAAATGGGGGACTTTCCTACACTTGGCAATCTTTAATTTACCTCTTACATCAGTATCTGAAATGCTGTCTCCTTTTGAAGAGAAACATTCTTATTTAAAATTATTTCCCTGTCTTTTAATGTATTCCCTATCTGAAAAGCATCTACAATGCTTTTCAAGGAAAAGCAGCAATATAATTTGTTTACTTGTCACTCCTCTTGTTTTTCAGAATTGTCCTTAGGTAAATGTGTGTGAAATTATAATTGCTAGAAAATGACAGTCTGTAAAAGCAACTGTATCCTTCCAGTTGATGTGTTTGGCCCTAGGATTCCACCACAGGAAAAACTTCTCTGTATACTCTCAGGTGTCGTGCAGAGCTATCCTCTCTTCTCCCCAGCCCTGGAAGAAAAGGAGGATTTAGAGCTAATTGATCAGATTTTTTTCCCCTGGTGCTGTAAAAAAGAAGAACAAGGTATGAATAATTTGGCACAAAGCAAATGGAAATCATGTGAGATGTTATAACTCCTGCTTGCTCTCCCAGACCCATCAACCAGAATTCTCTTCATTACCAACAGGGGGTGAGGGGCTTGGGAACAGCTGAACCTTGAAAATCCAGTTGCACCTGAAAGGAGCAAAGGACAAATCTGTCAAGGACGAGGAGCAAACGGGTTATTGGAGACGAGCTGCTCCCGTGGAGCTGGGCTGTCCTTTCTCCCACAGCCCGGCAAGGCAGGCTCCTGGGACCTGCAGGTGGAGGGAAGTGCTCCTCACATGGCTGGGCTGTCTCTGGGAGGTGTGAGAAACCTGATGGTTTCTGTTTGCTGAAGCTGCTTGTTCACTCCCGCATGGGCTTGGAAAGCTTCCGGGGACACTCGCACCCGACCACCTGGGAGGGCTTCTCCTCCCGCTGGGAAAGGGAAAAACCTGCAGGAACCAACCTGCTGTTAAGCAGAACTTTGCATTTAGAGAGGATGGAGAGAAGTCCTGTCTGTAATTCCCTGGCACCCCTGGGGCAGCTGTGGGTTTTGCAGGCTCCCCTGCACCCCGAGAGCAATCCCGCAAGCGCAGCAGGGTTAACCCCAGCTCTGCTCTGCAGGGACACAGCCTGCTCCAGCTGAGCTCTTGGGTGTAAACATCCCAGGAGGCAGGAACCCTTGGCCAGCCCTCAGTTCCCCTCTTCCCTGGCTCGCTGGGACCAGCCAGTGCAGTTAAACACCATTTTTTATGTATTGCCAAGTCTATTGCTGAAACATTGGGTGTGTTTAACCAAGTGAATCCCCACTGCAGATGGATTGCACAGGCAGTGCCCTGTCCATCTGCCAAGCTCCCAGAGAAAAAGCACTTGCAGCTATTTTCTCAATTGCTCACAAACTCCTTCTCTCACATTTCTTTTTTCATTCCTTCCATGCTCCCCGAAGGTGCAGGTCTCACCCTGGCCCCAGGACTGCTGGTCTGTGGGTTTGTATGGTGAATTTGGGTGCTGATGAGTTGGTACTTGGTTAAGGGAACATCAGGGAGCACGACTTGAGGAGAGATAGAGCTTTTCCATCTGGAGGAGCCTGAAATATTTTCTGTGCAGAGAAAGAGACATGGCACAAAGCATTTTTCCTGCTTCTCCCTTTATCCTGGCCATCACTGAGCTGTGTTTTGGAGCTACAGATGGACCTCCTTTCATTGCACAGCAAAACCCCCATTAAGAGATTAGAAATTACTCAGCCTGACATTTCCCAGCCTCAACTATGACCAAGGTAAGAAAGCAAAGTGCTCTGAGCCTCTGCTATTTGCTTCATGTCCAGCCAGTTTGTCTGTCAGTACTTCAAACAAGCAGATTTCAGTTCCTGGACTGGGAACACCAACCCTTCCCTCCCCAAATGCTAAAGGGTTTCTTCCCTTCCAAGGCTTCTGCTAGCCAGGATTTTAAAAAGTGGCATTAAATTTTGCTGTCCAGGGAAGGTACCTGTCCCAGGATATTATTTTTAGCAGCAGAGCTGACATCCAATACAGTAGCCCCAGTTATAAAGTTGGCCATCGTCCTCTCCCTGTGAGTTATGTTTTGCTTCAGTGTGATTAACTGTAGTTAAAAAATGAGCTTGGAGGGCATATAAACAGGAGAGCAGAAGGGTTGCTTGGAAGCATAAATCACGTAAATATTAAATGGGAAAGTACATCCAAATTGGTTCTTGTTTGCTCAAAGCTGTTTAAATTAAAGGAAATATCATCCCTTCTCAAGAAAGAGAGATCATGATTTCCTCAAATGAGACCTAAAAAAGCCAAGGCCTAAAGTAAAACTCTACAGCCCAAAGCATCCCAGCACAGTGAAAGGACAGCAGGACACTTCCTGGCTCCCTCTTTGCTGTCCTCATGGTGACACGAGGAAGGATTGTGGCCATGAGACAAATGAGTTTAGGGGTCCACCTCAGCAGAAAGGTCACAGCTGGACACCCCTGTCTCCCCATTTTCTGCATCTCAGCTTCATGGCAGCAACAGAAAGGAGAATTTTCTTTCTTGTCTTGAACATGAATTGGTCTTTTAATACCCTTACTCTTGCTGACAACTTACATAAGGGCAAGAGACCCCAACCCCAACCTGAAATTTTTGAGGTCTACAGTATCCCACTGAGTTGATGGGGAAAAAGAGCTGCATTTTTCTTTTCTCAAATTCCAGTGAAAACACAGAAGAAATATGAGTAGAAAGAAAAACTTTTAAAAGCCATTTTTCCTACAGTCCAAGTGCCCTAGAAATTCATGTTGTCTGCCCTTCTCCCTTTGTCCATGAGGGGTATTCAAGACCATGTGTGTATTTTTCTGTGGCCACACAGGGAGGTTTCCATCCCAAAGCAAGCTCCCACTGGAACAGGTGCTGCACAAACAGAACCCCTGCCCAAAGCTGGGATAGTCCAAGTGCCTGGGAGCAACATGAATTATGTCTAGCCATGAAATTTTCCCATTAGTGGGAGCAAGCTCCATTTTTTTGCTGGTGATAAAACTCTCAGTGATAGCACTGCACACTGCTGGGTGGCTGGGTTTGCTCAAGGAAATGCTTATTTATTCACCTGTGAAACAAATTACTGTTTTCTCTGGGTTGAAGTACATGATAGGAACATGCCTCTGCATCTCCCTAAAGCAGTATCTCATCTTCCAGCTGTGATTCCACACTTCCTTAAGTGTGCTGGCAGCACTCAGTCTGAAAGGTGATACTGCACCAGGTTTTGCAGTTCTTCACCTGACCAGCACCATTCACATCTCTCCATCACCATCAGGGCTCTGAGTAATGTTCGCTGCTGAATGCTCACATAATTTTTCATTAGCCACTTCTGTTGGCTTCGTGTCCTTTTTGTACACATAACCAAAATGCATTAACAGTTTCCAGTAGGTCCATTAGGATTTTCTCCCCAGTCTCCCTGGCAAACATGAGAGCATTATCACCAGCTCAGATTTAGTTAACCCCTCCATATGCTGAGCATTTCTCCTCCTCCATTGCCTTCCATGTTTCCTCTTACTTACCCTGCTGAGTTTACTTTTTATTAATTATTAGTAGGGCTGGGGTTTTTTCTTTCTTGAATGCCACAAAATGAAAATGCATAGTTTGAGGGCTTGCTTTAATTAGGCACTTTTATATAAAATCTGGTATTGCATCTTTGCATAGAACCTGCTTCAAAGAAAACAAGAAAGAATGTTGGATTGCTCTTTTTAAGTTCTAAGTTTTTCACTGGCTTTCCCCATTGGTAGATTAATTGATGTTAAACTGAGCACGAACTTGGTCTGTAATATTTTTAAATATTCAAAATTAATCAAATTATTCCAAGAACGCAACACATCAAAATCTGCTCAGGAAGATACCAGGCAGGGACAGCAGGGTTTGTTTCTCTATTTCTTCAATCCAGCCAGGGTTTAACACCGACTCAGGTATGAAGTGTGCAGCACATCTGACTGAAGCAGCCCCAGCTGCCCAGCAGCTGGTTGTGAGGTGTGTTTAAGAGAGTGGTAGTTGGGCTTTGCAGTGTCCCAGGCTGCAGCCCCGTGCAGTGACAGCCACACCAAAGCCTGCACCAGTAAAATCCCCCCGTGTTTGCCTTGAAAAGCCTCCAACGCCTCCACTCGTGGTGCCTCCTGCTTCAAGGCTGGGGGAGATGCCTTCCAACTGCTGTGCCTCAGGCCTGTGAAATATTAGATGGTGAAGCTAAATGTGTGTTTATTTTAACAATAACAGCTTTACACGAGGGGAACCCCTGAAGGACTCGTTCAGTGGGGCTGTGAGTGGCTGTAGCTGGGGAGTGAGCAAAGAACAGAGCTGAGCCCAGGCTCAGAGCACTGCCCAGGCTCAGAGCACTGCCCAGGCTCAGAGTCAAGCCCAGGCTCAGAGTCAAGCCCAGGCTCAGAGTCAAGCCCAGGCTCAGAGCACAGCCCAGGCTCAGAGCACAGCTCAGACTCAGAGCACAGCCCAGGCTCAGAGCACAGCCCAGGCTCAGAGTCGTGCCCAGGCTGAGCTGTGCCATGAGGAAAGATTGGCACTGCCCAGCCAGCACCATGTCCTGCTTTCTGATCCCAGCCACGTCCTCTCCAGCCTTGGCAGTGCCAGTGGCATTTGGTGCTGGTGTTTCCCACTCTCCTGTTCAGCTTAACTAATTACAAACTTAGCCCTGGGTTGCTCGCTGCCAACAGCCCAAGAGTGCAGAGACATGCTTGTGCAGCTCCCCATCTCAGCTTGGGGTTCCCAACTCACCCAGCAGCCCATGGCTTTCAGAGCTCTGACTGAGTTTGGACTCCTCTCCTCTCTTAATTTCATTACTTAACCCAGAGCATTGCAGCTGAACATCAGAGCCACCCCAGGTAATTTTTGATCAACCCAACCCATGAGAGGAGTTTTAAATTTTCACTCAGAGGGGAAAATTTTTTAAAAAAAAAGGAGGTCAGAGGTGCAGGAACATCCAAAAACCCTGGACATCTCTGTGGAGTTTTTCTAGCCCAAACAAACTGTCCTCTAACCTGGAAAGCAAGTGATCCCAAATGCCAGCTGGATTAAGAGCCAGAATACTCTCATGGGTGGTGCAGTTTTGGCCTAAGTCAGCAGCCACAAGCCCAAAGGTGATCATTTTAGCACCTCATAAAAATTTTGGTGTGAGCCAAGGCTCTGAACAGAGGCAATATTTCATTATTTCCTCAAATGGAGAAAGCTGCAGGGACACAGTTGTTCCCCTGGGCTGACCTCCCGAGGGCCAGGGCAGCCTGGATCCAGCTCTGGGCACCCTGTGCCACCAGTGGCAGGGACACAGTGGTGACTGCAAAGGGGAATGGTTACAGGGATGCAAAACTGCTGCTGAGGAAAGGGCAAAGCTTTGGATCTGGGCAAGGTGGGAAGAGAAAGGAGGGCTGCAGAGGACAGTGATGTGCACAGGGTGGTGGCATCCCTGATACCTGTCCTCTAACCTGTTGGGGCTGGGGCATAAAGAGAGAGATGATGATTTCTTTCCAATGTCCCTAGGGAAAGAAAGAGAAGTCATTGACCTAAGTCATGGCAGATAGATATTGGGGAAGTGACACCAGTTTGGAGCAATCTGCCTGTGGGAGCTGTAGGTTCTTTTCCAATGACTTTGTAAAGAAGGCCCTTCCAGAAAGGATGCAGCTTTGTCCTGCAGTCAGGGCAATGCTGAGTTCTGCTGCCCAGCCCAGAAAAGATGGAAGGAAATGGGAATATTTCTTCCTTCCAGAGGCCAAGTTGAAAACAGACCCTCATGACCATCCAGGTGGGACTGAGCCCTTTTCCCCCCTGTATCTCATTCAGCTTGTTTGTCTTTATTCTTTACCATACAGCCAAGAGCTCTGGCCTCTGTTCTATCAAGAAACAGAGAAGATATTTTACTGAGCTGAATTTGCGTCATTTACCAATCCCTTCTATTTTCATCCTTTCCTCTTTGGAGAGACTGAGTTGGAGTGTGGGACCACCATCTGCAAATTATTATTTCATTAACTGGGCTGTAACCTTTTTTTTTTGCTAGAAACCTGCAGCTTCTTATTGATCTCAGCTCACCTTGCCCCCACCCAAGAGGACTGAGTGCTACACGAATAATACAGCGCTGCAAATGGGACAGGATCAGAGACTGCAATAAGAGCATAATCTAAGTAAAAACACTGGATCTGTCCGTTTATGGATCTAATAAATTATGTTGGAATTGTGAGGTTATAAATCCAAGCTGTCCAGTAAACCCAACAACTAATTTGTCAGTCGCTCGTCTAGCAATCTGACTCTCCCTTGCAATTGCTCACCATGCAGATAACAAGGTGCCTTACAAATCTCTTGGTTAAATGTCATTTGTTTCAGTGCCATAACATGCTATGGATCATTGCTCACACACAGTAACCCAATTATATTAACCTGTGCAGCAATATGGAGTAATGACATGACATTAATGCGAGCACTTCGGAGCTTTCCAACAATTTGGTCTTTCCTCCAAAGGGGTTTTTCTCCTTGAGCATCTTTCCCCTTCTTTCCTCCCTTCCCCTTGTTTAGAGATCAACATATCTGCCCAAACACATCCAAAATCATCATCATTTCCCAAATAGCTGGGGCTCATTCACAGCTTGGAACATGGGGCTGAGCTGTGTTATTTGTTGGAAACTCTCCAAATCTTGTCGCTGTTCCTCAGACTCCGACTTCTCTTTGGCATTTTTATAAGAATACCTTTGAAACACAACCCCTTACACTTTGTCTGTGTTGATCACGTGTTCCCACAGTAGTGGGGGAAAACAGCACTTTAAAAACACACACCTGAAAAAACCCAAGCCTGGAAAAATGAAGCTGTTGTTATTTTCCAATGTCAGAGGAAAAGCTGGCTAAACCAGCCAGCAAGTGCCTTGGCTGATTCTGTTTGCACTGCTGCAAGACACACTGAGTACCAACACCAAAACAACAAGATAAATTTGATAAAATCATGTTGTTCAGGCACCCTGGCTTCTGCATGAGGGCATAAAATTAGTGAAGGAGGCTATTCTACAGTAATAAACAGAATTCTATTTGTCTTTGAGAAACGACAAATGAATTTTGAAATGTGCTGGAAATTTCCTTCATTCTTATTGCTGAGAGAAAAAGCCTACTGCCTACTTTCCCTGGCTGTCACTGAAAAAATCTCCAGAGAGCTGTGGAGAGGGTGCAAGAGGGTAACCAGCCAGTTTGGAGAGGGATGCAGGTCCCATGGAAAGACGTGAAGGATTTATAGCTCTGTCTCATGGCTGTAGCTGTTTTCCATCATTGCAGTGTATGGGGGGGGAGGAGAGGGGACAGATGCTGATCCTTTGGTGACCCTTTACTCTCCAGCTGGTGTCACCACAAGTGGAGTAACATGCCCACGACAGTCTGGCTCAGAATATGTCCCTGTGTTTCTGTGTATTTATGGCTTTTTTTGGCTTCTGCAGGGAAGGCGAGTAACCCCATCGTAGGCACTGGGCTAAACTTGCTGATATCAGCTAAACTCAGCCTCTTCCTGTAGGAAGAGTTTCAGTAAGTAAAGAAATAAAGAGGCTCATCTATGACAAATCTTACCTGACACAAACATATTTTGATCAGCCCAACACAATCTGTAACAGGCGCATCTAAATATTATGAAGAAATATGTGGTGATCAGCTCCAAATCCAGGGCCTGAAATGTATACTGGCTAAATTCTTTCCATTGTGCTGTTAAATGCATCCAGCTGTCCATACGTTAAAGTTAAATATACTATACTATAAAGCTGAACTGAGAGTGGAAACTATTAAAATAAACCCAGCTATTTCCCCGTTCCCCCTCTCCCTCCCAATCAAGTATATTTTAGTTGGGGAAGGAGGAGAGTTATAACAACAATTATTTGATGTGGTGCATGGCAATGTCAGGGAGAGAGGGGAGAATGTGGCAGGGAATGAGAGCAGCCCTGGTCTGATGGGCAAGGAAAAATGGGAATGGATATCGTGGGTGACTACGGAGGGAGCAAAGGATTCTCCTTAGGAGGAGCAAGCAAAACCCTGCCTGGCTGAGTTTGCCATGCATAAAAAAGATAGATGGGAAAAGGCAGAGAGAGAGAGTGATGTGGTCATGGGTGATGTGGAGGTTGTAGAGCCATGATCATCTATCTCATAAAGGAACAAAATGGTTTTTATCTTTCAAAAGAGCTTTGGGGTCTATGGGTTGCAAAGAGTGTCCTAAAAACTGATTTGGTTTGGCTCCTTATTTATCATTGTTTTGTCACTAACTGCTATGGAAAAAGCAGAGATACAGCAACAAGAATGTAAATGAGAGTGACCTTCAATTCTTATGGACAGTGCAGGTTCCTGTCTCACGTCCCAGGATTAGAACAGCAAACTGCAAACTCTCTTATCCAGTGCCTTGAGAGGGAGGAACGTGGTAGAAAAGCAACAGCCTATGAAAAATTAGCTTTTTTCAAACTAAGTTTCACCCCATTTTTCTAAGGAAGTGAGGCTTGTCTTGTCTGTCTGACATGCAATTTCCATAGTTTTTTCCTATTTTGGTTTTTCAGTCAGCAGAAGACAGATACCAAACCCAGTGCTCCTGCTGAGGGAAAGGCAATTACAGCTCAGTCCTGTCTCTTCTGGGAGGTTGCAGCTGGGTGACCTGTTGGGCCACTTTCCCATCCCAAGAGCCAAAGGGTGCAGGAGGAATGGCTGCAAGGCAGATCAAGCCAAACCCTAATACATTGCATCTCCTTTTGCCACTGTTTTGCTCAAAGCACTGCCCACCCAGAGCAGGGAAATATCTCCTGGTGACTCTGTCCCTGCAGGGGAACAGAGGTCCCCAGCCTGTGGAGGTCCCTGGCAGCAGAGGGTGAGTCTTGCTCTCCAAACACAACCCCATTCCTGAGCACTCCACAGGACACTCCACTGGCCACTGCTGCTTCATTCCATGGTAGGACTGACGGATATTTAATTATGTGTGATCGTGTTGGCTAACATGCTTGTTTGGAAATACAAAAGAAAATAAATCTGGACAGCAGAGAAGGGAAATGTGGCTGTGAGCAGCAGTGTGGACTGGTGACCATGACCTTAAAGTGGTTTTCTCCTTCCTGTATGTGTGTGTTTACTCTAAATTAATGCCCGGATGAGGTGAAGGTTCAGGTTTAAACACCCTGGCCAAGCAAGAGCAAATCAGTTTTGTCCTCCAGTCCCTCTCAGTGTGTAAAAAATGCTAAACTACAAAAGAAAGCAAAAGGAAGCTGTTTCATCATCACTTTTCCAACACTCCAGATGCTGCTCTGTGATGGGTTTGAGATTTATGCTGCTGTAGTGCAAACACTGACTGCATCATTCCTGTTTGCTCTGTTGGGTGCAGGGAGGGCATCAGGACACCATCAGCCAGAGCATTTACACCTTGTTAGGGCTGGGAACCACATGCCTTCATATGCCTCATTTTACTGAACTTTTTGAAACCAATCCCATGAAACTCAGAGGTGGAAGTGTAGTTTTTCTCTCTTATGGAATCACTTGGAAATTTTCATTGTTTCCTTTTGTTCTGGTCAGAAAATTCCAGAGCTGTTTCTCTAAATATGAACTTTTGCCAGAAAAAATTCCTATCTATAAACAACTTTATGCATCACAAGAACATCCATTTCAACAGCTATTTTTGGATTATAAACAGACCTCGGTCTTCACTTTGAAGGAGGATGAAAATAATGTCTGGGTTGGCTGTCAGAAGGACAAGGTTTAACATTCAGCAAGCAAGAATTAGATGAAACCCTAAGAGCAAGAACCGAGTTCTTCCTACAGAGCAGTTGGGTTCAACCTTCATTGGTTCTTCATGCACAGAGTACACATGATTCTGTTTCCTGCTCTGCTGATGTCTGTCAACAAGGTGATTTTCCTGTACCAGTGAGTAATCCACTTAGTCCCCAGATATTTAATGCTGTGCAGCTATCTCGTTGCTGTTTGGGCAGCTCAGGCACAGCACTACATATCTGAACCCTTGAGCATGCCTGTGTGGGGGCTCACTCTCCAATGCTGTGAAGGTCAGGGCCTCCCAAGGTGTCAGTGACAAAGAGGGGGCTGTGGAGAAACCTTCTGGGTGAGGAGAGGGGAGGAAGAGTCAGCTGCCCGTGGGGATGCACATATTGGCACAGGGAGCACCTCGGCTGCTGAGATTCTGCCAGAAAGGAAAGGAAGGTGGAGGGAGATGTTTCTGATAGGAGATGTCCAGCTTATCTCATTGACACTTTGCTTTGGCATTTGTCAAAATAGCTGTTCCTCTCTCACAGGCATTTGGGGCACAGAGGAATAGCAAAATCAAGCCATGTTAAAATGTCCTGGGATCACACCAGCAACAGCTTCAGTGGCTCCCATGGCCCCAAAGGCTTCTCTCATGTCATGCACTTGAGATGGGAGTGAGATGTGCTATTTGCCAAGTGTCAGCTTTCAGGAGGGTTTGGTATCAGCCTGCAACTATCAGAAGGCAAATTAAAGGTGAGCTAGAGCAATCTGTGCAGTGGAGAGTGTAAATGTGGGAGATAAGAGAGTTTTGATGCCAGTCCAAGTTGCTTACACTCTCTCTCCTTACTCCTGGTTTTTATATATGTATAAAAGCTTTTCAAAAGCCATTTCTATTGCTATCTTGTTATCAGCTCTACATTTCCCCCCCACTTGCCCACTGACTCCCCTGCACACTTTATTTGATTCTTTCCATAGGAGAGGTCTTTCTTTCAAAATAAATGAATGCACTTTGCACTTCCACAGCTGGTTTTGATCCAGTGACTTCCAACAGCTTCATGGAGGTGCTTTCAGCACCTTAGAGAGATGAGAAATTCACTCTTTTACAGCCCAGGGCCTGGTGTCCCAGGGGAGTCATCACAACCTCCCACACTAGGTGGGCACTTACACCTGTGAACAGAGAATTTTGCTCTGGCTTTGAAGCATTTTGCTCTCTCCTCACAGAGCTGGGCTGGGGAGTGGGGAGCCAGGTCTTTAGCTGCTCAGGGACATGAAAGGATGTGTCTTGATGTGCAGCAGCTCAGAGGCAGCCTGAGGAGTCCCCAGCTCCTCCACCCCTTTGTTGTGTCCCTGCCAGGAAACCTCCCCTTTTCATTCCCACCCATCCGTGTCAGATGGAGGAAGAACAAAGCAGTGCCCATGCCATCCATGCTGGACTGGGTTTTTAAGTGTATGGGGAAGGTTGGTGACTGATTCCCATGGAAAATATGTTGCAAATGAACATTTAATGCTCGCTGGCTCTGCTGACAGCCTTATCCCTGGCTGGGTTAATGGCCTTAGATTCTTTCCCTTCCCAAGCTGGATGCAATTGTTTTATAAAAGCTTCATGGCCCACCCCATGACAATCTTTCACCACCTTTAACATCCTTTTTGGTTCAGGCCTTGCAGCATTTGCTAGACTTAAGTAACTTGACAGAGTGAGGATTGTTGGCCTTTGCTCAGGCAGGAGGTAAATAAAAGTCTGGCTCCCTTTTGCTCTGCTTAGAGTAAAATGATGCATTGACAGAGGGCACAATACATATTCACCTCCATCCATCCCTCCTGTTTCCCATTCCCTTCCAAAGGTGAAGATACCCTCGTTCATTCCTGGCTGAGGACACGACCTGTGGAGAGGTGTGCAGGTAAATGGTGTGAGGAGGGGCAGCTGGGCCACGGGCCAGTGGCAGCACTCACACCACTGCTTTAGAAAGGCACTTAATGTGGAAGGCACTGGCTTTTCCCAGACCTGCTGCTGCCCTTCAGATCACCTTGGAACAAAAATGTACCAATCCTTCTTCCTCCTCCTGTTCCAACTCCTGATCCTGTTCCTATTCCCATACAAATACCTGCATGCCCTGTTTCCCCTCCCATTCTCACACTGCATAATTGCTAATTTGCAGGCTGATTTTTCACAATTTAAAAAACAGCTGAGAGCAGAGGCAAAGCCACAGGGTGATATTTGCAGATGGGTGCAGTAAAGCCCTGCAGACTTTGTGCCCATCTGGAACCAAACACTTCCAGACTGGATTTTGGGGAACTCCATGTGATGGCCATAAGCAGTCTGAGATACCCCTCATCGACCCTGGTGAACTCCTCAGCTGACAGAGACAAGCTGCTTGCAAAATGGTTTATTTTTTTCTTGGCCAGTGTAGCTTCTGATGCCTTGCTGGAGGTCAGCATTTGTAAGGAGCTAAAATCTCTGATGTGCTTAACTCTGCAGGCAGACCACTGCTGCCTACTGACAAAGCATTCCTAGGAAAGATTAGGGTTTTGGTACTCTTTAATTAGGGAACCAGGGAGAATTAGAGGCATGACTGCATCCAGGAGCTGCAAGAGAGCCCTCTTTTGTCTCTAATGTGGGAACAATTTCAGAGGATTCTGTCCTGAATGTGGATTCAGAAGTTAGTCCCAAAACAACAATTATAGATCTGTTCATGACAACAGATAAACTGGGAGATAAAGAGATTTGCAAGAGCTGTTTTTACCTGCAGTGGCACTACCCAGGGAGAAGTTTCTCTGTCCATAAACATTTATCTTGCAGTCCAGACTTGCCAGCCAAGTCCCCAGCTGGATTTGCTGCCCTGACTCCAGCACAGCTCCTCTGGCTGCCCCCTGTGCCAGGCACAGCGAGCACAGCACACTCAGCAGCTGTTTAGCTCCTGGGTGTTCAGATGCTCTGAGCAACCATCAAACCCTCTGGTTTATCAGTGGTTTGTGACTGAATTGCAAACCCATTTTGATCCCATTTAAAGTCACTCTTGTGTCTTGTAAACACTAAGTCACCTCTGCAAAGCCCTGTTCTGGCTCTGTATGAGGGGATCAAGAGAGAGAGAAGGAAGATGCTGCCACTTCAGGGGAAAAAATCCTAAAATAAATCCCAAACTGATCCAACTGGCTGGGGTGCAGATTCCTGCTGTCCACCTACACAAGCCTCCTGCCCTTGACGGATTGATTTTGCCTATCTACTGATTCTGTGGATGTTTTTGCAAAAAACCAAAGGGAAGCAGTGTACAAAAAGAACTGCTGTCACTGGGAAGTTAGTCATTAACAGCCAAATGTCTCCCAGATAAGACAGAGATGCTGCAGCCTCTCCAAAGTTTGCATGTCATTAGAGGAGGATGTTGTGATGTGACAGACAGAGGGATTTAAGACAGATCTTTTCCTTGCCCAGGGTCCCCTATGCTTCTGTGGTGTTTATGTGGGATCACTGAGCTATATCAAGCATTCAGTATGAAATGCATGAAGTACTATCCACATGCATCACCCGTCAAGAAAGATTAACTTTTCACTGCACAGCAGCTCAGCAATACTCCCAGGGCAAAGAAGGACTGCCCAGACAGAAATCTTTCTTTTTCTCCCTCATTCCTCTCATTAAAACTGTGGCTGGCTGATGGAAAAGGCTTACCTAGCACAGAGATGAATGGCCAGGAGCTAATTTGTTTCAGGAATCGACTCTGTTGCAGATCTAGGCAGAACAGTGGTTTGACAGCACCTTAAAAGTGTTTAAACCACTTTGCTGAATCAAGTCTGAGTCCAGAATTAGATTAAAAACATAACTGACCTGGAATTTAATGTCAATGATTTTATACTGTAGCAGCCTGTGAATGAATAAGTAAAATGTCTCTTCTCTTTGCCCCCTAAAAGGGTCACAAGCTTGTGATTTAACCATCAGGGAGGTCAGGATTTCCTTTGGACCCTGGATTTCAGCTGTAAACAGCTTTGCCAGGGTTGTTCTTGAGGATATTATTTGGTTAGCTCCAGGTCCACAGCTGGGTTTGGTGTCTGCTTCTGTGCTCACAGCAAGAGAGGTCCAGCTCCCAATCCTGCTGAGAGCAGGGGGATGGAGAGCAAACCCTGCTGAGGAACTGG
>VZRX01004400.1:0-17733 GCA_013398075.1 Notiomystis cincta | reverse complement strand
AAAAAAAAAAAAAAGCAGAATTGCACTTCTCTGGTGTTTTATAACTACAGAAAGTTTCACACTGCCAGAACAAACACAGGGATGAGTATAAATGCCTCAGTAGAGTGCACAGATGCGGTGACAAGCTGTGCTCTGATACAAGCAATTCACAGATACTTAGACATCCATGTTGTAGTCTAGCATGGTCTCAAGTGTGCATTCCAGCCAATACATCTCAGAAGTGTTGCTTAAGGCAGCACTTTCGAATTTTTTAAAACAGTGTGTTGTTTCTAACAAAACTAATACCCTATTTGTTTTTCAAAATAACAGGTAGGAGATAGCAATAAATTGAACTAATGAGGGNAAATTTAATTTAAAAATATATATTTCTGCAACTATGAAGAAGAAATTGAAGTACACTAAGTGAATCTTAGATATCAGCAATTATAAAATTCTGTTAATGTCAGAAGAAACTGTATCTTAGTGTTTCTGACTCATTGTCACCAGTCTCAATCTCTTCTCAGCTGCAACTGCAACTGCAGAGCACTCCACAAAAGCTTATTAAAAATGTGAACTTGCATGCTACCAGCNGTTTTATAACTACAGAAAGTTTCACACTGCCAGAACAAACACAGGGATGAGTATAAATGCCTCAGTAGAGTGCACAGATGCGGTGACAAGCTGTGCTCTGATACAAGCAATTCACAGATACTTAGACATCCATGTTGTAGTCTAGCATGGTCTCAAGTGTGCATTCCAGCCAATACATCTCAGAAGTGTTGCTTAAGGCAGCACTTTCGAATTTTTTAAAACAGTGTGTTGTTTCTAACAAAACTAATACCCTATTTGTTTTTCAAAATAACAGGTAGGAGATAGCAATAAATTGAACTAATGAGGGTTAGGAATTGATATTCTATAACAAAACACTCAAAAAGAGCATTGCTTTTGTAGAGTTGACAGCTACAGGTTAACATCAAGCAGATTTAAAACAAAACCGAACTCTAAAGTAAAAATAATTAACATGTTTATGCATTTATGCAAATGATTGATCCTTTACTAAAGGATTTAGTAAAGTAAACTTAAGATACATATTTTATTTATAATGACATTAAATTATGTTGCAACTGTATCGAGAGGTTTATTCAGTGAAAAGCTACATTCTANGTGCCTGAGAGCAGTCAGCTCTAGTTTAAGATCTTTGTTCCAATCCTTATTCTCTTTTTATATCTGCTCTCCCAGAAGTACAGCACACTCAGTTCATATATTAAATATTCATATGCATGGCACAAGGAAAGACATAATTTGTCAGCTAATACTATACCATATTTATTAAGCTACAGAATTAGTGTTTGTTTTCATTTGGAGCCCAGGATATTCTGGTGAGTAAACTACAAAAAGTTAATGAACACATAAGTTTCATTTTCTTGCCACAGAAAATGACACTACAGTTTAAAAGGGACGATTGTGGAGAGCCATGAGAGAGCTTCCTGTATCATCCATTCACCATCATTTGAGGGACTACTGCTATTTAATATAAGTACTTTGTATTTTTTCTATAATTATGTGAATGAGTCTTCATACATTACTTCTTTTCCAGTTGCACATTATTTATGCCCAAATACTAGGAAAACGTTTTGCACCAACCTTGAATGAAGAGGTGGATGTTGCAGAGTATCCACTCGCTCCCGAGACAAGAGACACCATGGAGCCATGGCGTCGCAAACTTGACTCTGATCCATAGCCAGATTCAGTCTAAAAGGCAAACCACACAAAAAACTAGAGTGCTGAGGCTTTTGATAAAATAGAAATAATGAAAACAAGACTAATGTACTTTTCTCTGAAACACACCCACTTGTTTCTTGCAGCAGAGGCTGAAATAACTCAAACTGTGCCTGCATCTAAGATGTTGATGCAGCATCTGTGAAGTTATTATAAACTTGGTTTTTATTATCAAATAAATTTGTAAAATAATTTTTTACCAACGATGAATTGTGTGTCCCCAAAAGGGCACAGCAATAAATATTTAATGGTTCAAAAGAGAGACAGTGTTTTATTATTTTGGTTTATGTAATTACTAAGAAGTAACTTTCACACAGCCTATTAAAAAACTTACATTACTTTACAATTAATTGGAGGATTAACATGGTTCAGTCTCAAAACAATCAGCTTCAGTCAATCCATCCTATCATGAAAATAGTATCATTTTGTTTTTGAAAGTGACAAAATAGAAATAAAAGAAAATCAGACAATTACTTCTATCAAGTTTTTTTCCCTTTTCAGGCTTCTTCAGCAAAATTATTTATACTAGACTGAAAGTCATTTTTCACGAGAACAAAAGTCTACATAAAACAAGGTAAGACACTAAAAATGAGAGGATACAATAACAGTAACTAGCTAAACAATGATAAAAGAAAAACATCTCTCTATTAAAAGAGCATTTAAAAGATCTAGAGTTTGACAAATCTCCTCATAAGTCAAACAGAAGTAGATTCTGAGGAACTGGAGGAAAATAAATTTCTCTAAATGTTAATGGTAAATGACATGTGCATAGCAAAGGAGATAAAAAATCCTGATAGAGAATGTAAGCAACAAACAGATGGTTCAGAATAATATATGAAATACTCTAGATGAGTTTGATCAAGTAGACAGAGACAACTGTGAAGGACTTTTGACGGAAATAAATTCTATAGTAGCATCAAAACTCAGATGGGGTGGGGAAAAGGGAGACAAAACAAATATAGAACAAACAAGAAGCAATGATGAAATTCCAGCTGTACATTTTATGGAAGAACTGGAAGCTGTATAGGCTTTGAGAAGGCAGGAGAGTGTGGATAAGTTAAAAAGCAGAGAAAGGTAAAGAGTTGTTTGAAGGGCTGGTTAGGAATTTGGACAAAGTGGGACAAAGTATGTATGTCTGAGTTACAAGTAATAGTTTAGGCATAGTACTGCTTTGTTTCAAAAGCATTTAATAAGCATAAACATGAAAAGAGCATTTTACAGGAATCACCCAACACTTTGAAACATTTCTTTTAAAATTTTCTTTAAACACAAATATAAAAAGAGTTCACTGTTTAATCAGTACCTTCAATATTTATTTAAGTATATGCTACAAATCTTAAGATGACCCAATATGTTTTTATTATAGACAGTTTGACAGTGGAAAAAGATATATAGAGAGGATAATTTTAAAAATGTAGCCAAAATACCCATTTTATTGAGGTTAGAGTATTTTAACTAAACATTGCAAGCATTTTCTGATTTTTTCGTTTAAGTGAGAAGTACACACCTATGCACACCTTTCTTTAAGCTTAGGAAGTGAAATTTCTGGATTTCTTGATTTGAGATTTAGTCAAAGCCACATCTTTACAGTTCCGCTTTAGAACTTCCAAGAATAGATGTAAACTTATAAGTAGAAAATCTGATGCCTTAAATTCTACATCTGGGTTAAATCCTTTTCTTCCAATATTATGCATATAGTCAATGCTCAGCTAATTCAGTCCACAAAATAAAAGCTAAAGGTGAAAGAAAAAACCTAATCCTTCTTTTCATATCAATATGGAAGCTTGATTTTTTTAAGGTACCTTTTCAGCAGAATATTTCTCTGTTATTCATGCTTGTGATTATTAATTCCACTAAATAATTTATCCACGGTACAGAATCATACACATAACAGCATACGGGATATGGATACAGTTATCAGCTTGCAAAGTCTACCAATAAAAAGGTACAACATAATTAACTATTTGCTATCTAGAAGCAAATTCAGCAGACATTGAGAGCAGACTGAACAGCACATGACATGAATCAAAAGCATGTGCATTTACAGACAATGTTCACAAAACTGTGTCAGGCAATTATGTTCGAATAACTAAGAGGAAAAAAAATAAAAATACATTAAGAATACTTATTTTCCATGAGAACTGGAAAATAAGTACTCATTTTCAGCTGATGCATAGACAAGCCATCCCGCTCACAGCAGACACATGCAGGCAGATGAACACAAAGGAAGCATGAATCATGCAAAGCCCCACCATTCTACTACCGCAACATCTAAACGAGAGCAGGTCACTGCCGCATTTATGTCTTGCAAAGCAGATCATCGTTAACTAATCACTGCAGAAATAATCAATTACATTGGGAAAATGAATGCAGACCAAGTTTCTTCTGTTTATACAAATTTTAATTCCCAAGATAAGAACTGGAAAAGCCGGTAGAGTTCAGATGATAGAAATCAACAGTCTCTGCTTGAAAACAAAATAACTTGTAGAAGTCGTATCAATTCATACCATCAAGCACTAACGTCAAATTGCCATGCTTGATAAAAAGATGCAGTTCTTTGAAATTCCATGCATACATCACAGCTTCAAAGCTACATTAAAACTGGCATTTGATAGTAATTGCAACACCTTCAGCTTTCTAAGGCAATGCATGAAATCCATTAATCCTTTTGTAACAGCAGACAAGAGGAAAGAGCCACATGACCCAAAGCTTCATGTGATCCTTTAACTGGAGCAGATGCTCGGATCAGCAACAAGGCAGTACGTCAGAAAAGCTGCTTTCAGTAAAAAAAGCTAAGTATTTGCAGAATCATATTGCAGATCTCTGTTACTGCTTGCACTGATCCTTAAGTGGAAAATAATATCCTTGAATAAAGCAGACTCACAGCAAAGTTCTCCCACTTAAAAAAATCAAATAAAGCAAATTATTCTCACACGTCTTCAAGGAATTGTTTTGATTATGTCTCAATTTAGAGCCTGTAATGTACATCTGCTCACCAAGGCAGATATATTCAGTTAGCATTATAAATTATTTATTATTTTATATAACACAAGCAGCAGGCAGCTCCTCCCTCTAAGACATACAGCTAGCTCACCAAGATATTAGCACACGGTGACTGTAATCTCATTCTCTACAGTATTTGTGAAAAATCCCACTCAAACATCCAAGAGATCAAACCACAATATCTTACGAAAAAGAAACATAATTTAGAAAAAAGTAGTAACACAAAAGAGCTGGAAGGTGAAATGCTTGGTGGAAAATAAGCTGATAAGCTCTGTAAAACTATGGTTCCAAAGGCAATTTCTAGGCTTGCTGCAAATGCTTCAGGAAGATGGGTTAGTGCTAGGATGAGCCAAGGCAGGGCTACTTGCAGACAGGAAGAACACAAAAGACACAACAGGTAGGGCAGCACAGAATGCATTTCTGACAACTGAAATTAAAGATATGATTATCATTTGACTGTAGGACTGATTTTTCAATTGTTCTGACACTGCTGACAGTGGAAATTTAAGGTTGCAAACCCAAGGTGGTGGTTAGCAGGAAGGCAGAGAGAGAAATTCCACAATCCAGGTCAGAGCAGCTGGATGATTATTCCCCACCCACAGCCTTCCCAAGCACAGTGCAGATGACTACTTTAAAGGAAGCAGCTTCTAATCTGATGTTTTTTGCAACTGCAAAAACAAGGAAAGACATTTAGACTTCCAGCAGTGATGTATGTTGCAATTCTATAGTAAGTGCACATATTATCTGCACAGGAGGAAACCCCAAGAATTCCAAGTTGAAAAATAACTATAAAAATAAAACTCTTCACAGAGCAGAAATACCAAAACCCAAGCTGACAATAACTGCAATACTTAGTGTCCTTAGTAATAAAACTAAAGCAGCTTGTACTACCGGACCATGAGACTATAAGCAAGACAGGGAGAGGCTACATTTATCTCTACCATGAATCTAAGCTGTCAGGAAAGGGACAGGTAAGGTCTGTATTGTAATACAAGAGCTAATAAATTCCATTCTATTAAACACCACAGAAAAAGCACTGATATTTCAGCCTCAGCTCCCAATGCACTTAAGGAAGTGTTGCTACTTGTTTTTATGCTTTGAAAGCTAGTGGGAATAGTAAAAGATTTTAAAGAATGAATTCATTCTATTACATATTGTCTAATCACGTGTCAAGGCTAGCCCTTGTGCAATGTGCCTTTAAAAATAAGAACAGTTCTGATCCCAACTGAAAGCACTAGTCACACTGCTCTTTTTAGCAGTTATACAAAATTGCATAATAGTTACATGAAGTGTTATTACATCGTCAGGATGTGTAACATTCAAAAGTGAGCGTTGCCAGGGTTAATGCATAAGTGCTAACTAAGGCAGACGAGCCAGGAGGCAGTAGGAAAAGCCACTGCAGGAGTCCGGCTCTCCCATGGACCATCCACTAGGTGGAGAGAAAGCCCGCGCCTTGCCGGGACTGCGCACATAGGGATAACCCAGCCCATCTCAAGAGCGGGACAAGCAAGGAGACTACGCCACAGCCCGTGTTCGCAATAAACAGGCGTTTAGGCAATCTTACTTATCCTCAGTACGGCAGGAAAGGAGTGATTGCCTCTTACTCCAATCGTTGGTTTGGGTTTATTTTTTAACTGAAGATGGTTAAGTATTACATTAGTATCAACTCTGTAAAACTAGAAAAACACATTCACCATCAGCATTATGGTGAAGAACCTTAGGCTAAAAACCATAATGGGATTTCAGAAGAGCATGGTTAAACTGCAATGGGGGATTTTTCACCTTTGTGTACAGGTACTTGTTGCAAGCCTGAACTTGTCCATTAAGAATTATAATTGTAACAATTACCTATTCTTATTCACTTCTTGCTGTCAGCTCTCAACACCTACTTTGCTCAAAAATGGAGGCTCACTGACCTATTACACATTTGAGCCAAAAAAGTTATGTGAAATGAGGGACTCCAAGACATGCAACTTTTTGTCATGTTCCTGGATACAGCTTCAGATTCCTCAACTTGTCCAGGGCTGAAGATTGATAAAATCCAGTCCTTCTATTGAATCAAACCTATGCTTGTTTAAAAACAAAGCCCAGTCTGGTTTAAAAGCTCTTTATTGCAATCAGCATTCTGCCATGAGTAGAAGCTTTACATGCATTTCCAATAATACATCAATTTGACAACATAAATATTTCATATATTAAGCTCAAACTATCTAGGCAATAATTCTGTCCAAAGGTAATTTTGCTTTTAAACAAAAGATGAACATATTGGATACAAAGTATCAGAGTTCTGAAGGCATCATTATCTACAGACAAACTCAACTATTCTGCATGAGAGGCAGAAAACAATCAGAATCATTAAGGTTGGTAAAGACTTCCAAGATCACTGAGTCAAACCTTTGACCCAACACCGCCATGCCAACTAGACCACAACACTAAGTGCCACAGACAGACTTTCACTGTATGCCTCCAGGCATGGTGGCTCCATTACATTCCTGGACAGCCCACTTCAATACCTGACCACCCTTTCAATGAAAAAATTCTTCCCAATGTCCAACCTGCAGAGCCTTCCTACCCTCCAGCAGAACAACACCCAACTTGTCACCTGCAAACTGAGTGAGGGTGCCCCTGATCCCCTCATTCAGATCATCTATAAGGATACAAAACAGAACTGGCCCAGTGCTGAGCCCAGGGCAACTGGATATAACTCCATCCACCACCATTGTCTGGTCTCAACTATCCAGCCTGTTTTTTACCCAGTGAGCAGTGCACCTGTCCAAGCCACAGGCTGCCAGTTTCTCCTGGATAATATGCTATGAGAAGTGCTGTCAAAGGCTTCAGTGAAGTCCAGACAGAAAACATTCACATCCCTAATCCACTAAGCAGGTCACCTTGTCATAAAAGGAGATTAGGTTGGTAAGGCAGGACCTGCCTTTCACAAATCCATGCTGGCTGGGCCTGATGCCCTGGCTGTCCAGTAAGTGCTGATAATCACCCTCAAGATACTCTGTTCCATAACCTTCCCCAGCACTGAGGTCACCAGGGTCAGGCTGACAGGCCATAGTTCCCCACATCCTCCTTCTGGCCCTTCCTGTAGATGGGCACCAGACTTGCAAACCTCCAGTTATCTGGGGTGTCCCTGGTTAACCAGGATTGATCATAAGTGATGTAAAGTGGCTTGGTATTTCATCAGCTCCCTCAGTCCTCTTTGGGTGAACCCCATTTGGCCCCACAGACTTGTGAGTGGCTAAGTGACATGGGAGGTCAATTCCTCCTGAGTTACAGGAAGTCTATTCTGAAGCCCATTCTTGTTTAGCAGCTGAGGGGGCTGCTTGCCCTGAGGATATTTGAACTTTCTGTTAAAGATGGAGGAAAAGAAAGCACTAAGTACCTCAGCCTTTTCTTCATCCTTGGTGACAGTGTTCCACATCCACATGCCCAATAAAGGATGGAGATTTTCCTTGGCCCTCCTTTTGTTGTTAATGTATTTGTAAAAACATCTTCTTATACAGCAATGACCAGAGTGAATTCTAGCTAACGTTTTCCCTCTCTAATTTTTTCTCTACACAACTTACCAACATCCTTGTACTCTTCCTGAGGTGCCTGCCCCAGCCTATGTAAGAAGCAACATTTGCAAGATCTTCACTCAAATGAAGGTGAAGGGTCTAGGACACGTCTGATTGAGGAGTGGCTGAGGGAGTTGGGGCAGCTCAGCCTGGAAAAAAGGAGGCTCAGAAGAGAACTTATCACTCTCTACAGTCACCTGAAAGGAGGCTATAGTGAGATGGGTGTCAGTCTCTTATTCCAAGTGTCAGGACAAGTGGAAATGGCCTCAAGTTGCAGCAAGGAAGGCTTAGTTTAGACATTATGATTTTTTTTTCATGGAAAGGGCTGCAAAACACTAGAACATACTGCTCAGGGAAGTGGTGGAATCATCGTACCTGAAAGTGCTAAAAAAATGTACGGATATCACATTTGAGGACATAGTTTAACGGTGAACATGGAGGTAGTGCTGGGTTGACAACTGAATGGGGAAATAGTTAAGGTCTTTTTCAATCTTAGCAATTCCATGAAACACTTGATACGTAATGGCTTACCAAGATTTTTAAAAAGTTACATGGAAACATTAATTGTTTTGCAAAGACTAGCACCACATGATTCTACAATTCTCATTTTAGTTTATGGGTTAAGAACAAGTCTGTTTTATAACATAAGAACAAGNTTGTTGTTAATGTATTTGTAAAAACATCTTCTTATACAGCAATGACCAGAGTGAATTCTAGCTAACGTTTTCCCTCTCTAATTTTTTCTCTACACAACTTACCAACATCCTTGTACTCTTCCTGAGGTGCCTGCCCCAGCCTATGTAAGAAGCAACATTTGCAAGATCTTCACTCAAATGAAGGTGAAGGGTCTAGGACACGTCTGATTGAGGAGTGGCTGAGGGAGTTGGGGCAGCTCAGCCTGGAAAAAAGGAGGCTCAGAAGAGAACTTATCACTCTCTACAGTCACCTGAAAGGAGGCTATAGTGAGATGGGTGTCAGTCTCTTATTCCAAGTGTCAGGACAAGTGGAAATGGCCTCAAGTTGCAGCAAGGAAGGCTTAGTTTAGACATTATGATTTTTTTTTCATGGAAAGGGCTGCAAAACACTAGAACATACTGCTCAGGGAAGTGGTGGAATCATCGTACCTGAAAGTGCTAAAAAAATGTACGGATATCACATTTGAGGACATAGTTTAACGGTGAACATGGAGGTAGTGCTGGGTTGACAACTGAATGGGGAAATAGTTAAGGTCTTTTTCAATCTTAGCAATTCCATGAAACACTTGATACGTAATGGCTTACCAAGATTTTTAAAAAGTTACATGGAAACATTAATTGTTTTGCAAAGACTAGCACCACATGATTCTACAATTCTCATTTTAGTTTATGGGTTAAGAACAAGTCTGTTTTATAACATAAGAACAAGATTTTTTCATAATATTAAACAAAAATGCTAAAGGGATAAATTATCTGAATACTCCTAATGTTTAGATGTAAGACCTAGCCAGAGATACAGAAAGGCAAAGATATGCATATAAAGCAGATCTCACATCAAAAAACTTTATAAGCAAACTTAGATTATGAGTTTATCTAACTTAGAAGTTTTGTATATTTCATGTAAAAGACACATTTGGACATCTAAAAGGATAAAAATTCAGATAATTTCCAAAACCTTGGTGAATCACCAATTCAAAACAAGAGAGTATGTCCTCCTGTCACAAGGTTTCACAGTACTCTGTGGTCTAACAGGTCAGGACTGGGAAAATTAAGTTGTCATACACTTATATTACTTCTGTGTTAGTACCAATTCATCTGTTTGATCTCCCCAGTCAGTTATCGTGTGTGACCACTAGAGGGAAATAGCGAAAAGGAAACAGACACGGCTGGAGGTTACTATTGGTCTTTGACCAATAGTAACCCTTACCCTGTTTCTACTTCAGTCCCTGGACACAGAAACCTCCTTTACTTGGCAGACAATTAAAATCAGAGCAGTTTTACCTTTAGCCTTTATAATTACATTTGCGACACGTTGCTTAGTGAGGATAAAGTTTTCCACATAGCATGCAAGTAGCAACAATGACATTTAGTGCTGAATGTATGACAGTGAATTAGAAATTATTCTGAAGTTACACTTCTCAAACAGTTTAGAACAGTGAACCAAATAAGAACACACTCATTTGCAGCTAAGATTGTCCAATGACATAGTACCAAATCAATCTGACAAATGTTCTGGCTTAGATTTTTAAGAACTTCATCTAACAGGAAGTAGTTGGGCTTAATATAATTTAGCTTTAAAAAAAGTTTCATACTAGACACAGAGAAAAATTGGCACATCTGTCTCAAGCAACATGTCCAAGTAGAAGACTCTTCTCTACATTCAGCTGCTCTCTCATTAGTCTGCAAACACACAGCTCATCATGAAAAGCACTTTTATATGCCAGCCAGATGAACAGGCACAGGATTTCTTCATATACAGGTTATACATTAAGTAGGCCCTCACCAAACTAGTTTTCCCTGTATGTATGCTTGCTCTAAGAAGCATCAGAAGAAGCAAAGTTTTAGTTAAAGCCTACCAAACCCATTAAAAGTCATGAAGTAATGATTTCACATTTCATATGAAGTAAGTTATTTACTCTATTCATAACACTGGCATTTATAAAGGCATATTTAGGAGTTTGTAAAACTGTTTTATAAATCTCAACTTCCAGAAAATTCATGTTTGAAAATTTAAATATTAACTTATATTAAATACTGTATTAACAAACAGATCAGTAAAGATATTAAACTCACTCACAAATCTTGTATTTGCCAATACAAAAACAACCTCCACACTATCATTGTTCATTGATGCAAAAAGGAACAATCTGCTTTTATTTGCTGAAAGCCAACACCCTCTGTGTAATAAGAAAAACAACTCAAGCACAGCACAGGTCTCTACAATAAGCTGACCTACCCTGCCCTTGAAGGAAAATCTGGAAACTCTGGAAACTGGAAAACAGCTCACAAAAGGCTGTTTCTAGTACATTAGAAGAAAGCAAATCAAAGGATCTAGGCCCTAAAATGTTCAGGACTTTGAAGAGAAATGTTATCAGGAGTTTTACATAGAACTGTAATACTGTTGGTCCTTATTAGGCTGTTCACTAAGTTTTGGGATACCATTTTGGTTTTACTTTGCTTTCCAGAGGGGTAAAAAGTATGAACAAGACAAAGGTTGCCAGTACAGTGCTGTAACCAACACAAAAACCTCTCTGCAATAAGCATTAGCTAGAGAATAGTATAATAAAAGAAGCAGTTTAGTGCCTATTTCAACTCAAGACTCTTAAAGTGAGTAAATTATCTTATTTCATGACAGCATATCTGTTTTGTACAAGCTGTAGCGCCCTTTCTGTAAGAACTTGTGCCTTAATTGCACACTGTACTATGAAAAACCCAGGCAAGTGCAGAAACACATTCGATATGTACGTAACCAATTATTTTGTAGGCTCCTATTTTCTACATACCACTGAAGGCCAATCCCATTGTTGGTTCTCTCATGGAAGCGTACCCCCGAATAATTCATCATGAGAAAACTACACATGTGTTAAAAGCTGACAAACAAACTGATGCTGTTGCCTGCAGACATCCCAGTGTGCACATGGAGGTGTGACATAAGACTTCAGGAGAATGGCTATACTCCTGCTGTTGACTGCTTTGAGCTGCAACACATTAAAAGCTGACTTTACCCCCTTGTGAAATGAGGGGAGGGAAACTCCCACCTTGATGGTACGTAAGGTGTTGTGTCCTGCATGGCAGTGACAAAATGCATATTCTGTCACCAAATTTTCATGTTCTGACAGACCTGCTTATAGTCCAGTTCAGGTACTGAAAAAGCAGCAGCTGTTAAAATGACAAAAGTGAAGCTATAGTAACTACATCCAAAAGCACTCCAGACTTGAATCTGCCTCACAGTTGAGAACAATAAAGAAAAACAGCAGATTTGCTGTGTAACACAGGGCTCTTATATCAAGACAGTATAAATCAACATGGAGGGCAGAGAACCTTTCCAGTCAAGTGTAACACAAGTTCTTCTCCTAAATGCAGACTCAGATCCACATATTTTGAACCTTCTTCCCATATGACCAAGTTTAAACCCAAAATGGAGCATGTTTTTTACTCCAGGTTCTGTCTACTCAGCTACTCCAAGAGAGACTATGTATGACTAGTATTGTCAGCTGAACACTCTCCATCTGTTGCAGATGTGTCTAGCCAGCATGCTGGCCCCTTTTCAAGAATTTAAACACAAACCAGTCCAGTAACTCTCTGAAGATCAATTAAATATACTTGCACAAACCTTAAATCCTATGTATCATTTGATTAGATTATGGGAGGTATAGTCTAAGTAGCTGTTATCTTTGTACTTTCTTTGTACTTTGCAAAATTGGCAGGTTTACCTAACAGATTTTCTCAAACCCACTAAGTATCACTAAGCACATGAATTATGTATTTTCTGCTTAACCTTACTTAGCATATTTGGGGACAGGTAGAAACAAGAATGGAAATAAGCAGATGCTGCACAGGATTTCAACTGCACAAGATGCTGCACACATTTCAGCTGCACAAGAATACAGTAAAACTTGAAGGAGACAAAATATAACCAGACCTTTTATTTACATCTGAAAGTCTGAAAACCAGCAAATTAAGGCAAAAAACCTTCATCTTGTTAAAAAAGAACTGTTTCAAGATGGAGGAATTCTTTTGCTGGGAAGCAGACAATATTATAACACAAGCAAAGAAGAGTTAACTGCTATGTAAGAAAAGTTCTTTTTACCATAGAATCAGAATGACTAGGATACAAGACCTCTAGTACCACCTCCTTCTTAGAGCACGTCCAATTACATACTCCGGCCTACACCCCACAAGGATGAATTCTTCAGAGAATTATAATATCTGTTTCAAAGCCAAAGCAATTGTTACAAAACATAACTGGAACACACAGGCAAAGAAAGACTGGGTTGGTCAAAGTGAAACAATCTGCTTTGTTTATAACTAATCAAGTGTGTTGGGCTGGAATGGACAAAGCTTTAGTCCAGCTTTAAACAGTACTAACTGTTACTACTTATTAATAAAGCTGCAATTTAACAGTTGCTGTTCGAACATGGGCCCAAGAATGGCAAAAGGGTGCCAAGACAGACAAAGAACTATTGTTTTCTGTCCTGAAAGGGAAGTTTCAACAATTTGGAAGTGACAACATTTAGGTTTGCTGCAGCAAACACACTTGTCTAGTCAACTGAAACTGCTGATTCACTGGCATTCCCTAAAGTCTTCTTTCAGGAAATACACTGTTTTCAGCAATAAGTGCACTTAGCAAATTTAGCAACATCAAATGACATGCACTATTATATGTATTAGAGTTCCTGCTGGTACCAGTGCTAAAATAATGGAATGTACAAGACATATCCAAGTTTAATTTTCCTCACTGAAATTTAATTAACATTTAATTCAATTTTAAAGAAAGAACTCTCTGTTATTGACAGTAAAGGAATTGTAATTTAAATAATCCATCTAATCTTTCACTGAAAACACAGCTTTTTACAACATTGACAAAATTTAGTACCACGATCATATTGTACATCAGGGGGGCAAGTAATTCTTACCAGCTGAGCAGCCTCAAGTGTATTTGCTTGCTTGAACAAGTCATTTTACAGTAATACACAAATCCTCACAAGTTATAGATGGACACCTTTCTCTTTCTGACCCTTAATTTTCCCAGTTTTCTCTTGCCTATGTTCATACCAAGCAATATGGGATATTTAAATGGTAGCAGTTAAATATTAAGCCCCTTCTTCACCTACTATTTGAAATAAGTATACTCAAGAGCATGACTTTCTTTTCCTGTGCAGTCAGTCTATACATATATGACATTAAAATACCAGCGAATGTATATTTTCATGCTTGATCTGTTTTCAGAAAAAAAAAAAAGAATTTTTTTGCTGACCTACAGTGAAAACTATATTGGAAGAATTACCTTAAGAGGTTCCAATAAATGGCAAGGACATTAAATTAAAGGAGCAGGTGCTCCAAGCAATGTTATGTTTTCAAAAGAATTCCACCAGCTCTTTAGAGTCACATTAGCTTCTGGAGTTACTCTCTTTCTCAGGAGTTTCTCTGGATAGTCATGATGTGTGTGTCTCTCTAAAGAGCCAAAAAGTTACCTCTGTCCAACGTTACTACGTCTCATTTGTACTTGTGCACTCCACCCATGTGGCTGAGCACTCCTCCCCACAGCAAGGGGATTAACTATGATCTATTAATATCACCTCGATGAGTTTCACTGTATGAAAGCTCACTGAAGAAAAGCCACCTCCTAAAAAGACCTTTTAGGAAGAAAAAAGACCACCTTTGGTAGCTTGAGGTATACAGAGTACCCAAGGCTCTTCTATATTAAGCTGTTAATGCACAGTATTTCCTGAGGTGATGAGTAACAATTCTGAGTAAGCAGCATACAGTATTTGGCAAGTGCCAAGTTTTAACTGTTTAACCACTCACTAATTTTACATTGCAGCTCTTTACTTTCTGTTCTTGATACTAAGAGCTTTACCCTAATTTGAAGGGGCTTTCATCACCGAAGTCAAGCTTGACACAAGTCTCTCCCAATGAATAATACTGTTTTCATGGAGACCTTGTAAAACATGCTACCACTCTGCCATGAAGAACTCAGACTCCTAGAGATAACTGCATGTCATTCTGCTGGTGACAGACCTTGACATTCCCCTTACTTCCACTGAATGAAAGTATACTCTATCAGAATGATCCACCACAGTTTTTACAAAGTGAATTAACAATACTTTTGGGTTTACTACTGGAATCCCACTTGTTTATAGCAATGAGACTGGCTATTTACTGCACAGCCAGCTGCAAGTTGACTCCTCTAGGGTTCTGGTCACCTGAAGACCAAGCATTAGTCTTGAGACCAAGTTTACTTTAGCCATGTAATCATCCTTTGTTAAACAGCACTACAAAAATCATGACTGACATACTACTAACAGCTTAGTGGAGCAATAGAGTCACAAGCCTTTCACATTATTTGATACCGAGTTAGCATTTTTGCAAGTGTTTTCCTTCACACAGTATTGCACCCAAAAGCCAATGTTCTGGTAACTTGCAATTTGAACTGTAATTTTCAGTCATCCATTAGCTATTTCAGAACACCCTGGTTCACCAGCCTGGCTATGCAGTGATCAAAAATTTTCCTTCACCTTTCTCTGCATTTAAATCTTGTATCAATTAGTGTATTTAGCTAATTTAAGGGGAAGGTAGGAGTAAGCCATCTCAAGTAAGTTCACTACCTTTTGGGGGCATGGGTTTGAGAAGAGAGTTCCAGGCCTCTACTAACACTCTGAAGACTACCTGTTAATGCTCTGACTAGATGGGAGAGAACACTTTTTAATTAGTAACAGACAGATGATCCCAGCTTTCATGGATACAAAGATTTAAAATTATCTGAAGTGCACAAATATGTACAGCTTCAGATCCAGGTAAGCAGCTCCCAACAGAGTAGGAGGCAAGCTCAGCTGTGAACTGAGACAGGTTAGATCATTTAGCAGTTGCTTCATGTAGACAGTCCCCATACTTTTGAGAGTATTGAAGAAGCACAATCACTTAAGAAACGGAACCAAACCCACATAGCACAATAATTATTAACCAAAGCAGCTGAGCTGGAAAGACTGAAGTTGACAGAAGAGCAGCACAAACTTAACGCTTATGTACACAGGAGAAAAATGGAGTTCAACATTTATTTGGTTATAGGAAATACTGTACTGTACACATACAGGACAGGTAATGAACTGCAGATAGTTCTAGAAATGAATCAGATTTAATAGTTCACAAGCTGAATAAGTTAAAAAACTCATGGTGTTGTAAAACGGTAGCATACAAGATTCACAAAATAATCCTATGTTCTATACAAGACGCATAGGAGTTGTGGGAATCTCACATGCACAGTGGGAATACTGAGTTCTATTTTGGTGCTATACTCCACAAAGATGAGGACTGAGTTTGAAAGACATCCAAGCAATCAGAAAGCTGTAAAAGACATCCATGTGAATGTCAATCAAGGAATGAGGGAACCATTCTAACAGAAAAAGACAAGAAATTTTAAGTGTTTCAAAAATGAACAGAATAATCTCTCTAGATTTACTGAAAGACTACTTAATAAAGGAGAACTCATACTTTATGAGGACAGCAAGAAATCTCTTTAACAGCACAAACAGTCTAAAATGATTCCACAAGCCCCTACCATTACAACACTTCCCAATCTAACTCACAGTGAAACACAGCACCTAGTAAGGATGACTTTAGTTCATATTAGGGGAAAAATTACAGTGAACTTTATGACTCTTCCTTCAGGACAGTACTTCAGTTTGTTTCTTTGCTGATCTTTATACCACTCAGAAGTCACTGAAGAGGAAAAAGACAGTATTCACAACTGAAGGATGTATTAATTTGAAATGTTAGACAGGGTGCTCAGACTTGAGACGTCTACATCCTTCTCTGTATATTTCCCACTCTACCTAAGGTTCTAGTAATATCCAGAATAAAAAAGCTTATTACTGCCAAGTTCAGAAGTCTGTGCTTGAATATATTTTGTTATTTAGTTATCAAGGAGCAGTTTCGCAAACACTTCAAATTCAGCTTTGCTGGGAGATGTCAAATGTGGATACACAAGAACTTAAGTTACATATTTAACATCAACACACAACAGTGACAGAAACAGCAACAAAAACACATCTAAGTTCCTGCCTATATCTGAGCAACAGTTCATGACTTTTTAGTTTCAAACTAGTACAGGGTGTTTTTGTAATACCTTTTAAGCGTGTCTTTGCCACTTATCAGTGACTTGTCTATACATTTCAGTCTTTTAAACAGGTAAATAGGCTTTAAAAATAGCTTTTTACAGGTTAACATAGGTTATGGAACATAGGAATGCTGTCCTCCAGCCTCCTCTCAGGCGAGATGCACTAGTGCTACAAGGCCACAGTGAGAGTGAGTCACTACCTTCAGGAGTAAAATTCATTACTACAAAATCAGCAGGAGAGTATGGTATACAATCCATGTCAGCATCAAACAGAAATATTTAGACTTGTTGCATGCTGCAGAGCATCAGACAAAAGAACAAGGAAATCCAAATCAGGTTAATAGGAAGCAATAGTTGACATCAAGATTACTTAAACTTGTTCCAACACTTGGGACATGGCTATCAACACGGGCAAAAACATTGCACTCTTACATTCCTCCTTATGAACTTGATAAATAAAACCAAAATTGAACAATATATATCTACTCCCATATATCCCATGCTTTCCTTCACCTGCACTGTTGCTTCTCCTTACATCAGTCTTACTTGTGAATGGGTACAGGAAGAAGTATGGCCAGAGGAACTTTAATTAATATGA
>VZRX01004399.1:74768-85661 GCA_013398075.1 Notiomystis cincta | reverse complement strand
TAGTAGTAGTAGTAATAACAATAGAAAATTTTTGAAGAAAGGAATGAAAAATTCTTCATTGGAAAAATTAGCCTATACATTAGCATTCAGGATTAAATATGGTGATTGCAGATGGCATCCAAAAGTGGTGTGTGTGGTCTCAGCTCTGGGTAGGGAATGGTGGCTCTTAGTCCACCAGGACTCATTTAGATTGTCCAGGTGAAACAATACCACTATGCAGAAAAAAACCCCTCACATTTAAAGCTACTCTCTGGACTTCAGTGAAGCTGGAGTAACATTTAATCTTGTGCTGCCACTCTCCATTGTGGGGTGCATTTTTACCTAAATTGCTGGTCAGACTTCAGACATGGTCAGAGGAAAATCACCAAGCAAATGATAAATCAAAGATTAATCTTGTTAATGACCTGTTTCCTATCAACCTGGATGAATGTTGGACTGATTATTTTTGAGGTCTTTTCCAACCTTAATGACTATGTTTCCATTCTATGATTCCATAAAGTGTGTGTGCATGGTCCCAGTTTCAAATAGAGTCAAGTGTGGGACTTCTTCTCCTGCTCTCAGGATCTGTGCCAACCTCTGTTATTGACAAAGATTTGGTAAAAATCCTTTCAAAAAAATCAAATCCTTCCCTAAAATTCTTCCTATACATCTTCTGGTTGCCTAAGAACCACACAGTACCTGCTGAGTGTGGTGGTTGGCATGCAACAGGCCCTGCCAGGCCGCAGTGCTAAAACATCAGCACCATTGCCCATTTCCATGATCCAAGTGCTCTGGTACTCATTTCCACCATGTCTCCCACTACACATCAAGTGCAGAAGTGGGCCCTGATCATGCTGGCAGGAATTGCTGCTCTTTGTGGTGGCTGAAGTGCCACCATCCCAGTCTGCCCCGAGTGCACTGGGAGCAGAAGGAGCCCTGGGCTGCAAAAGGGAATTGGTTTTACTCTGTGCATTTCAGAGATATCTTGGCCCATAGATATCTATGCCACAGGAGACAGTCATGTTACAAAGAGACTGGGAAATGGGTGTGTTCTCCACAGCCTGCGCAGTTGAACTGGGTTGAATTATTCCCGTCACAGATTTGTTCTCTTTACACAATCCCAAGGGAAATTGAGATCTTGGTCTTCAGCTGGGGCTCCTCAGATTGAGAAACAATAAAAACTACATAATAAAGCTGCAATTTATGGTCTCTGGTTTTAAATTATAAATTCCCTAAAGTGAAGATTGCACTTTCTGTGGTTCATGACACACTGGAATAACCTGTTTCATCCTCGAGGGTGATGGGATGAAGTGCTTTTTATCACATTTTTAAAGCTCAGTATCAATCTCTCAAAGGTTTTTCTTTATTTTAGGTTCATTGAAATGTCTGTCAAATGTTTAGGGTTTTTTTCTACAAGCAAAGATTAAGAGAAAAAGAAAAAAAAAAACAAATTCACCTTCACAAAATGAAAAGCTTTCAATATTTTCTTTGCATCTCAAACCCACCCCTACCTTTGCTTCAGACCAAATAAAATAAATTCTGTTCTTCAGTTACACCATATTGCCAGAAGTAGCTAGTTCTGCAAATATTTCTGTAGTTGACCAAAGAAAGACGTGTTGATGAACTGCATTCCTAAGAGATTTCCTCAATATTACAAGAACGTCTGTAGCAGAGTTGAAACAGAAGTGTAAAGTGCTGGCTGCAATTCCCACTTGCACCTTTATCAGAAAAGAGAAAAAAACCCAAACCACCAAGCTCTCATTCCCCTGGATATGAATCATTTGCTTGTTATTTTTGAAGCTTTTCTTATTTCAGCTGTTCTGGAGACTGAATGTCTTTTTATTGAATGAACTTTGCAGATTCAGGTCAGGGTTTTTTTTCCAAAATACTCTTTCCTATTCTCTCATGTAATACACTCAGACAAGATACAGCTTCTGAAAGCCCTTTTGCAATGTGATTGAAATATTTTTATTCATTAAAAATTCTGCCTTGAGAGTGAAGGAAATGTTTGATAAAGTTTTGTGTTATATTTATATATTTTACTTGATTTTAGTTCTTGGGATATACAACATTTTCTGCTTTGTTTCTTAGCTTTTCCAAGAAGTAACAAAATATATGCTTCAACTTACTTCATTACATCTCCCCCCAAAAATGTCCAGGTACTAATTACCAACACAATTATTAAGATTACCTGTGGTATAAAATATTACAATGACAGAACACAGTTCTTGACAATTAAGTTGTGCCCATCTTCTGATTGAACTAAAAGAATCTGCTCTTATAATAGAGATAACACGACCAGGAAATCATGGATGAGCATTTTTCTGTGCTTTCTAAAAGTATTAATTTCTTTCTATGGGCTTTGTGGCAATTTGGATACCTTGGGATTTTGGTTTGGTTTTGATTTGTTTTGATTAGTTTGCTATCACTAATGGAAAGTAGAAAGTTAAAACAGATTTCAGGGTGTTTCAATCACATTTGTCTTTCCTCCCTTTCATTAAGTGTTAGTAAATGTGAATGTGACCTATCCTTATGGTAGAAGATAGCAAAGACTGGACAGCCCCCAGTTGCCAAGGGATGAAGCATAAGCAGGGTCTAGCTGACCACTTTCTTCAGTAGAAGAGTACAAGGAATGTGAACACTTGAGGTGCCAGCAGGGCAGGTAGGTGGAAGGTGTAATTTTGGATACCTGGAAGAGGAAAAAACACTGAGATCCTGATGGGAACTTTATACTGAAGAACATAATGGGAAAAGACTGTTATGTACTCTGTTGTTGAGGAATTTTAATTGTGTCTCTTGAGGAGAATTAGGCAATTGTTTTTGTTTAAATGTAAGCAAAATAAAATAAAATAAATTAATGATGCCTTGGAAAGAATCCTATGACTATGAACAGTTCTACAAGGAGCCTGCAAAGGTATGTTATGAGCCAATTCCTTAAATAAAGCTTCAGCAGTGTGAGTTCCTAGAGAGGTTGTATGGGGCACCTTAACCCAACCTCTGATCTATCCCCCAGACCCTCTGCTGCCTAATGGTGTTTCCTGAGTTTGGGCCTCTGAGTGCTCGCATTCCAGGATGGCCACAAGACTATGTTGAGGCTCCTTCTGATCTCAACACCAAGGGGACCTCACTTCCTTGTAAGGAATCTGTTCTGCCCCTGGCATCCCTTCTTCCAGCCAGCTTAACCCTTCCTGCAGGTGGGCTGTCTTACCCTCCATGTCAAATAATTCCTCAGTCAGAAGTTATCACCACTGAACAGGTACAATTTTAAATTCCCCTTCACCATGTAAATGCAACTATAGGCGTTCCAGGCCACTGAGGGAAATAAAGCTCTTTATACTTTCTCAGGTATTGAACAGAAACTCTGGATGAGCTTCAGCCCTAGCCAGGGAGTAGTGCAGAGACACACTGCAACAGAACAAACTCTGCATTCCCTGTGGTGTCTGTCCCCACTACTTTCTGCATGAGAATGGGTGCAATACTCTGAAAACAAGGGTGACACCATGTCTGGCAAAGGGAGAAGGAGGAAGCATCCACTTGTCCAGGGGAACGCTCAGGGAGTGATGGCCATGCTCTCCTTAGACAGACAGGTATGGCCCATTCACACCACTGCACAGACAGACACACCAGGTAAAATGCTCTTCTGATTCTCAATGGCAATGCCTACAAGAGCAGCTCAGTAGCCTTGCTTAGCCTCAAATATTGCACCAAATGCCCCATTCAGACTCCAAGAAAAGAGAATTTTTGAGCTGTAACTTGAGACATCTCTCTCAAAAAAAGGGACATAATTTTGGTAGAAATCTTTTTTCTCCTCATAAATGTAAGTATGGGTCATTCACAAATATGTCCACTCCGGAAAGCATTCCAACCTGCGACTCACCCCTGAACTTCCTCCTACAATCAGTCTGATGGAAAGCAAAGAGGGTGGATGGGTATGCCCAGCTGACTTCCCTGTCAGTCTGAAATGATGGCAGACACAGCTTGGGTTTGATCCCAGGTGCTGAGTAGGGGGATCACAAGTAAATCACTGCATTCATCTCCTTCACAGCTCAGTAGTTCAGTACAACTCTCTAGGAAGAGAAAATATCCCGAAATTTCAAGATGCTGTTCGAAAGTTGACACCCATAATAGAAACCCTGTAGTCATGAGAAAAACTACTCAATACCAATAGTTATATTGAACAGTATAAATCCCATAAACTAGGGGATTTATCAATCATGATATCTAATGCCTTCCAATGTGACCTGGACTTGCACTATATCCTTGAGGTATGGGAATAAGGGAATAAGGGTATTAATTGTCAAACTTGCTGACCACCTATGGAGAAGTGCTGAGTATTTGGTATTTACTGACTCCTACAGGAATATATGCTAACATAGAAATCCATAGAATAGATTTCCAATGATGCCAAATAATTTAGCATAAGATGGTTTCTATATGTATAGAACTTTAAAGATGTCTCTTGAATTCTGTCTCATATAGTACTAAACAAAATAAAAGACTTGTCCAAAGTCTATTTTTGGGGTGTGTATGACAAGAATTGGTGGAATAAAAATGTTGTTAAAAACAATGAACACATTTAATTAACTTCACCATGTCTATGCATATAACTTTAGATCTCTCAGTCAATAATTTTTGTCAAAACACATAATTCCTTCTATTTAAATTTAGCTTTATGTTTTGTAATTCTTGCATTAATGTTTTCTTAGCAATTCTTAAAAGAAGATTCTTGATTTGATTGTTGTTTTCTTCTTGTCTTCTTTTAAAGAAGATTGTTTCTTTTTGTGTATTTGCTTTGCCTATGTTTCAACAAGTGTGTCCTGGTGCTCTGCTTTTTTTCTTCCTTTCTTGTCTATAACTGTCCTTTAATGTTTATGTTCTGAAGTAGATTTTTATGAAATAGTGATGACTACCTTCCTGTCCCAAAAGCAGAGAGCTCTGTAGATTGATAAGTTAGCCAAGTCACTGAAACTTGGGTCACTTGAAATGGTATGAAAACTTGCTTTGGATTTACCTTTGATTGATTAATAAGGGAAGGATTAAGCAGCTTTTATCATAACCATAATAAAACTCTTATTGGTAAAGTAATGGCTCTGACTAACTTTCTGAAATATTTGTTGCTCCTTTTTCCTGTGGAAACAAGCTATGGTCTCTGCTTATCCTAAATAAATTCCAAGTGCTTTGCCTTTGACATCTGACTGCTACTTTCAACTGAGTGTTGATTTTTTTTCAGATTTTGTTTTACTTTGTCCTTAATTTCAGGGGAGAAAATCCAGAACTGTTCAGCTGACTGCATTTGTTTTATCAGCATGAAAAAGCTGTGGGTTTTTTACTGCAACCTGTTAACAAGTCTTTAATGACAAAATGGAACTGTAGCAGAATTAATTCCAGTTTTGTGCTTCTTAGTGTTGCTTGTTTGCACAGCAACTATAAATGGAACTCTGTTAATATTTATTGTCTGTTTTGTGGTGCATTTAAGTGCTTGTTAACATTAGAAAACATCATATGTGTGCACAGAAATCGCTGACTTAGGCAGATATAAAAGTATAGGTTGTCGGAGGGCTGCTTTTGCTATTTTCACAGCTTCCTTCACCCTACTAAAAATTGATAAGGTTGCCCCATGGGCTGAAGTTTTCATGCAGCTGGCACACAGCCCTTTTTGTGAACTGAGAGAAATGGGAACAGCAGGAATGTTTTACCAGCGAACAATCACCAGGGCTTCCAGGGGCTCAATTTTGGAATGGCATTCAGACCAGCAAACCACCAGCTGTGACTTAGTTATGTCAAACTTGAGGAGCTCCTTATTGCATCCTCTGCAGCTAAAGGGGCTCAGGCATGACTCTGCTACCTTGTTCCTGCCACTGTTGGTGAGGGTGACAGCCACATGAGCCATGACCAAGTGGTGATTACCACTTAAAGTCATTGTGGGAGTTTTTGTAAAGGTTGAAGGTGTTTTTCTGCATTTCAGAGAGAATTCCAATATTATTGAAAAGTTCTCAGTTTTCCTTCTAGTTATCTGATAGATAAAGGCTGAAGGAAAAACAAGATAAAAACTAAACTATGTTTTTTTATGATATTTCATTAAAAATATTATTTTAGATTAAAAGAGTTTTTTAGTTCTTTGCTATAATGTTTTCATTAAAGAAAGGTGGAAGGAGAAAGGGGGAAGAATCAGGCAAAAATATAAAGAAATGAAGCTGTATTTATATATATAAAAATACAGAGTTTTCAGATCAGTAACAGAGTTTTTCATGTTCTTTTAAGAAGTTGCAATTTTGAAAATAGATGTTCAGTGGAGAAAATAAAGAAGCGTTCATTATTGTGCTAAGTTTGGTGTACTTCTATATTAACCCTTTTCTTAAAGCTCTCTCTGATCTACAATAACAGAATAAATATAACATTTTTTAACTTAGATATTCAGGCTCACTTCCTAAATTAGAAGCAACTATAGGCTGATGACTAGTTTATATGATTTATAATTCAAATTATTTATCTGAATTATTCACTACGGAATTTATAACTAGGGAGGGCAATTCCCCTTATTTTCTGTTTATATCAGCTGTGGGTTTGTCTAATGAAAAAGAGGAATAGTTCACAAATTCTTCTCTGTAAAAGAAAAGGAGATAAACTCATAATGCCTTTAATTCAGAGAGAATAGTTCTTCCATGTCTTTCATGGCCTCCAAACACAGTTCATAATCCTTATTTCATCACCACTAATATCTTATAAGACTATACCCCTCAGACTACAATTCAAGGAGAAGTAGGTGTGTGGCAGGAAAGGGAAGAAGAAAGTAAGAGAAAAGAGAGAAAAAAATAGCACTTTTAAGATTTACCAATAAAATGTTATCAGATAAGTATTTCCAGATCTTGTGGCATTGGGTATTAACTGGTATGATTTTATTTTGTTTCCAAGTTCACTTTCCCTAACTGTCTGCTCAAAAACACCCCCAGATAACCAAACAAAATACACTATTATAATTCAAAAAGTTAAAATTAATTATAAGAAAAGAAGAAGTGTCTGATTAAAAAAAAAAGGATTTTGCATCTTTGTGGGCAAACAGTAGATGCAAAGGTGAAATTTATCCACAGCCATGTTCAAGAAACGCTTTTAACATTGTATTTTTATCAACAGGTTCCAAGAGCCATTCTTTTCCTGGTTAATAGAGGAAAGTGAAAGATTAGAAAGAAAGGAAACGGTTCACACCTTGCAAGATGCCTTGTTTCTTGCCCTTAATGGCAGGTTGAACTGAACATGAGAATGACTTCTTTGGCACAGCTCATCAACCTTTGAATATATTAATTTTGCCTCCGAAGAGAGTATACCATTTGTCATCCAATCTTTCACAGCTACGCTTGCTATCTGTGAGTTAGGTCATTGATCCAAGTTATCATTTCTTTTTGTAGGTGCTGGTTTACAGAAAACAAGAATAGGCCTTAACTGCTAAGTGAGAAATTTTTGTAAACCTTAGTGTTGTTTTTCCTGGATGACAGAGGTTGGAAGTGTCAGTTTATTCCGAATACCAAATTTTAACTTCTACTCTAATGTACATGTTATGGGGTCAACATATTATTGTATGAATGGATTTTTACTCCACTGAAGCAACCCAATACAGCTGTAAAAACATCTTGGAGTATATCAGAGATTGCTTCATCCCCTCCTTTCCTTCCACCTATATGATTTTGACCTTCCAGTGCCTAAAGGAGGCTACAAGAAAGCTGGACAAAGAATTTTTATGAGAGCGGAGGGAAGGGCTTCTGTGAGGCATGGGAAGAGGTTTCCCAGAGAATCGGTTTATGCCATAGCCCTGCAAGTGTTCAAGGCCAGATTGGAAGAAGGTCTGAGCAACCTGATCTAGTGGCAGGTGTCCCTGCCCACAGCAGGGAGCTGGAACTAGATGATCTTTAAGGTCCCTTCCAATCCAAGCCTTTCTATGATTCTATGACAAGAGTGACATTCAACTTACTGAATGAAGGTGTCTGAATTGCAGTTCTCTGTATATTATCAAGTCCCTGAGGTCCCTTTGCAACTCTCAGACTCAGCCATCACTGTCAAGAGCAGACTGGAAATGCCTCACAAAAAATCGTGTTGTGGGTAACATCATTCTTGATATTGCAAAACCAAACCTGGATGCCCTTCCATCACTTTTCAACCATTTGTTTAGACTGAAGGTGAGATAAGCAAAATTACTTTTTATAGCCAGGTCCAGCCCCACAGAGAACATCCTTAATTCACTTCCTTTTAACAACCTTAGGACTCCTTTGAACTTTTATGACTTCTAATATATTTTGCTTGGCACTAACATAGCCACAGGAGAGGTGAGTATGTTGTGTACTACTGTCTCTTGAATCTTACAGCTCTTGACCATAACAAAATGCCTCAGGGACAGTGTCAGGGCAGGAAACACAGGGCTATGCAAAATCCACATCCCAGCTTTACACAGACATTTTGCTGGAATAATTAATGTCTCATTTCCACCACTAGAGCAACAGAAAGAGTTGTATCATTCACATTATAAAAACCATGCTGTGTCAAATTTTCTACCTTATTCTTGTTCCTGTGGGAAAAGTGATGAACACACTCTGCTTAGCTTTGTTCACCTCATGACACTCTGCTTGTAGTGGTATTAAACATATTCTTTAGTGATATTTAAGAGCTACTTGGTTTTGCTTTTGCTTTGTTTTTATAATTTTTACTTATTTTACAGTAGAATTTTTTTTATGAGACAGCATCTCTATTTAAATGTCATACCCCTAGTAATTACTTGTATTTTACATTACCTTGAGGATAAAAAAAACCTTTCTCTTAAGCAATTCATAATTATGTATTACTCACAATGATTGATGGTTTGTTGAGTGCAGGATCACGAAATAGTACTCTGAATATTACAACATAGCAAGTCCCACCAAATCTCAAGGTTTCAGGAACTGTCACACAGATCAGTCATTTTGTATTATAATCATAAAGGCCTCCCAAAATGTTTTAAGCAATAGTAAAAGAAAACACATTCTTCACTTGCAGAGTAGAGGTAACTTGATCACTGTAATTGTGGGAACAGCAATAAGATATCACAAGGGAAAATAATCTGGAGACAGCTCAGATTTCTTTTACTCATTTGCTGGATGGTTTTTAATGTTATTTGATATGACCTCTAAGTCAGAGCAGTTATATTAAATGAAGTGAAACGATGCATGCATCAAACCTTTAGGAAAATAACCTTTCTCAGACTTTCTTCAAAGAGGAGTACTTTGAGCACACAGCAGCTAAAAATATACAGCTGTACCTTTTCACCTGAGAGTGTGCCCACAAGGAACAGGATGGCAGAGTGAGCCAACAGTAAACCTTACCTCTGATCAGGTTAGATGACTGATGTTTCTGTTTTCTGATAAGTGTGAAGATCTTCCCAAACTGTCTAGCTTTGGAATAGAAATAGTTAATTGTGGTGAAGAACTCCCCTCATCCTGCTCCTTTTTCTGCCTCCCCACATCCCCGTTGCTCCATATTCACATATTTAAGATGATAGCCTGCAGAAAGGAAAAAAAAATGTTTTGAACAATAGTATTCCCAGACAATGTTGAAGGGTTGGACAAGATCTTCTGAGATGCCAAGATGAGAGTAATTTGAAGACCTTAGGTGCTTAGCTAACAAGCAGAGAGCAATAGGCATTTTATAATTTGATCAAAATGGTAGAAAAGACAGGTAACACTTCATAAAAATACGTAACAGAAGACATGCAAAAGGGACACTTGCACTACTTTGTGAAGGAAACTTCATAGTGTGACCATTGCTGAGACTCCTGGGCAGTGACACTCCCAAGGCCAGAGACTTTCACTGCTGGGACCACAGCCCTTTCACACTGGGTGGCTCCAGTGATTGACTGGTGCCCTGCTTGACTCTCCACACACCTGACTCACACAGCCAGACCAGGTTTCCTTACTGGATCCACACCAAGTTTCCCATAACAGAGTCTCAGATGCCCAGTTCCATAAAGCAATTTATTTATGATACATTAACATAGAAACAGCACCAGCTGTTTTGTACCAACAAAGCAATGGCTGGGCTTTTACATCCTCAGAGTGTGCCTGCAGGAAATTTTTGTTCTTCCTGCAGTTCTCCACTCCTGCTGAGTCTCCCAGTATCCATCCACCTGGCTCCCACCACCTGTCTTCATGCTCTTTGTTAAACAAAATGTTTGCATTTCACAGCCACTTGTCTAGAGCTCCCACCCAGAGCTCAACCTGCATCTCAATTTTCATCATGAAAACTGAGCCACGGGCACCAGATGTATTCCTCAATATCTCCCACAGACAACAGCGTTTAGCAGGTATGTATGTTGTGTATTCAACTTAAAATAAGCTAGAACAGTCCACCAAAACTGTTTTTTTTTTCTGATTTGCATGCAGCACAGCTATTCCATTTAATGAGACTCACTCATACATAACTGTAGGAAATGAAAAACTAAATCAGGCCCCTTGACAAGCCTAGAGAATTAAAACTCAAACCTGCTAATATAATGACAATACTATCATAGACTTTGAATTAATATTTTATAAACAAAAACATAGCACTGGAAACCAGAGCTAGATGAAGCATTCCAGTGAAAATGCTTTTGACTTTTCTGAACAGGAAATGCCATTTTCTAAAACATACCTTTTTTCCCCCATAAGAACACGACAGTTTTGATGGCTCTAGCACAAGATGGAAAAGAAATTTAGCCATGTTTTGGGCAATGGCACAGTTTGCCACACAAAGAAAGTGATTTGGCTTTGGTGCAAAGCCTTAGAGCTGACCTGCTGCAAAAGGGGAAGATCTTCACGACCCTTATGCTTTCAAATACTGAAAGATTTGGAAGGGAGAAAAGCATCATATTAATCAGTTCCATCTCCTTTTTTTTTTTTTTTTTATTTTTTGTCTTTT
>VZRX01004399.1:21695-66374 GCA_013398075.1 Notiomystis cincta | reverse complement strand
AAAAAAAAAAAGAAAAGAAAACCAGAAGTATATATAGAATCTATTTCATCAAAATTATACTAGACTTGTGATATAACATAAACTGTTTTGTGTCTACTGCTTTTCTGAATTCATCCCTATGTCACTGAAGTGGTTACAAGGAGATTTTTTGTTTTGTAAGAAACAGTTCATTATGATATATAGGAATGAGATAGAGATGGTGGATTTTTGGCTTTTTAAAAAATAATTATTAGAATCATAAAATCATAGAATGGTTTGGGTTGGATATGATCTTAAAGATTATCTAGTTCCAACCCTCCTGCCATTACCTAAAGCCCCATCCAATCTAGCCTTGAACACTTCCAGGGATGGGAAATCCACAACTTCTCTGAGCCACCTCTTCCAGTGCTTCATCACTCTTACAGTAAAGAATTTCTTCCCTATATCTAATCTAAATCTTCCCTCTTTCAGTTTAAATCCACTACTGTTGTCCTGCCACTACAGGCACTTGTACAAGATCCCTCTCTAACTTGACCTGCTGGACACACTTCCTTTGATGCAGCCCAGGACACAGTTGACTTTCTGGGCTGTCAGTGCTCACTGCTAGCTCACGTTGAGTTTCTCATCAACAAACACCATGAATTGCTTTGTGTATTCATTCCTGATAGAAAGTATTCCTGACAGTTAATATGAAATGGAAGCACAGTTTATGTTATTATGATGTACCTTATGACTTTTTCAGACAAACCATTCAAACATTGAGGAAGATTATAGAATAAAAAGGAAAAGCTTGGGCAGAAATTCCAGAGTCTAGACCACAAAAACTCAACAATGCTTAGGCAGAAAACTTTTTCTATGACTCACAGTAGAATCCTCTATCTCAACAACAGAAAATAACATTATCAGGACCTTACACATTAGAATAGAAGATTTCTTTGAAATTATCTCTTGACTGTGATGCTGTTATTTCTATATTATACCCAAGAACAAACAGGTACATGGCACATTTCAGCTGTTCAGAGTAGCTTTCTACATTCTTGTTTTCAGAAAGAACCTTAATGGTCTTTTATGGTATTTCTTTTTCTTATTTCAAATGACTTAGAGGTCCCATTCAATAAAATCATTAGGCATTTCTTTCCTAAAAGAAGGTGGGCTGCTTTAGTGTTTTTATGGTATGTAGGTCCCATTGAGTCTAGCATATTCTGAGGATTCTAAGGCATAGTACATAGATATTCTAAGTACATAGAAGGAGGTTGATGCAATTGCCTTGCTTTTCTTTACTATTAAGTAATCTAAGTTGCAAAAATGCAAGCTGATTAACCAAATTATTCATAAGGAAAATACTCTCATTCCCTTCAATAGTGCGCATAAAAGTGATAAAACAAACAAACACTTGTGTAACTTTATGTAGCCTGGTAGACTGAAAGAAAACTCTCTTGGCAGCAGGTGGTGGATGCAATGAGGATATAGCAATGAGCATAAAGAGGACTGGTGAACAACAATTAGTAAGAAAAGTACACTGTTTCCCCATTTGGTACTTTGTTACTTATGCAACCACATTTAGGGAAGTCATTATCATACCAACAGTCACATACTTCTTTCCCGAAGATGAAAGAAAGATATCCGAAATTTTGTATGCAAAGATTCTTTTATTTGTTTTTTTTTTTATTAGAATGCAGACAGGAAAAAGCAAATATGTATGTGCTTGTTCTGGAAAGAGGTTATATTGCACAGGTGATGAAATGTTAAGGAAAATGCATTTTCATTTTCCTCTTTAAGAGTGTGGTTCTGTGATATGCCTGTGTAAAACAGTCTCATTAACCAGATCTAATATTTCATGGGAAAACCTAGTTAGTTGAGGGCTAGATGATTAAGTAGGGCGTAGTCTACAGCCACATGGAACCTGTGAAGTTTTTAATCTTGTTAAGTCATGAAAAGTTGGCATGATACTTGAACATAATCCTTCCCCATCCATATTAATTCTGAAGCTGAGATCCATTTTTTTATCAGTCTGCAGCCACTGCATTGTCTAGATTGTTAAATTATTCCAATTTCTTATGGTGACGTGCCAGTTACATTTCCACACAGGACACCTATAACTATTCAAATGAAGACTAAATGGGTGAAAAGTGCACATGGAGGAACTGTAAGGTGTAAATTAGTTATAGTAAAATGCCTAAACTTATACTCTCTGAGTTTCTGCAGCAGTTTATTTCTAGATGGATTTCCGGATATTCCTAGACATAAGGGATGAGTGTAAGAACTTGAAAACTTCATTAAGCTCAAGTTAGTACAGAATTGTCTGTCTTATGCACAAGCAACAAATTGTCCCTGATGGCCAAAAGTCGGCTTGCATCTGACAAAACAATATAAAGGATGGCAAAGGAGTTAGTGTGTGACATAATCAAGCAGAGTAGAAGCACTGAACTTGTTAATTCTTAATTATAATCCAGTATCCATATCTGCTACAGGTTATCACTTATCCTTTCTCATCTATGGCAGCTAGTCTAATATTTTAGCAAGTAATTACTATTTATCACAAATTCCAATCCCAGACAGAAAAATGGACTTTTCCTCAAAATACAGTAAGAAACACAAAAGCAATCCAGCCATTTTGCCCATATATACTGATCTCATGGCATCTATGTCATAGTCTTTGTCAGCTAATGCAGAAGAGCAATGTGATTCTGCTTACAGGTTCCTATTTTATAACACCTTGTTTAGGGGAAAAAAACAAAAAATAATTTACTATGTAGGAGGACCAGTGAAATTTGTAGTGATACTATTTTGCTATAAAAGAAGCCTAGTAAAACAGTAAAGTTAGAAAATATGTGTAATATGCCATCTCCTCTTTTACTGTTTCATTGGAGTCTTGTACATGAATAAAAGAAAACTAGAAGCAGGGCCAAAGTTTTCCAGAACTGCATCCTCATTTCCCTGAGGATCGGAAATATGTCTGAATTTCAGACTTTTTCAGTAGATTTCTTTCCCTGCATGGCATTAATTGTATTTTCACAAGGACTGTTCCTGTTTTCAATGACTCTTCATGGCTTTAGATAGTTGTGTGTATAATGGTGTTGAACTCACTCCACCATTTCTCGTCAGTTCATCTCTTCTTTTGGGTTTGAATCATGTACTCCAAGTTATAAGAATGGGGTGTTTCACCTGTACTGAATGTTTACTGGACAAGGATTCTCACTAGAATTTAGTGATTGAATCTTCTGTTTAGTTTGCAACAGTTAACCTACTATCCAGGTGTGGAGAAAAGTTTCTCTCTTTGCTTTTCTTGGTCCACTGTCATGGTATCTCATTATATTCCTGCAAGAAATCCCTGTGCTCTTGTAAAGGCAGGTTTTCCTTAAAGGTTAAATGTCCCTTTTCCTGACAGATTTTCTATAAGTATAATGTTACACTGGCTTAATGATTCTTGTTCAGCTTTGCAACAGCGAAAGCTTAGACAGGTGTCTCAAGAGAAAAATCCTCTAAAAATATGCTTGCAGAAATGTTGTACTAAGTGTTGAAAATTGGTTAAATTACTTGCAGTAGGTGGGGGCACATAATTCTGTTTGCTTCTTTTCCAAATCCTGTGACTAATGTTCACCTTCATAAAAGTTATTTTTGCTTTGGGAGCTACTGCAGCTCATCTTTACTTCTTCCGGCACTTTATAAGCACTTAGTAGTAAATCATCTGGACCCAACTACCTGATCTCATGTGTTGGTTCATCAACCTCTTTCTTTGCAATGTTAAATCATTTGTAAAGTTAAATTTTAAAAAATGAGAGAAATTATGCTGAATTCATGAACATAGAACTAAATTAACTCCAAGAAAGTAATTCAGTTGGCAAAGGTGAGTGATATATATTTATTTTAAATTGGTTTTGTCAGAATATTCTATTAAATTAAATACAAAAGTTACAATTTAATGACATGATTTCATTCTGTCTATTTGAAAAGCTTGATTCATTAATTATTTAAAGCAGAGATCATCTAGCTTGAAATGAATGTGCAATTACATCTATCTGTAAGTTGATTTGTATTATGTGCTGCAAGATTTGTGTCTGGCTAGATATCTTGTTTATTATTTTGAATGGGCTGCAGCCAGGTATGTCAGGAATCTGTAACAAACCCATTGAAAAAGCCACTGTTTCCTCACCTCCCAAAACCTCACAAAAGCAATAAATCTTTGGGATAACATTTTCTAGATTTAGAGGCATTCGTATTAAGGAACTGGGCAACCTGGGGGCAGAGTTTGGCCCATTGTCTCTGCCTTTCCTACCTGCTGCATATTAAGTATATAATTAAGCTGTCTGTGGCTTTTATTTTGCAAATGTGCATTCATCCCAATATGTGAAGGGGGAGGGGAAGTCTCAGATCATTCTTTCTAGTCTTCAATTTTCCCATTAGGATGTACTCAGAAAGGAAATTAAATTGATGCTGTGCTGATGATTTATTGCAGGAAGGAACACAGTTTACACAGAGAAAAGTGCAATTTTAATTTTACACATTTCACTAATAGCATATTTATATATCCTGCCTATAGGTGCTGCAGTAAAGATGACTGTGGTTTTGTCTTCTAATATGGGGAAAACATAAAGCTTATTTTCACTTTTAATATATAATTCTAATGTATTTTCTGTAAAATAAAAAAAGAGTTTTCTAATTAATTTGCATTATTAATACAAAGAAATCTACAGTTTCAAAAACCTAAAGGCTCTTTGCATATGACACTGGCATATATCTAAACATACCTTAAAATATACTAGCACACATGGGCACAATTACAGTAAGAGTTCAAAAAGTTTATTATGCATTTTTAAATCACCTAAGTAGTTTTCCAAAGTCACCTAAATGATGCTGCCTGCAATCAACCCTTTGGAGCTGGCAGTTAGGAACTCCTGCTGTTCATGCTAATGTATTTTGCATTATTATCTCACTTCAGATGATGCCGATTTGTGAATCAAAATGTTAATTAATTAGATAAACAATACACACCATTGACTTATATTAGACTTGTCTAATTTCTATGTCATGCTACCACCCACTTATTTAACCTCTGGGTAAAAATTTAGTATTTTCTTTAGGATGGGATAGAAATATTGTTTTCAGGAACTGTTATCTAGGAGATGTGGAATGTCTAAATGCCCTGTTGCAATTTAAATATAACCTTTTTTTTTAATCTGAAAAGGTTTTGCACTGTCTTGTGTGAGACAACTCTGCATGAATCTTGTGGAAAGGATTTGATATTTCCTTTTTTAGCATTATATACTTAGTAATTTGAAGTTAACTTTACCAGATAGCATACGATAGCATATGCTATTTGATGTGGGACACTGTGTGCTATTTTCCAGAGTCTGTTCTACTTCTGATTCCAGGGGCTTAAATTTATCCTCTATACAAAGGGAAAAGTACTTGCATAGTTAGTAAGCCTTTGCTAGTTCACACTTTCAGAAAAGAAAGCACCTGGAATTACATATAATGATTTCTGGAAGAATGGGATATAATTATTCCTTCACTCCAAAAGACATTGCAAGGTCTTGAATCAATACCATCCAAACGTTTTATTTTCTGATGACCTAATCTGTCTGCTATGAAGTTGGTCACATCTAGTGTTGTAATAGATGTAAAGGATCATTAAAAAGACAAAATTCCACAAATAAAAACCTAAAACTTTGTAATTACATAAAAATAATCATATGGCACCATAACTTTAGTGAATAGTAATTACTATGCACTCTCAGTAAAAATGAAAAGACCTGACTGGAATTCTTATATACACAATCATTTGACAAGGTAAAGGCATATTAGAGTTGGTTCTCCAGCTCTTCATTTTAAATTTTGCTTGCCAAAAAATCTCTTTTGTAATAGTGGGGGTGTTTGTTTTTTTCTTCTCTGAGAATAACATGACATAATGAAAGAAAAGTACACCTATATGTTTCTTCAGTAATTTTTTTTCAATCAATTATTCATTCTTGATGTTAAAATGGGAAAAGAAAAAAGAAATAAACAGAAAAGAAAAGGAGAATGAAAGCAACATTCTTCTGCTGCCCAAACCTTAATGCCCAAACTTTCCCAAACCAGTTCATGTGATGTTTTCAAAATCTCTGCAATCAAATAGCTTAAAAATTTTTTTTCTTATTTTCCTTTTGATTTGCTCTTTATGTCACCATTCTGTACAGAAGTGGATGAAAGGCCTTATGAATGGACAGGAAGAAGACCAATTTCTAATGAAGATGGATGTGTTGTTACTGCTGTGTAGCAGAGCATTAAACTTTCTGACACAGGTTGAAGTCACCACATTATACAGTGCATAAAGGGATGTGCAGTGATGGGCAGAAAAAGGTAAGTAAAAGAAGATTTGATTAAACACTGAAAAATACTATTCTTATATATCCATTTGTATGATGAATGAAACAGCCAACCTTAGAATATTTTCTTTAATTTTGGTTGACTGTATCCCTTCTGGTTTATATTAGTCACTCAGGTGTGGTATTCTTCTAATAGTCTAATATTACTCAATTTCTCTTGGCATTTTGCCCATTTACTATGATTTACTACTGTATAAATAGAGCAATAAGGCTGAAATATTGGGGGGTTTAATAAATACATATTTTATTTTAATAGTGCTTTTTACTGAGCTAGCTAGTTTTTATGGTTACAAGTGTTCTTGTTTAGCTGAAAAACCAATCCTCCATGCATTTAAACAGCTCAGGCTCGGTGATATATTCAGGAAGCTCTGCCTTAAATTGGTACTGAGTCATTATTATTCCTGGTTTAAATAGATTGCTCAAAGTTGGCAAATCCACTTTCAGAGTTTTCTTTACTGGATTGGTCTTCCTGTACAAACCCAAGCAGGAGGAGCAGGGGACATTCGAAGAGGAGAGATGCTGTCTACTACAGCTACATAAGCAGTAAAATATTAATGGAAGGAATGTGGAGAAGATGAGGAAAATGTTAGGAAGCAAGGCTGAGAATCAATGAAAAGTAAGGAGAAAGATTTTGAAGATAGTAAAAAAGCAATTAATTATGAGAACAATGGGAACTATCTTCTCTTTTTATGCCGATTTATACCATCCTCTATTGTAGAACAGGGGTAAAACACATATTCAGAGTCTTGAGGGATCTGCTTGAGACCAGATGGTTGCCCAAATCTTTATCTGCTTATCAAGAAGACAAAAAATAAAGTTCCAAAGTCATTAAAACAACAGTGTGTTTTATTGAATTTCGCAGGAAAAAATTGCCGCACATGGCTTCATGTTACTTCTACTTTTAATGTTTGGTTTAAAGAAATTAAAATAAAATCATTTTCTCCATAAATAGATCTTATAGACTGCTTTGTGGAACTAACATTTTTCAAAGTCATGAAGAAAGTTGAAAAAAAGATGTTAATATTCATGCTGAGAAACCACATTTCTGTTTCAACAATGGCCTTTCTTTTATGCTCTTTTTTTTTTTTTGAACATACATATTTTCTCCTTTTCTCTCTCTGAAGTACTTGTGAAAGACTCCTAAAGGCTGTCATGTGGTGTTCCAGAACCTTTCATAGAGACCACAAAGTGAGACAATACCATGTTATGTGAATGCCCATTGCCCACCATTGGTATTTCAGGGATGAAGATCTATTTCTTCCTAAAGCTGAGAAGAAACAAGGCAGGTGAGTGGCACATCCACAGCTGTAGACACCATGCATGATGGTTGTCATTAAATGACTGCACTCCTCCACACTGAACCTGGGGTAATGCTCTCCCCAGCAACCAGTCTGTATAGTTTCTTGGTTTCGTGTATCAAAAAATTCAGGGATTTTTGTTTGAAGTCTTTCATAAGTGTTGAGAGATTTTAACCTCTGCTCTAACTCAAATAGGCAGCAAATTTAACCTGGTATCTACAGAGATGAACTTTTTTAATCCAATACACCAGGAAAAAGTCCTGGCCCAGAGACCAAATACAATTTTTCCATACTCCTCCTTCTCCTTGCTAAAAGCTATATTCCCACGTGCATGGTTATAATTGCAACATATGAGCATCTCATCCAATCCTTTCTATCCTAGCAAGATCTTTTGGGGGGTTTAGGGGAAACTATTGCATTTGTACAGGTGCATGGAAAGTTTTGTTAGTATTTTCTGTGGAGTTAATGACATAGGAGTTACATAATAGATCACCAAAGACTGTTGAATCTTCATTTATCAAGTCATGTGGTAGTCTGTCCTTCACAAGCAACTGATGTCAACTCTTGGACCTCTTTGTGACCTTTATGCAGGTTCTCCACACGCCAATAATTTCTATGGCTTTCCCTCTTTTCACTTACTCTTTCAAGCTTTCTCTAAAATTTGTAATTTTAGGCAGACTCTTCATATCCTCTTGTTATTGCCACTGCATTCTTATTTCAGCCTTTTTTTAATTTTTTTTTTCTGGTCTACTAGTACTTGGAAGTCTGTAGTACCTTGGAGGACCAAATAATTTCTGTTGTGGCAAATATTTCTGATTAGTTAGGGCATACCTACATGACCAAACTCTGTCTTTGCTTTGGTTTAGAACTACATGAGCCAAGTTCTTATAGAAGGAGGATAACCACAGCACAAAATTTTACTTATAGAAGTAAGTCCTTCTGAGGAGTTAATTGGTTGCTATTGCCACACTTTTGCTCTTTCAATAAGCATTTTGGTGCCCAGTGGATCTTATTCATCTCAGCCTACTCAGAACAAAGTTAACAGTAGCTTGCAATTAACCTATAAATTGTTATCTTTCATCATTAGTGCACTGCTACCTATGCAGAAGGTGACAAACAATGAAAGATAAAATGTGTGGGTGACTTGTTCTGTGGCTGTGCAGTCTTTTACAAAATCACTGCTGGCATGTGTTTGTTCAACATTTTCTTCGTAAAGAAAATAAACATTTTCTTCTTTATATTTTCAAAAATGTCAAAGTCATCTGTTGATTTTAATAGAAGCTCTAGAAATTACTTTAGTGGAGGTGATCTGCATCAGGCATGAGAGGTCTACTTACCACTGGTTTCTTTGTTCAAAGTAAGGAAAGAAAAAAGAGGCAGTTGTGCAACTTAGTTTGCTATATTATAAGGTAATTATCTAAAACAGGCCAAATGAGCCCTGAACCGGTTCTCCCATTTATTAAAACACAACTTCTAAGCATCTAGCTCAGAGATAAATATTCTGTAGATATTTAGCATGAGGTAGCCCAAAATTCCTTGGGCTAGGAGTGTTAGGTTTCATAAGTTTGGGGCAAGGTACTCTTTCATACATACAGCAAATGTTTTCAGGTAAAAAAATGTTTTGTTATTTGATTTTTTTCTTCTTTTCCTTTGAAGTTTGAGCTTGAGTTATTCAGTTTAATTTTTTCCCCTTATTTATTTTCCTTTTTTGGTATTTCTTTGTGTTGGTCTCTTGTCATTACAGTAGTTATAAACCATATATAGACATTTTGAAAGTAGTCCATTATCATTGCATGATTTGGCCATGTCTTAGAGGATTTCCTTTTTGTGTCTTAATTCTGTTAATTTTATTTCTGTTTCTTCCACTTTTCCTGTTTTCTTTAGATTTTTTCTACTGTAAAATTCTACCTGATATTCTTTCAGCCCTATTGATAAAGTAATTGTGATCAATGTTTTACTAATCCCATTTGACGTTTTTGTCACTCATTCTTTCCTCTGAAGTGAACATGGACTGCTTTTCACTAAGTTTCCTGCATAATACAGCACATAAGTCATCATCCTAATTCTATCCAATATACTCTGACACATCATTTCACTCTTTCCTTATGCTGCATTTTGGATCTGGGTTTTTTTGCCATTCAGTATCTGTCCTGGTGTTAATTCCTTATCCACTCTTACCCACATACAAACAGGGAAGAAATCATATTTAGGACTCTGGGGTTTCCTGACTTCCTTTTTACAACAAAAACAACAATGTTCTAGTTAGTTTTCACTGGGGCAATCTAACAGATTTTGTCAATAAAATGGCTTTTTACTCTCCAGTTTTCTTCTCTGCCATTAAAAGGCAATAAATTTACAACCAATAAAAGCAAATGTTCCTTTACGCAGCGTATAATCAACCTGTGAAATTCACCCTCACAGGAGGCCATCAAGTCAAATACCCTGGTTGAATGTTAAAAAGAAGTGGGCTAATTATATGAACACTAACAACATTTGTAGCTATGCATGCCAAAATTAATAATAAGGGTAAACCAAATATCATGCTTCAGGGCATAAATTGATTAGCTGCAGGTGTCAGGATGGATTCCTACTCTCTGCAGAAATTTGTGCAATTGCTAAGAGGTTTTTTTTGAAGAGGATATGAAGCATTTTTCAAGGGAGTTGGTTGCATTTTGGGATTGGGTTTTTTGATTTTGTTTTTTGTGGAGGTTTCTTCATTTGGTTGGTTTTAATTTGGTTCCATCTCCTCTTAATGACTTCATATTTCTTTTATTCAATGTAAGAACATTGTAGGAAATGGTATGGTAAAGCAGCCCCAACTTCCTGAGAGACCTAATTGAGGTAATTATACTTTTGGTCTATGAAGGCAGTGAATACTACAGAGGAAGGAGTTCCCTATTAATGAACTGCTCCAATATTTTTCTTCAGATCTGCCTTTTACGCTCACTTATGTCTTGGTGCCTCTCGACAGTGATCCAGCAAGTGATGTGCAGCACATCAGCATTTTTATATTTCCCAGCTTTGATAATCTCTGTTATCTTTCCTTTACTCTAGTTTTACTTCTTCATCATCTACCTGAATTTTAAGGCTTTTGGGTGGGTTTTTCTTTAGACTGGAATCATCTTATTGTTATGACGTGCAGTAAGTACCAAACTAGAGTCCTGATCATGCTAAGCTAATATCCTAATTATTACAAGAGATGAAAACCAAAGAACCCAATGCTATATTTTGGATCTTTGCACAAACTTTTTTTCCTAATTATTCCTTCTGTTGGAAAAGTGTAATATCTAAAATAAAAGAAAAAAAATCTCTGACAATGACCTTCTACACAGCCATGTCATTTGCAGTGTTTTTCCATTCTTAGCTTTCAGATTTATTTTTTTTACTTCCAAATGTTGGCCTATTTAAACCAACTTGAGCTTTCAGGAAAATTATTTTCCTTACATTTGAATCACAAATATGTTATAATCTTGAATAAATTCAAAATTAAAACCATGTATTTACTGCTGTATCTGTCATTCTTACCTAGCAGACAACACCAGGTTTTTTCTCATTTGTAACCATGGATTATCCTAAATTTCTGCAGATTTCTTCTGTGCTGTGAAGAGGAACAACCTAGACCTAAATAAGATAAGCTTTTAGGCTCCTTTGGAAAATCTCATGGCAGAGCTCAAGTCAATGTTGATAGTCAGTTAAGCTGGGTGGCCAGTTCTCATGGGACTCTTTCAAAATTCTCCCTGGATTTTTAATAGGAGGCTTGATGAGCTCTAAAGAAAATAGGCTATGTCAGCTGGACCTCCCATTAAACCCTGGTGAAATAGAGCTGATGTGAAATGAAATAAACAGTCAACATGAACACAGGACAGTTGGTATACAATGTTATTGTATACAATATTTCTGCCTAAATACAAGTCTCTGGTCAGCTATTTCAGCTGATGGGAAGCTACAAGTTTTATCATTCATTAAACACTGACATTGTATTAAAAAAATCATTGGCAAATAACTAGTGAGCCACAAGAAAAATTAATGTAATTTGTATAATTAGTTAATGTATATCCTCTTAATATAAAGAAAAAGAGGGAAGGGAAGAGTTGTCATAATGGGTCACAGATTCACTATACACGTAAATCCGTTTTACAAAAACATTATAATCTGCAATCTTAGACTTTCAAGATATTGTTCACTGGAGTTTAATTTTAAAAGCATATTCTGAGGAACTGTTCTGTAGTCATGTGCTTCAGTGTGCATTTAAAATTTCAGCTGAGATCTGAGAGGAGATGCTCATGCATTATCTAACAAGCAGCGTGATCAAAATACAATAATTAATACATAATATGACTTGTAAAACATAAATGAAAATGAACCAGAGGGAGGAACTTGCCAACCTTTAAACAAGGCTAACCTATTTATATAACAAATGCCTGCAATATTTCTCATGAGTCATTCCTTCCACTCAGACTGAGAATACATAATAACCTTTTGTTGTTCTGTACCCGAGGTCATTTATTTCTCAGAAAAAATGGATGCACATACACAAAGACATAGACAAACACATACACTTATATGTATATATTTACAGAAAGTATATTCATAAGATAAAATCATTCTAAAGACTGTATTTTCAAGTATGAATTGCAAATTTAATACCAGTCATTAGTTTATGGAGATTTTTTGGTTTGCTGAATGAAAAAACTGTAGTTAAAAATGGTGATTGCTATTTCCTATTCTTATGTCTATTCCTTTTCCTCCATTTATAGAATCCTTTATCAAATGGTGCAAAAAATTAACATGAAACTGAGCTCACTTCATTTTTGTCTTAATTTATGTAGAACCAGAAACATGCCACCAAAATGATTTAAAAAAATTAAAAAACCAAACAACAAAACAGAACAATGGAAAGAAGAAGGGAGCTTTTAAAGATTTTAGTCATTATACCAGTCTGGCAAAGAATTAGATGATTATATGCTTGAGTTTGTTTTGTCTTGATGAAAAATTTCAAGACCTGAATTGCAGAACTTAAGCACCCCTAAATCATTACATTAACAAAGAAACCCTTCTACAAAGGAATCCTTCAAAGAGGAGGAAATAAATTGAAATAATCTGACTTCTGGAAGCAATTATTTCTTAGAAGAAATATGAAAGGGTAGAAAAACAGTTACCTGTTTGCCTCATAACCTCTCTTTGAATACCCTGATAATGTTAATAAAGTATTATTGTCTGCATTTAACATTCAGCCCTGGCTTATTAGGTGAAAAAGACATATCTGGTTATGACACTGCCTCTGGATGTTCTGATTTAAATGTCACCTGCTAAAAGATTCTCATAATGTTACCCATTCTCAGGGGGCCTCTTTTTTTATAGGGAATACAGGTGAAATCAACCATGCTACCCAAACTGATAAAAAGTTATATTAGAATCCAGATGATGTAATTCCGTATACAAGTCCAGTATGAAATTTTCTTTTTATTACAGTCTTCCACTGCTCTTAATTGCCAATCTAACTTCCACCACACAGTGGGTACACACTGAGTGACATGCTACTAAACCCTTTTTTTCATATTGCATATATCAAAGCACATGAAATGCAATATTACTGAGATCTCTGTCATCTCAAATGAAGTAATCTGAGAATAGTAACAGAGCAGGAGAGAATAATTACAAAAATACCTGCAAATCTGTTGAAGGTGTTAGTAGTGCCGAAGATCTGATTTTCCATTCTCATGTGTTTAATTTGTATGCTTAAGGAAAACTGTTTAGTGAGAGGCTGAAGTGCGTTTGGTAGATCAATACTCCATTGATGTTGATATTTGTCAGCATTTTCTTTAGTTGATGATTTATAGGATGCCAGAAGCATTTATAGAATACTTAACTCTTTGTCATGTCTCAATTTGCTCTATGCAAGAAATGCTTATTCTTTATTACACTGCATTTTTTAAAAAATAAAGGACATGCCACAGTAGATATTTGTATGTGTGCTTAAGACAGAGTTATAGTACTGTTAGGAGTTATTACGTTGATGCTACTTGTCTAAAATCTTGTTAAACTAGGTTAAAAACCTACTCTTCCTAAATGATAAAAAGAATCACTTTTCAGCCGATGCAACACTACTTCTAAGAGTTGAAATAATTTCTATCTTTGAATCCAGACTCTTCTTTTAATAACATAAAAATAATTGAAAATATGGATTCTTTGAAGCTAAAGAGCTGATGCTGCTGAAATTAAATCTGAGTGCAAAGTTTTTCCCAAGATCTGTTAAGAAAAAGACTTGGAACATGGAAGTTGTCACCTTCTGTGATAAAAATATCTATTGCAACCTTTTAATAGAGAAATGCAATTTGCTACTTATGATTGATAATAAGGGGTAAAATACCTGACTAAAAATAATGCCTAGTTCTTACACAGCATTTTTTACCAGAAACCTAAGAAGAGCTACATCCTTTTTCATTATTGTGAATCTAAGATGCATAAAGAGAAGAAAAGTCTTCAAATTAGGGTCTTGGCTACGTCAGATTTGGTGGCAGAAGATGTACGCCTGCTTGATGGCACAATGACCAGCTGGAGCCAGTCCCTAGTGATGTACCCCTGGGGTCATTGTCAAGGCTTTTTCTTCTTCATTAATGACCTGGATGATGGGACAGAGTGCACCCTAAGCAGGTTTGCGATGACACAAGTTGGAAGAAATGGAAAATAAATCAAATGGATGGACTATGTGGATTATTCTGTCCAGGTCTGGTCTCTGCAGTGCAAGAAGAAAATCTACTGGATCAATTCCAGTAAAAGACCATGGAGATGATTACGGGCAGCTAAGAGCAGCCCTAGACCAGCTAAGGCTGAGAGAGCTGGGACTACTCAGCCTGGACGAGAGAAGATTCAGGGAGGAACTTATTAAAGAATTTAAATACCTGATGAAGTGAATGAAGGGAAAGGAGACAGGCTCTTATAAGTAGTGACCACTTAAAGGATAAAAGGCAACAGCAATTTAACAAATTAAAAGATAAGAAATTCTACTTGAATATATGAAAAAAAAAATAATTGAAGGGTGATTAAACACTGGTCGTCAGATTGCCCAGAGAGGTTGTGGAGTCTCCATCCTTGGAGATACTGAAACGCAGTCCTGAGTAATCTGCTTTAGAAGACCTTCTTTGAGCAGTAAGGATGGACTGGTTGATCTCAGAGGTTCCTTTCAACCTCAACAAGTCTCTGAACCCCAGCTGTCTGACATCTCTTCTAAGTAGATGACCACAAGCAACAAGTTTATTTTCCGTTTATTTTCCTACTTTATTTCCACCTAGAGATGGAAAATCCTTCATTAGTGAATATAAACTAATGTAAAAGTGAAGTAGTGCAGTGAAAAGGTACATAGCAACTTAAGGCAATGCTCTAAATACAGCAGAAGATTGTTTTGAACTCAGAAGAGATTTGTTTGCTGCTAAGGTAGCAAAAAGAGGCCAACTGTTACAGTGCTTCAGTGTACTAATTAAACGAATAGCCACAGAAATATTGATATTATCTAAAATCATTTGTTTTACAAGGATTTTGACATGCTTCGTGGTGAAACAAACGATGTTTAATATTTTATTCATGGATTAGTATAATATATTTCTAAGTAAAATCAATACTGTGTTTTTATTAAGAACAACATTGTACTTCCCAGCAGAGAAACAAAAAGTGCCATAAGTAAGGAATTGCAAAATGAGAGAAGAAATTGATAGCTAGTGGTAAACCATATCACTACAGAGATACAAATAATTCTTATTTATATATATTTAACCATGTGCTGCCCTTTTTTTTCTTTCTCTTTCTGAATCCTTCTTCCAGCAAAGGACTGATCCTAAAATCCTCTGAAAGCTTCGTTTACAGATGATAATACTTGCATTTTTATGACACATTTGCTGAGATCCCTGAAACAAACACACCTCAGCAAAGAGGATGGAGTGCATGGACACACATGGGAAGCCTTTTTGAGACAAGTAATCTATAAAAAAGACAACCAATGCCTTTACTACTGACAACCAAATATGGGGTTTGTAGAAATTCTGTCAAAAGGCAGGATGCCAGGCTCGTTCGAAAGGGTGATTATGAAGGACAGATCTAATGGTTTAACTCCAGCTGGCAACCAATCCCCACACAGCCAGTCACTCACTCCCTGCACAGTAGGAGGGGGAGAGGATCAGAGAGGTAAAAGTGAAAAAACTTGTGGGTTGAGACAAAGACAGTTTAACAGATAAAGGTGTCACATCCCACCAGGCTTTGGTGAGCAGTTTTGTATGTAAATCACCCTCTCTTTGTATACTTTTATTATTTGTATTGTTGCTATTACTGTTCATTTTCTTATCTCATTGCCATTTCCAGTAAAATGTTCTTATGTCAACCATAGATTTTACCTTTTGGTACCTCCAATTCTTAAATCCATCCCTGGAGCAGGAAGGGGGAGTGAAAAGGATGGTGTGGGAGTGAGCAATTGGCATCTTGTTTGGGACAGTCTCAGTGATGGGAGGACACTAAATTAGGGAGTGCCATTCCTAAATCAGAGCACTTGGGAAGAAAAACCGTCACACCAAACATACCACTCTTCCTCCTTCCCACATTTCTATATACCATGATGCCACCTGGTATGGAGTACCCTTTGGATCAGCTGAGGTCAGCTCTCCCAGCTGTGTCCCCTCTCAAGTGTGCACCCTCAGCCTCCCACTGGTGGGATGGGGTAAGGAACAAAAAAGGCCTTGGCTCTGTGTTAGTGCTGCTCATCAATAACAAATATACCCCTGTGTTACCAACACTCTTTCCAGCACAAATCCAAAACCTAGTCCCATACTAGCCACTGTGAAGAAAATTTACTCTACCTCAGCCAAAGCCAGCACAAGAGGGAAGCTATTGTGGTCATTCCAACTCTCTATCCAGTATAAACCTTCAGCTTAACAAAGGTTCATTTGTTAATATTGAAACCAAAGTGAAGAGGAATGATGAAAAACATTCTGAACAGCTTGATAAAAAGTGGGAAAGAATAGGGGAAACAAATGCCTTCCCAAAATACCTCTCCTGAAATATGTATGAAATGCAAGGACTTGATTAGTGAAATTGAAAATTGCAGATGAGAACATCACACAGCTTTTCAGTTGCACTTAAAAGAACTGAGGATTTGGGTAGAAGGAGAAAATCCTTTTAGGACAGTGAAACAGCATTAGAAAATAATTGTAATAAAATGAAGAAAAAAGATCAATTAAAAAATCAGTCTGCTATTTTCAACAATTAAAGCAGGGAAACTATGTAGAAAAGGCCAAACTATAATTGTCATTTTTTTTATTTAGGACATATCTGTCTTTTCATTTTGAATAGAAGCTGTAGTTTATTAAACATGTCTCATTTTCAACATTACAAGTAAACATGTGGCAAAGAGCATCTTTTAAAAAATGAAAAAACAAAACCAACCCAACAGCAAAAAAAAAACTCTGAAAACTAAGGCCCTCGAAATAAACCACCGAGTCAAACACAAAAACCTCCACCAAGAATGTATCAAAGGTATCTGGCAAATCATCAGTTTCTTGTACTCATATTCACATCTCAAAAATTTTACTTAATATTACTTACTTACTTACACTGCTATAGCTGTGTAATCTTAGCTGTGCATCAGATCTCTCCATTATCCATACAAAGAACAAGGCAATAAGCCTTGAAAGATAATATGCAATATAAAAATGGTCAGGGTTTATGATAAACTCTTGCCTGGTGCTGTTCTAGAAACCCTACTGTGTCAGGCAAGGAATTTATATGGGTATACTTATTTTGAATACTGACAACATAGCACAACAGCGAGATATGTCAATTCTTAATGTATGTTCAGTAGCTGAAATGGACAATTTTATGGCAGTGTATCACACAAGTGCTTTTCCTTCCTGATGAATCCTAACTAATCTGAGCACTCCAGGACTGCGTTACACTTTCAGGTTAATAAATGCTCACTTGTGAAATGCTCATCGTCAATTCCATAATAGTCCTCAGTTAGCTACTAAGTTTTCTTAATGCACATGAATACCTGGGGGATAAATCAAAACAAAACAAAACAAAAAAATCCCACTATAGTAAATACATTTACCCTGCATCTTTAAACCAGGAAGAATAACAGAGGTAATACTCAGAGTGATTCTGGAAAAGTCATCTCCACAGAAGTGAAGGAAGCTTTCCATGTTATGCCTTCCAATCCACAGTCAGCAAGTAGGACTTGGCAGAGGGTAGCCTTGTCTAGACTGGTGCATCATTCAGAAGAGCCATGCAACTGATTGATGCTCCACAGCTTTACATCAGGCATTTTCAAATCAATGCTGCTGTCCCTCTCTCACTCCCTGATCCTGCAAGCCAAACACAGACTGCCAGTGCAATTTGCACTCTTCCAACAGTAAGTTTTGGTCAGGTGGTGTCCCAGGGTCATGGTACAGTTACCAGTTCAGCTAAAGCAGTGGGATTCAGAGAGGTAGACTGGGAGAGACATGCAATTTTCAGTGGTAAACCCCAGCTGTAGCATCTTCTGTGTCATGGTGACTGGGTAAGGCTCATTGCATGACATGTCAGAATTCTCTCCAGTGTTTCTGGACCACCACTGTTTGATTGAAGGGAGAGCTGGCTTAGAGGGGAGTTGCTCACTGCTAAAGGCCTTTGCTCTGGTGCATGTGTTGTTCTGCCTGCTTGCTGTTTTTTATCATCAAATACTTCATATTTCACAGATATATTAATCTATCCTTCCAGAAGTAGCCTTAGAATTACATTTGCCACTGAAGAGTATAGGCACAGCTTTTAGTATGGAGATGGCACACGTTATCAAAATTATATTTATTAATAAATATCCTTGTTCCATACCTTTTCTTTTCATAAAGGAAACTCATACTGAGAATTTCATACTCAGCCCATTTTCTGTGACTTGTGTCAGCCTCATGGATTTACAAGTTGCCAGGCATGATAAGGGCATCACTTGGAGAAAGCTGATGACATTGATTATAAACTGGGATGGTTTTGCAAAATAAAACTAAATTTGCATTTGTATGGTTTGTAGGTTCATTTAAATCACTGTTTAAAATGTGTGATTAATCTAAAGGCATACAGCTGGATGAATCATGGTCCTCTTCTGTGTTTTGTGTTGTGTATTACAGATCAATGTCATGTTTCTTTGGAGTACACCTAAGGACAGAATTTGGCTTTAATGATGTACTTTTGGGCAGTCAGGCATTTAACCAAAAGACTGTGTTGTAAGAAAAGTTGCTTGATAGTGGGAATTTTTATGAACAGATTACACAAGACTCTTTGGCAGCACTTCTCACACAGTCCTTGTAAATCAGGGACAACGCTTTATTGAAGTGAACAGAGTTAGATAATCATAAAAATGGTGTAAATAAAGGGCAAATCAGGCCCATCAAATTTAAATAGTGACTTTCAACATCAGATTTTAAGAGATTATTAGCCTTCAGTTTTCAGTGAGGCTCTGCTCTTTCTCACAGTGAATGCCAGCCATTACAGACATAGCCATAACTCTGAAAAGAGGCTGTTGTATCTACTAACACACACACAGCTAATGCAGCCCTGTGAATGCAGGATTGCCCACTTCTACTCGCCCACCTGGAACACTTCACTGTTCACTGTGCTATCCGCTCTTCTCTAACTGTTCTGTTCACTCTGCTCTGAGCTGCTAAGTCACCTGCAAATAATAACTCTTTTCTACAAGTCCAGTGAGTTATTGCTTATTCTTTTGCACAGCTAAGCCTCTCAGCCCCACCAGAAGTTCTTAATATTTCTAGACCCTGAAATAAGTGTCCACAAGAAGAGATTGCTCTATTTTCAGGAAACCTAGTGAATATTTTTTTTCATACAAACTAAATTGATTCACAGCTGAAAAGAGCATACCTCTACTAGTTTTTACCATCTCTAATGTATTTGTTTATTATGGATGTTTTATTCTGAGTCACCTCAAAATCACAGGATTGAAGTTGTTATAAGTTGCATTTATCACAATAAATTAGTTTTTTTTCCTTATCTAGTGATTATTTTAGCTCAAGCTGTGACAAGTTTGGAGAGAATGATTACACATATATTAACCAAAAAATAATAATAATTTATTTTAGAGGCCCTGCAAAGCAATATTCCATGTTATTTTTTTCCTTGGGCATGACAGTAATTCATTATTATGTTACTGTGAGTTTGCTGAGAATGTATGTGCATTTCATATAAACATCCAGCCATTTGTGTAGTCTCCTAATTATTTTCTGATTTTCTAGGAAGAAAACCAAGAAATTATGGATTTGACTCAAATGCACGTGACTTCATTATTCATTATTTTAAGCTGGTTAGTTTTGTGAGTCTGAGGAGTTTTCAGGGCTTAAAATAAAGAGAAGGAAGCAATCAAACATTCTGTTCAGTGGTGACTCATTTATTCAAAGGATCGTGACAAAAAATGTATGTATGGTTGACAGGAACTCTGTCATTTGCAAAGGTGACTTGAGGTACAAAATAAAAAGAGGTTTACAGTAACATTACAGCCCCTTTATAGTGCATTAGCATTGCAAATATGTCCAGATAGAATTATATCTTCTGTTTAAGCCATATTTTACATTCTGATTAACAAGTTTAATTACTTACACAGTCCTTTTCCTTCAGTAAAAGCTCAGATTAACAGAGAAGATGCACAATTTAGAGGTCAAGGAACAGAAAATTCTAGTAGTAGTAGTAGCAGTGGTAGAAATAGTAGTAATAGTACTGTTATTCCTGCAACTTTTTCCTTAAACTTCAGGTATTTCATATCTCTTAGGTACTGGAAGAGTATGGAATTCTTAGAGGAAAGTTTTCTAATACAAAGTCTGTCTTACATTGGAAATTTCTATAGCCAGTGGACATATTCTAACCATACAAGCAATCTATTTGCAAGGTATTATTTATCAGTATCAAAGTTAAAATTGGAATAGGAAATACCTTAGGGATATTCAGTTTAATAACGTGGCTGTGTCCTGATTGTGGAAGTCAAACAGCTCACAGAACATACTAAAAAATTAATAACAACCAAAAAAATAAGACACTCTTTTATGAGCAGAAATGACATCCCTCTCAAGCTCATAAACAGCACTTAAAATTGACAAAGCCCCAAACCAACCAAAACAAATGCTGCTGTTTAAATCCGGTCAGAAACCAAGCCTCACCCAACAGCTTCCTCACTGCTTCCTCACAGACAGACAACTGGAAGGATAAAAGCTAGAAAACTTGTGGGTTAAGATAAAACCAGTTTAATAGGGAAAGCAAAAGCTGTGCACACAAACAAATTAAACCAAGGAATTAATTCACTGTTTTCCATGGGCAGGGAGTTGTTTGGCCATCTCCAGGAGAGCAGGGCCCCATCATGTGTGAAAGGGGAAGACAAACACTGTCACTTCAAATGTTCCACCCTTCCTCCTTCTTCTTCCCACTTTATATGCTGAGCAGCATGGTCTGGAATATCCCTTTGGTCTGTTGGGATCACCTTTCCCAGTTGTGTCTCCTCCCATGCACACTCAAATCCTTGCCAGCATGACAGTATATAAAGCAGAAAAAGCCTTTTGTAGATTCTTGATTAGAATTGTAGATTCTAATGTTTCTTAAATCATAAAAAGCAACAAGTCAAAACATTTCAAAGTCCTTAGAGTATAAATCCAACTATGAAAACTACAAACCATTTCTACCATCAATGACCTACAGTGAGTTGTTCAACCATAAACATCAAAGATGACTTGTCTCTATTTAGGTTTCAATATAGCATACAGGCATCAGAAACAATTCCTTGAATAGAGTACTAAGTATAACAGAAAAATTACTACAAAAATATTCCTCCTAAGATATGCAGCCTGTATGGCCAAGCCCTCACATGAGATGAGCATTTTACAAAACCATAACCATCTGAAAAAAGCTCAAGAGTAGGAAATGTCTGTACTTACATAGTTATCAGTTCCATGTATAATACAGTGATAAGTTTAGATTTTCCATCTAGTCTGTATTTTGCAATGGTTATGTGAGACACACAAGTAATGTAAACTGCTGGTGCAGTCAGGCAGAATACTAAAGGATCAATATTATAGTTTTCTGCTCTCACAGGCAGGTTTACAAGCAATTCTCTTTCAAAACCAGAGCAGGATTGCTTTACTTAATGTGCATTTTGCTCTGAGAAGTCACTGTGAAAATGCTACCTTGAAGCTTTACCTCTTAATGATTCCTGGATCTAATGTGCAGTTATCAAGCTAGATTTCAAGTTACTCCTGAACAATTCACCAATTCATGGCATACACTTTGCCCCCTTTAACATGTGCTCTCATTAGTACTCATGAAACTATGTAGAATTAATGAAAAGAAATACCAACAATTGTTTCCAATGATTATATACAAGAAAAACAAGTATTCTCACCATATATTTTACATACAAGCCTAAAGAGAGAGCATATTAACAGAGAAAATAAATCCTGCATAGGAGAGAAAACAAATTAATTACTTTTTAAAATCATATTTAGAGTTAAATTTTTATTCTTTGCTAAATTTCATAAGTAGATGATTACTGTGATCACTGTGTGCATGTGATTCTGCAATCTCAGAGACCTTCAATACTACCGATCCTATAGGAGTGGATATAAGAAAATCTATACAAAACAAAAGAAAAATCTATGAACAGCACACAGTGATGTGGATGCATAAAAAGTGAAGGATGCAGACAATAAAGTCTAGTCCAAGGCAAGTTTTCAATCAAAAATATCACCTCTCTAACCAATCTTCTGTTGGTGTAAACCTATAGAAGCTCTACTGATGTCAGAAAAGCTGGGTTTTCCCACATGTTTTGGACAGCCCAAATGCTCTTTCGTGATCCCTGATACAGTTGATATGTACCACTAGTTATTAGCAAGAAGATTAGTTAGAATGATGAAGTTTTCTCAAACATTTCAGAACCAAAATTTTGAACCAGATTTTTAAATGTAGACTACACTATAGAAACAACAAATCAATCAAACAAACAAAAAACCAACAAAACCCAACCCAAAAAATTTAAACCAACCAAGCAACCAAAACCCCCAAAACCCATCAAACATGAGTATTAAATTCAAGTCAGAGACTTAAAGTTTTGTGTTGAGACCATAAAATAGAGATAGTAATTTCATTTGATATATTCTAGCTATGGTGGAAATGAGCTATCAAAAGTATTTATAGAACTCTAAAGTTCCTACATATGTAGTTTTGGGGGAACGGTAATAATATGAATTATTCAGTAAAAAAAAGAATATTTCAATAAGAAATTAACATTTCAACCTCTTCTGAAAACAAAAAACTGAGGGAACCACTCATAAATGAACTGTGAACAAATTTTTCATGGGCAAAAGAAGATATTTCATTATGTATTCAGAAACCATTTTATAAAATCAATATTATGCACTAAAACTGAAGAAAACAGGGAAATTGTATGTGAAGGTGACGTGGTACAACAAATTTAACATAAAACTTCTTGTGACAAAAAAAAGAGAATTTCAGGAAGACATCGTCCACAGGTTTTGCTCATAATCTCATTGCACTGACAAGAAATGACATTAGAAATTCATATTGTTTTGACTGACAAGATGCTGTTCAGATATGTTGTAGATACCCTGGAAATCTTCAAGACTTGGTTGGATGAGCTTTGAGCAACGCACTCAAGTGAAAGGTGTCCCTACCCATGGAGGGGGGTTGGAATTTAAAAGTCTATAAGGTCCCTTACAGCCCAGGCCATTCTATGATTCTATGAGTCTGTGAAACTTCAGTATCTGTGAACAATGAGGACCAAACCATTTCCTCTACCACTTCTAGTTATAAGGTAATTTGCAAATTACTTTGACCTTTCTGTGTGTTATATTTTCTGTTCAAAACAGACATCTGCTAAACAAAAGCTCCAAGTTGAGGGCTGCTAAGCAATACAGAAATTATTTTCTCTAATTTAATTTTCATCTATGTCATCAATAATTTTACCTTATTAATCTTACCATTGCAAATCTTACACTTCTGTGCCTTCAAGGTACATCAAGTTCTTAATTTGCAGTGATGGGGTTTTAACAAATTCTTGTATATCCCATTTTCCATGAAGAAGCTACTGTCTGCTTTTATAGTAGAATCCCTTATTAATTGTCAGCCTGATTCTGCTGTCAGACTGTTGTATCCACAACAGTTATTTGATTTCGAAAGGCTTTATTTATTAAGTTGCACTGCTATATTAGGTTTGCATATATTTTAATTTACATTTTTGTTCAAGACGGAAAGAGGAGAGAATCCTAATAATTACCTGGTGAGCTTTTCTACTTCCAGATATGTATTTATGTGTCTTTCAAATGTCACATGATCTGCATTAAATGATTATTTTATTGATCGCTGAATGTAATCCCCAAATGGATAAACAATATAATTCTTCATCAGAATTCTCATTCAGAATGGGTGCTGAAGTATTATTAACAAACAATACAAATAATACAAATGACCAGCCAAAGGCAAAGTTATGGCTGGCCTTCATTTCTCCACTTTTATCCCCTTTCACATGGAAGGAAAGGCATTGTTAGGACATGAAGAAATTGAGAGCAAAAATTAATAGACAGAAGATTCAGAAAATTAGGTATTCCAGCGTACAGATAACAAGACCATCTAAGGAAGAGACGTGTTGAGAGGAAGTACAGAATTAACCAGGAACAGTTTAACTCAACACTTTGACATTCAAAATCACATTAAAAATTTGTGAAACATCATTTCAAGAATGAAGATGCTAAGTGTTGAAAATTTCAGGTGTTTAAATAATGTAGAAGTCATACAGGTTTCTTGATGTACAGGTCATACAGGTCAGTAAGTCACAGTGCAGCATGATAGACAGGTAACTTGTTTGATTGGAAAAGTACATTTGGCACAATTTGATTTCTATGGGACTGCAGAAGCAAAGGCAGTGAAATGCAGAAGACTTTCTTGATGAAGGGAAAACCTATAGAGTGAGAACCTGTGATACACCACAAAAGAAAGCTCACTGCCTAATATGGTGATATCATTCTTCTGAAGGAATGAGGCATGTAGGCATTTCTTCAGACACCTTTTTATCCCATGTGTGTCTCCACCAGCACTTACAAGATGCCATGTTAGATGTCCTAGTGACACGTCATGTAAGAGAAGCAGATTGTGAGAATGTGCTTTTTTCAACTTTAGCCTGAACTGTGAGGCAACCAGAAGAGTGCGGTCAAACATGGGAACAGGCTACCTAGAGAAGTGGGCCCCAAAGCCCTTAAAAACATTAGTTTTTGATCAACCCTGAACTAGTTTAGGACTTAGATAATTGTCAGAGGATCCTTCAAACTGAAATCCTCTCCTCTCTCCTCTCCTCTCCTCTCCTCTCCACTCCTCTCCGATTCCTCAACATTTGATATATTTGCAAAACAAATATAAGGCAAAAAAAATTGAGGTGGAAAAAGGAGAATCAGAATAAGTCGAACTAATGTAACAGAAAAGATTATAATTCTTTTACTATACATTCAAACAAATAAATAAAAAGTGCTACAATAAAAAGAATAGAAAAAGAAGGGGGGAAGGGGAAGCATTTATACCGCTTTTACAAAAACAACTGGTTTTGCTTTATTTGGGAGAATTTTAACCACCCAGAAAAGCATTTAAAATGAAGTTGTAGATTCAGATGTTTTGCAAAATTAGGAGGCAAATGGTAGCTTGCTTTCATTCAACACCTCAGGAGTCATGTGAGAATATATCACAAGTTTCTGCAGTTCTGAGGGAAACACTTTCACATACCTACTACCACAAGATTTCTTGAAAATTAGTTGTTCTTCAGCTCTCCTGCTTATGCTGTTCATCCTGATCAAAATACCTAAATATTTACTAAGGAAAATAGGAAGCACAACAAATAACTGGATACATTGGTAGCTAGGGAGCTTACCAGGAAAACTGGAAATTTACAATTCAATCCCTACTTTAAAGAATATTAAAGTACATTATGAGACTGGATAAAATCCTCATACTGATTCAAACATTGTTATTCAAATTCTTAATAAAACTTTGGGTTTCAGCAAGCCAGTCAATTTTCTGCTGTGTATTCATAACCCTGTTTGATCTTAAAATGCTTAAACAGATATAAACAATGATGTAGGAACCAGAATTGCTTAAGAAATTCATCTGAATGTAGGTGTAGATATGCTTACTGATACCCTGGACTTACTGCAAGTGGAAAGTTTCCAAAGTGTCTACATCAAAATACAAGCTCTCACAAAGACAAAGGTGATTTACAATTCATACACTTGAATTGCTAATTGCAACAATCCCTACAAATCTGATATTTAAATTTTTTATGGAATTGCTTGATAACTTCTTTTATTTGTGATCTGCTTTTAAGATCATCTCTACTTGATTTACCATAATATTTTGATGGAAAGATTTAACAGTACTTAAGAAACCTCAGACCTTTTTTGTTGCTTATCATTTGTTCATTGCCACCCTTTTCCTGAAGGCCACCACTCTGAGCTACAGTAATCCTTTGGCAGCTCCAAGTTTACTTTAGTACAAAGGCAGAAAGCTAATGATCATTTACTATGGTTTATGAGTAATAGATGGCAGAGATTCAAACTACTACCCAATCACTTGTTGATTTTTCTGGAGTATTTTCTTTTCTCTTATTTGGGATGTAACACACTCCAGCATCTACCTCTTGGCTCCTATTGAAAATAACTGATTTAAAATCTTAATTTAACTGTCATTAAGATTGAAGTCACATATTCTCTACTATCTCTGTTATTAGAAAGCAATTGCTAATAGCTTAAAGCACTTCAAAACTAAGTATACTCAAACAGTTTCAATGTATTTTGCTTATATACAAGAATATAACAGCAAACTGTTGTATAATACCACCTCCCACCATATTAGCAATCATATTGTATGTGATGACACGTTCCTGCAGAAACTTTGGGCTTATGGGAGGAAGGAGAGTTCACTGTGTATGCACAGAAATTTCACATTGCCATAAACCATTCCAGACTGGGGAAACAATCCCCGCCCACACTCATTACCAGAGGCTCAAAATGAGATTAGCCCCACCTCTGGTATGTTTTATTGAGCCCCAGTTTTTCAGTTCCATCTGTTCTTCAGAACTTCCAGTTCATCTAGCAACCAATCCCATCAGATATTTTTAAACTGTGAGAGGAGTTAGCTGGAGCTCTTAACAAATTGTTCCTGTCATCTACCGTCAAGTTTCCCATTATCATTGACAGCAGGAACAACCCATGGCCAATACCCATTTTCACTTCCAGCTGAGAGAGAAAGTTCCCCCTAAAAACTTCATTTCAGCTAAAATACACATTTTATTCAGCTGAACTGCACCAGCTGAGGATATACCCATCCCTCATGAAAAATGTAGAGAGAAACTATATTTGTTTGGTCCTAGTATGGTGACTGAAGCAAATATTACCAGAGAAAAATCAGCTTCGTATTTTCTGTCTACATTCAAAACTGGCAGTCCATAAATTACTATAGGTTAAAATAAAAATGTTCAAATATGCACTTTGACCAATGTTTTCTAAAAGTGCTTTTATATTCAAGAAAAACTTTGCTCCAACTTTCATAGAGCCCTTCAAGAAACTTAGCCCATCATTAGTAGGATGGCTGGGTAGCCTGACTCTCTGCTAGTAAAACATAGAGAGAGCTGTGCTGGACAGAACAGACAGACTCCCTGGTGGTGCTTGAGAAACGAACTCAGGAATTGTCTGGACAGCCAAGTCGACATCAGCCCTTGATGTGCTGGGTAACATTCCTGCAAGACAAATCACATCTTCTAGGGCCCAGCAACATCCTCAAGTGCTATTTATTCATACAGACATAGATGTTTAGTCCAAAAGTATTGCTGAGCCCTTTGAAAAAGTTTTCCTGAATTGGCATGAAAATACTCTCTAATAGTACCAGCAAGTATAGTGGTCACTTGAAAACCTTAATTTTACTTCCATATCTCTTACGTTGCAGGGTTTTTTTGTTTGGGTTGGGTTGTTTTTTTTTTTTTTTTTGGAACAAGANTTTTTTTTTTTTAATGAGCCTGAATTCTGAAATAATCTAATTTTTTCTGAAGATGTTCAAACACAAGGGGCCATTGTTAAGTGTGGCTGAACAGAGAGCAAAATAGAAACTATTCTTTTGCATAACATCAGTGTGGAATTTTTTACCTGTGTGTACATTTGTCTTGCATACCATCTTATAGCCTAAGCTGTTTTAAAAATTTCTTTGCTCTGTTTTCTCCTAGAATATTAAGGACTAAACAATATAAATATTAAATTTTGGCACATTCAACACAGGCTTATATTATTTTTCTATCTATAGTTGTTTTTCTTTTTCCTCTATAATTGATATCTTCCCTTAACACAATACTTAGAGAAATCAATGAAAATTTGTCCTGAAGACATATGGAAAAAAAATTAAGAAGGGATGTCTATAAAAAAAAGGATGTCTACTAATTAGTATTCAGTTTTCATTTATGGAGCACTATCTTCCCAAAGATAAATATTAGTTCCAATTCTAACCTGAAATAGCAATTTGTAATGGTTCAGAATTCTCTCTCTGCATAGCTCCAGGAAAACGAAAGAGGAAAGGTTTAATTTTGCTTTGAAAATGGACAAAGCTCTTTTAAACTTAATTTAATGTACAGCAGTGGTAGCCAGACTTTCAGGGTTAAAGAACCATGGAATCCTCTATTTAATTAATCAGAAATCACATTTCATGACACTAGTCACATAAGCCTGACCACTTCTCACACAAGAGGAACTGCCCACATTTATAGGTTTAGGCAATGACAGAAATAGGAACAGTTTATATGGCTTGAAGGTCTCTTCCTCTTCAAATCTGAAGGGACAGGGAAGAAAAGAACCTAACAGTGGACAATGAACCTACAGGAAGTGCGATGGAAAGATAAATTTACAGGCTATAGTTACATCCACAGCAAAGGCATTCCAAATTGTTCCAATAGCCAGTAATGAGTCAGACATCAACTAAGTCACTGGCAAATGTCTTTTCTGTCTGTCATACAGTGTTTCCAAGCTAGATGAGTTAGTTTTTGTGAGCTACCTGCTGCAAGTCAGCTGAGAACTGTCTGAGAGATTAAAGCTCCCTCACTGGAAATCTGGGTTCAACCACCATCCTGTTTTGCCCCACATCCTCCACATTGGGATGCTTGACTGGCTCTTTTGTATTCCTCGTCCAGTCAAAGGATGATACCGTTATCAGCGGCCTTAATATTTATGATGTAAAAGCGGGGTGTAATCACATTTACTCATGCCTCTTTTGCTTGAAGAAAATGCATGCAGGAGAGATCATGGGAGATGGAGTGGTACTGTGCATGAGGAAATCCAGTAGGCAGGAAAAGCTGTACGTTCATTGCTGTTGGAACCTAATTTCTACCACTGCAGACAGTTTATTCTTGCCTTGCTGTCTTGAAACTGTGGGGTCAATGAAAGCCTTGCTGTGGCTTAGATGATCCATCTTTGCTCCTATGAGTAGCAGTTAATGAAAAAGCAAGATAGCAATCTATACAAGAGTTCAGGAATATTACTCATTATGATTAACCATTGTTTCTTTGTCAGGTTTCCATCTCCACTAAATGTTGCCAGCAGATGTGAAGGGGAGCATTAAGGTCAAAGTCAGATGATATCTAAGTTCTGATTGAACAAAACTAATGCTTTTCATCTTCCTAGTATTTCAGAGAACAAAATCTGGGAAGGCACAGAAAAAAGAAAAAGCTCAGAATGCAGCAATCAAGCTCACTTCTAAAAGCATAATGTGGATGATATTGAGGTGAATACCCAAAAGGAAACTTGAATGAGCTAGTTCTGGCATTTAGATATTTACTGATTCTAAACTGTCTTTGTGAAAACTGCAATTTTAAGAGCATAGAAGTTTAATTCAGTATTCCTTGGAATACAAAACTAGAGAAGCGTGGCATCATTTGACTGATTTATTCTGCTCCTTTCTTCATGAACATTGTATTTTATTCTCTTGAGAAGCCTTGCATCTTTAAGAAAACCAGACTGTGAAGTTAACCAGATATTGCCAATGAACCTTCACCTTACAACTGGAAATTTGATGAGCTGATTCCTGGTGACAGCTTTTAAGATACACGTAATGTGAATGAATAATCTATATTCTTGCCAGTGGTTTTGGAAAGCTTATTTGTCATTACCCCAAAGTTTAGAAGCAGGCCAGCTAAAGTTTTCTCATCAGTGAATGGCATTTTGGAGAAAATAATGTCAGCTTGCTGGGCTACGACTTAAGCAGTGGGATGGTGAAAGAATTAAAACAACCCTAGATCCGGATCGAGATCCAGATCCAGATCCAGCTCCAGCTCCAGCTCCAGATCCAGATCCAGATCCAGACCCAGTTTTAAATAGTTTTTAAAGTCAGTAGCATTGAGTTGCAGTAGTTTGTTCAAAAACATTTAGATATTTGCAATTAATGGATCACAGTTTCTTGGAACTACCAAAACCTACAACAGAGAACATAAATCATTACTCAGATTTTATGAGATTCAGATCTTGCTTTCTATTTGTGGTATTTTGTAATCAGTGATAAGAAACAATTGGATATTGTTTCTAATGGTCCTGACCTTGTCTTGATCTATGCTGGGGTAAAGTGAAGTGAAGATCTCTGTTCCTAAATGTTGTTTAGAAGAAGGTGTTTCCAAATGCAGAATCAATTGCTGTGTCACCCTTTCATGGCAGCTAAATGATACTGTAAGAATGAAATACAGATGATGCTCTTTGTCCTTGAAATGTGACAGCTCCTTCAACTCAAGGTAACTTTATGGCTGCTCTAATGTGTACCTGAAGATATATTTGATTTAAATTACTTTAGAATAATGGGTCAGAAAGAGCACTTAAATGCCTTCCTCACTCAGCTGTCTCAGCTAGTTAATTGCAGTCCTCCTGTGACGAGGACTGATGCCTCACTTAAAAAGCAGGAAGACACTTCTGCAAAGGGTCTAGTGTGAATTACAACCCACAACTATAATAGGATCCAGTAAAAACTTTCTCCATGTTCAAAGATATTTGGATCAAAGCTTTACTTTTCCCAGTATTTCTGTCCAATCAATCATTGCTCATGTGATGAAAAAACTATATGCCATCACAAAATTCTATGACTTTTTTTCCTCTGACATTTAGACCTCTTTTCCTAGAATTTACACTGGACAGCGAACTGTCTTTGAAGACAAGAATGTTTTGCTTTGAATATATCCCAGTAGGTTTTCTATTTGGTTTGAATTATATTGGTTCTCTCTGTTTTGTTTCTTTGGGTTTTTTCCCAGTATAAAATCTGTAGGAATGCCAGTGGGATGGGAACTACTGAGCAATGTACTGACTCTTCTCATATTCCTTCCAGTCACATACCAATCATGTGTGTGTGCAACATTTCCACTGGATTCCATGGGTACCTTTTTATATCCTCAGTTATTATGCTCTTCTGATGGTCATGCTTTATCTAGAGTTTAAATAAATTTAGGACTAAGTATGCTTCAATTTTGCAGTCAAAGAGACACAAGTATAAAGTTATGACTAGGTTATTCACCCTAATTTTCAATGGATACTCATATTCACATTTTTAAGTGAAAAAGAACAGATGAATAGTCACCTTCAGCTCCAGACTAGCTGGTGTCTGGAGCTTCTTATATGATTTCTACTCAAGGGTCCTTTGTACTCCTTGAAGAGCCAAGAAGCTTCCAAGTGCAGTTAAACTGAGCCAGTGAAACACTGCCTTTCTGCTGAATGTCTCTCTCACCTCCTCGCACATAAAATGCTTAATATCCTTTTACCCCATATCTACTTTCTGTTTTTTTCTTGCCATATACTCCTACTTTTTCATTCTCCTAATGTTTCCTCATTAATGTTCTCTACTTCTTTACCTATCTTCCTGAAAATAAGCAGTGCTTGTTCCCTTTCTTTTAGAGTTATTATTCTAATGATGGTGAATCTGGACATTATTCAGACATTGAAAATTACATTGTATTATATTGATGAATAGTTTTAAATATGAGTAAGAAGAAAGATAAATCCTGGAAGACATTCACCTTTGACAAATGCAATTTCAGGTAAGGAAGATATTACATGAACCAACCCTAGCATGTTCCCAAGATAGCGTACTTGAGAAAATGTCACAACTGGGCAGAAAATGGAATCCCTGTCCTTTGGGAAATTTTACTGAATCACGTTTGTTTTCCAGCTAGCATATATGTCCCTGTTGGCAGCCAAAGGCAAGACCATCCATTTAACATAATTTTAGAGCTGACAGGTCAAGGTGATGAGGGCAGGAGATAACCTGATGCTCCCAAGGAAGAGAAATATTTGGAGAACCAGAATGTATTTATCCTAAATGCTCCAAACCCTTTCCTGGGGCTACAACACTTGGAGTAGTAACCAAGCACTACTTAATTTTGCAGAGAATGCATAGCTCTCTTTGTCTAGGTGGCAAGAGACAAAGGCACAAAACATGATGCTTCTGCAACAATTAGTAGTGGTATCTAAGATGCAAAGAATTCCAAGATTGCTTCTATACCCAATAGTTACAGTAAAACTAGGACCCCTAACCCTTTACCATTCTCTCCCAAATTGCTTCTGCTTTACCCTGAATGTCAGAACTAATGCTCCCTCCCCTACTCTTTTGGGAAAAGTTCAGCCTTTTCTCTGGGATCCCAGCCATCATGAATAACACAGAGGTTATTCAAGAGCTTGTCCACCTATCTAATGTTCTTTCCATGCACAGCAATATCAGAACTGGGACTGAAGACAGAAAAAGAAAACCTTACAGCACTGAAAGTTGTTAATTATCTATGTAAGTATCAAAGACCCAGGTTTATTACTGGACATGTGAATGACTAGATAGCTTGTGTAAATTTAATTTTGCATTTGTGTGAAGATAATTGATTGGTTATACATGTTTTCAGATCACACAACACTAAGGGACCAACGTTAATCTCAAATGAATAATTTTCAGTGTGACAAATCTTTACTATCTTGTTGCTGTCATTACAAAAAACAGTTGCAAGAGAACTGTTCACTCATCACCTGATACTCCCTGTTGACTGTTTGAAAAATGTGCCAAGAATTACGTCTATAGATGTAATATACTCATCTAAATTTCTGTAAAATGCAAGTGATTGAAAAAGGATACCTAATTGAAAGAAATAATTTTAAACCAAGTGCCTATTTGATGAAGTAATTCTTTATCAAACCCTTCTCTGCTTCTGTATCTATTTTGTTTCAAAAACAGCATTGAAAGAACCCATAACTTTTTTCAGTTTGTGTAAGTTTGATTATTTTTTTCCATATGAGTCACAAACTGATTCATCATGGAAACTTCAAGAAAACTTTAGAGGTCTTTAAGATGTGTGATATTCCTAGAAACCAGTGCTCCAAAGACAACACTGGAACTGAGGAGTCCCAGAACAAAACTTTCCATGCAGAGACTACCATAGCCACATTGTACAGCCAACCCATTTCTTAAAGACAGGGAGGAAGAGGAGCATATAAGAATACTTAGAAGAAAAGCAGTAAGAATCATGGTGTAGAAGGATGAAACCTTAATTAAAATTAATGTTCTAACAATGTGATTCAGCAGAACTGAGATGAAGAACATATATTTTCCCTTACATAAGGGAAAACATAAGATAACAGCTGGCCTACCTGTTAGCTCTATTTTTTTTTTATGTACCTCCTGCCACTTAAGATGTCAGCCACTTTGAAAGGTTGATGAAAATGACAGGGGAGAGAAAAAAAATGACACATGGCTTGGCAAGTCAGCATGCTATTCTAAAAGCTAAAATGGGCAGAACAGACTAGTGGAGAAAGAAACGTGAACACAACAATAAAAGAGTTATAAAATAATAAATTTCATTGTCCAAGAAATTACAAAGTCAAAAATTGTAATTTTGGAGAGAAGGAAGAATTCAACTTTTAAAGCACAGCTTATTATCAAATTTCTGTTATCTGCTTTTTCAAAACACTAGCTCATGTTCTGGAGTTGCTATCCAAAAAATATATAAATAGAGAAATTTACTTTTAAAAGTTTAAAGCTGAGATTCACTCATTCTGTTTATTCCAGAAAATATAGTTTATGGAAAGCAGAGTTGGCAGAAGGGATGGGCAAAACTCCAGTAAAAGAAGATGGAGATGCAAGAAAAATTTTCTGTCATTAATGCTAATGAATTTCATCATTGCCATTCTGGAGTTGGGTTGTTTATGTTTAGGGGGGGGTTTGGTTGTTTTTTTGGTTGATTGGTCAATTGCAATATTTTTCAGGGTTTTTTTTGTTTTTATTTTTGTGGGGTGAAGGCTAACCTAGGGATCATGGGTAAAGAATTTTTTTTCTGTTCCTGCATTAAAGGCTGTTTCAAATGGAGCAGATAAAAGATACAAATGACATTACAAAAAACAGTAATTGAAAGTAGACCAGAGTTTTACATAGGGCCACAGAGCTAAGAGCCTTCTGAGATAGCATGTTATTGAAAGGACATGGAAATTTTGTTTCGGCTACAGACCAAGAGCAAGTACGAAGTTTAACAAGGGCAAGTGCTGGATTCTGCACTTGGGACAGGGCAAGCCTGGATGTACATACACACTGAGGAATGAGATGCTGGAAAGCAGTGCTACAGAAAGGGATTTGGCAGGATGGAGAGATGAGGCAGCAGTGTCCTAGCAGCCAGGAGGGCCAAATGTGTCCTGGGGAGCATCAGGCACAGCATCACCAGCCGGGCAAGGGAGGGGATTGTCCCGCTCTGCTCTGAGCTGGGGCAGCCTCACCTCCAGCGCTGGGGGCTGGTTTGGGTGCCATAATATGAAAAAAACTAAGCTATTGGAGATCATCCAAAAGAGGGCCACAAGGATGGTGAAGGGCCTGGAGGGGAAGATGTATGAGGAGTGGCTGAGGTCACTTGTTCTGTTCAGCCTGGAGAAGAGACTGAGGGGAGACCTCATTGCAGTCACAATTTTCTTATCAGTGGAAGACGAGGGAAAAACACTGATCTCTTCTCTGTAGTGATCAGTGACAGGACCTGAGGGAATGGCCTGAAGTTGTACCAGGGGAGATTTGGGTCAGATTTTAGAAAAAGATTCTTCACCCAGAGGCTGGCTGGGCACTGAAACAGGCTCCCTAAGGGAGTGGTCACAGGACCAAGAGTGACAGAGATCAAGAAGCATTTGGACAATGCTCTCAGGTGCATGGTGTGACACTTGGGGATGGTGCTGTGCAGGGCCTAGAGTTGGACTTTGATGATCCTCATGGGTCCCTTCTAACTTGGACTCTTCTATCATTCTGCATGCCTTGCTGGGTCAATTGGTAATAGCAGAAAGGGTCCATCTTTTACAAGTTCATCAGAACTTTGTTTTTCAGACTTTCAAGAGCTGCTCATCTTTAATCTATTATTCTATCCTTTCTTCTGGTGTTACATCTTCCTTGTAATATGAGATTAGCTATTTACTGTCTAAAAGTAAAATAAAATTAAATCACGTAAATGTGATTTTATGTGCAACAAAATTGAAATCTTCAAATCACCCAGTTCAATGACAGGAAGACCTAAAGGAATGTATTTTACTTCCTACTTTGTATGCTACTTTCTGATCACTGAAGACCAATTGAATACTGAATTACTTTGGATCAAATAAAGCATTTTATCTTTGACCTCCATACAAGCTAAAAAAATAGAGTAGAAAGTAGAGTGGCAAGGATAGAGTAAGGATGGCACAAAACCACAAAAATCCGAATATCTTCATGGAGACCTCACTAGAGTCCTTGGCAAAACTTCTCCTCCAGAAAGTAGAAGCAGATGTGTTCACCCCATGATGCCATATAATTGCTCTGAAAGATACCATGAAGAGAAAGCCTCCATATAAAACATTGTCGATGACCCACAACCACAGACTAGAAAAAGTAGTGTGTCTAGGGATAAAAAATAAAATTCATGAAGATACCCAAGTGATTTAGAAGATCAAGTTTGGCCCAAGTTCCAAAACTGAAGTATGTTTGTAAGCTCAGGTCCTTGGGGGAACATATAGGACTTAATACAGGATGCAGTAAACTCAGTGGTGCCAAAACTACATTGTTACCAGTACCTGAGCCAGTCAAACTAAAACTGGCTCATCTGTGATTGCAAGACTACCCTAAGGGTTATTAACTCAAATGCCTAATTAATTTATGAAAATGGGACTTGAGACTCTTAGCTGGCTTAGACCCTTTGGAAGCATACTGGGTATGACTCAGCCTTACAAGGTCCAAAGAGTCTCTAACTACCATTGCCGTCGGAGGAAAGTGGAAGTATCAGAAGAAAACCAGCAAATCACAAGTGTTGGGACTCCATCTATAAATACAGTGATTATATATTATGTTTATATATTTCTACATATTTATATATGTCTACATGCATTATATATGTCTATATACATTATTAATACACTAAGTATGACATGACAAACCAGGTGGTTAACCAGGCATAAATCCAATGCATCTGTGCTAGGAAACATGCGTATGATGATTAATGGACTGAATAAATGCCACAGATAGAGTAATCTCCTTTCAAAATACTCAGTTACCCTAGATAATTAATTGTTGATTCATCACATTTTACTGCATACTTTGTCAAGTAAAAGAATGTTTCAAAATATGTATGTACTATCAAAATGTACCTGTTCTCGTACAGTAACCACGTATTGTTCATCCTTGTCAACAAAGAGGTCAGATCAGGGAAATACAGTTGCTAATACAGAAGCAATTTCATGAGAAAAAACTAAAAAAAAAGAATGTTATGGTTGTTGTATTCTGAATACACAAGATTTTTTAAAGCAAGAATACCTATAGTTTGCTCCAATATTAAACTGCAGCAATCATATGTAAGGATCTTATTAAAAATGTTTCCATGTAATTTATGGTGAATACTATATCCTGCAGTTACCTCATCTAACCTATTGAAAGCATCACTTCAGCTTAATGATAAGAGTTTTCTATGATGGTAAGGCAAAAAAACACTCAAGAAAATCATCTCTCTTCATTTGGAATTTCTTGACAAGCTTTATCAGATCACAAGTCCTGAGTGATACTTGGACCTATTTTTTTAATTTGTTTTACCACTTGCCCAAGAACTTTTTGTTCTCAGCTGTTCCATCCTATATACTCTCCATCTGAAATTATTTCACAATGTTTAGTGCAAAATATTTTGGTTTACTACTTGGATACTTATAGAGTAACTCTTTTCTAGAATCTGAATTAATTTTCTGATCCTTAAAACTGTACTGGCTTTATTAGTGAGGGACATAATCGTGTATTATTTGAAATGGTGACTTCACCTCACTCTGCAGTAATGACTTCTTGTTTGCTTTTACCAAAGTAGGCACATATCTTTTAATTCTTGCATTTCAGTTTGATATCAGTGAAACAAAAATATATTTGCCTGGGCTCATTTAAGGTGAAGAGTCCCTTTAGTATTCACATTATTACTTTTGTCACTTTCTTCTTTCTAATCTGTCTTGCAAGGATCTCATATATTAATTTTTCTTTCAGTTAAAATGGCACAGGTCTGATAGTACCCTCATTACCCAAACTGTTATTTCTCCCTCTGGCCTTGCAAACGGTATTAAATGATGTTTCTTTTGAGGGAGTCCAGCAATGACATTCTGAGTAATGCTTTAAAAAATGGGTCTCAAACTGGATTTAATTTACATTTAGCAAGACGTGTATGGTATGGCAAATTAATTATTACTGACTGTTGAACATGAGTTTTGAGAATTAATAGTTAAGGAATGAATTGTATGTTTATTATATTGAGGGTTGCTGAACATCAATTATATTTCTTTCCAGTAATGAAGTGCTGTTTGTTTGACATCAGTTAATTATTTAGTCAGGTTTAAAAGAATAATTATCTAATCTCTATAAACAGGCTCTGTTAATTAAAACAAATAGATTGAAAGCTTCACACACAAAAAAAAATCGAATGGATTTTTATTTTTAACTACGTCTTTCTTTCCTAAATGTTTTACTACCAGAAATTTTGAATTTCATGACTTCTGCAAGAGATTCCAAATTAGGTCATGTCAAAATATATATTTATCTATAAATTTGTACTCAATCCACTATCAACAAGGGATAAATCAGGTATCATATTTTCAAATACAGTTCATTACAGGGTGTAAGTTTGGGATTTTTTTGTTTTGGTTTTTTTTGGGTTTTTTGTTAGTTTATTTTTTGGTGTGGTTTTTTTGTTTGTTTTGTTTGTCTGTTTTTGTTTGGTTTTTTTTATATTTGGACTGAAATAAATCTGAAATAAACTAATACATTAAATATTTCATTTGTGTATGAATTTTTTAAGCATACGCTTCAGATAAAGTTTGATTCCAAAGTTCTGATAGCTTAATAATTTCAAATGATGCACTGAAATACATCATATTGGTTTGGTGATTTTGTTTGTGGATTTTTTTTTTAACAGTCTGACATTACTGTTCAATTTTTCATAGACTTAAAATTTCCTGACTGGCCTTTAAGTCATCTCACTTTTACATGACAAAATATATAACAATTTATTAGGGTATTTCACATAGATATTTAATGAGTGTTTCAAAAAGTGTTAACTACTGGCAGATGAACCTGATTGTTCATCATCTTGCTCCTTCTGCACTCAATGGCCTTTGTGAAATGAGGGTAAGCAAATGTAAAACGTGGCAGAGTATTTTGTTAATCTTTACCCTACTGTTCATAGGTGTAAATGAGTGCTTAAAGAGGAAGTAAAAGTGACCCCAGTCACTACGAATATATGTTTTCTTTTACTCCCCATTTCTGGTTGCAAGGCTGATCACATCACAAGTGTAATTTTAATTCTTGTAGTTCTACAGAAAAAAGATTTCCAAAATTTGATACTGTTTATATTCTTGTTTATATTCTTATGTATTCTTTAATACCATGTGTATGGTATTAAATCGACCTTTTTGTTATTCTTCTGATTTGATTGGGTAGCCAGTTCACTTTTTCTTCTATAAGCTACTATAATAAGGCTATAAACAATGCAGGAGTCAAGTGACCACCCAATCAAAGTATAAAATATTGAAAAGGTCAAAAGAGTGCAGCTAACTACTAAGATTCATTGAATATAAATTAGACATTAAACTCCTGATATCTCATTCCCTTGACTGAGTAGTAATGAGAATGGAAAATGGCAGAAAATTAATCCCTTCTCATTAAAAAGCTTGTAATGAGAATGTGGAACTTAGTAGTAACATAACCTGTTCTCATTACTGTCTTCAGGAAAGGGTCTTTGTGGTCTTCTTCAGATGTCACAGCAGTGATCTTTTTCTCCTTAATGAAATAGTACAGTGACTGTGGTCACATTGCATGCTACTCCTTTGCATGGATTTTCTGCGCTGCACAACTGCCCTAAAGTGACATAACCTTTTTCATTCACTGACACTGGAATTTCTGCTGTACCTGCACTTTATACATCTGTGTATACACCTGTGTCAGATGCTGTCTAAACCAGGCAGATGCCCATATCTTATTGAATCTCAGTGTTACTTGAACACTGAGTTTCCTTAGAGCATTTTGTGAAGTTTAACTTGAGAGAAAATTAATAACCCGGGGATAATTATCCAAATAAAGATGTGTACACATTGGCATTGATTGCAAATTATCGATGGGATAAATACCAGAAATGTGCTTACATACCTACACACAAACAAATTTTTTACAGAAAAAGACCCATATATATCTATTTTTCACATTAAATTCCTCTGTGCCCACAACATATAATTTATCACAGTGAATTTCACTGTCTTCTTGACTTTGAAGTGCTTCCAGACTTTTCCCTAACATTATTTAGACTGTGAGACCAGGAAAAGTAAAACCAAAAAAAAAAAACAACTGAACAAAACTTTATTTTGCTTTCCGTGAAAAGATAGGTATAAAATAACTTACTTTGATAGAAGTATATAAGTTAATGTTCATTTTTGTTCTCAGCAACAGAACACAAGTCAAGGAAAAATGAGTACATTTGTTTTTGATACTGAAAAATTCATGCCAGAGCAGTTTGGTTATGAAATATGGGGAGGAAAAAATATATCACATAGTGTTCAATTAAGTTATCAGAATGACTTGTTTCCTAGTCCATGGAAGTGATGGAATACATTTGTTCTGGCAGGGAGAGCAATCCCTGTGCACTGGCTTTGCATAGGAGTGTATCCTGACAGATGGCCCCACATGTCACATCTCCTGTCCTGGCACTCACCTAACAAGTGTGGTTATTTAGCCAGCAAGGCTGCTCTATTGTGAATTTTACACAACCACATTGGGGATGAAACCAACTAGAGTGCTCCTCTGCAACTTAGCAAATTCCTGATGACATGAGAAGAGGCTGTTATAAAATGTGGAAGGTTGTAATGAACTAGAGAGAGAGACGGTTTTCTGTAGGAGAAGTTCCCAACCCACTCATCTGCAACCCACTCTTCCAAATTCATGCATATTTTTCTAGGTCTATAAAGACTCACATGCCAGCCAGAGACAGCCAAACTGAAGGTCTTTCCATACAAGCTCCAGTCCACTTTGTGCAGTGGGAAATGATGGCTTGCAACTCTGTGACTGCTCCAAATACCCTTGACAGCTGCAGGTTGCAGAACTACCCACAGGCAACCCAGGAAAAGCATCTGCAACAGCACAGCAACCTGGCCTGTCTAAATTATGCTGGCAGCAGCTCTGGTTCTTGAAACACTCTACAACCTGCAAAGTAAAAAAGGGCCAATCTCACCTCTTCTGCCTTATCTGTCTGTACAAGTGTATGAAATTACTTCAACTATTAACCATGTGTATTTTCTTGCAGTGCTTGGTGGGTATGTACAATTATATATAAACTCATGTAGACACACACATTCTTATGTATCCTCTCCAGGATTTCTAAATGGATATGTTTTCCTCTGAAAGTGGTCATGAAAATGCCCTTTTTTTTGCCATTTTTTGCAAAATTATTGCTAGCTTCTAAAAGCAATCTGCTCTTCCTAATTTTGAGTGCTATTAATTTATTGAAATTTTGTGTCAATTTCTTTAGCAAAATATTTTAGGATATGCCAGTCAATTTCATGTCAGTATCTATGAAAAAAAAATAACTTTGACATTTAAGTGTTACCTAGGACAATGGAATTGCATTGCAGATCCAAAAAGGATCAGGTAAACTGCAGATTTCTATTAACATCTAGAAGGAATACTGTTTCAATAAAGCCAAATCCTCTCCAGTGCCCTTGTGCAACCTGTGGGGACACACATCTTAGAACAGATCAATGTCACTAGCAAACAATCAACCTGGTAGAATCAGCAAATCTACCAGTACCTAAGACCAATGCCATGGATACATTAGTATCTATAAAGTTCCTGAGGCTGCTGAGAAGATCTGCTTACTTGCAGCAAATTTTCATCTCTGTACCAAAATCTCACTAGCATAAAGATACATACTCTGTAGCTATCTACCAATTTTTATCCCACAAAAACTTCACAGATTTTGATAAATGTCTATGGAATATTTTCTTAAATGCAAAATTTTATTTAATTTTTTTCTTTCGGTCTCCCAAGAATTAAACTGCAGATTTCACATTATCCTCTATCAGGGGCCCATGTGATTTATTAGCTTGTCTCCAAATACTCTCTTCCCAATATATATTTTGAAATCAGTCTTATTTTATGCTGGTTTTCTTTATGTAGAGTCTCTGAAAATTCATCTATAGGACCAAAATTTTCCACATCGTTTAATATCAAGTGGTGCCTGCCAGAAGTGACAGTTTTCCAGATATGCTCATCTGTGCAGTCAAGGCCTTGGTAGATGGGAGATAAGAATATCTCTTTCCAATAATTTCTATTCCAATAATCACCATTCACAAACAGTAGCCCTCCTCTTTGCATCTTCTGTCTTTTTAGTATCATACTCTTGATTCACGAGGCATCCAATTTTCCAATTTTTTCTGAATGACCCTATTCTTGAGAATTCAAGGTATCAGAGTTTGTGTGGACACTGGGAGCCATTAAAGATTTTCTTACTCTGTGAAAGTTTAGCATTACAGTTGTACCCTTCATCCATTAACCCACTTGTGCAAAATCCACTCTGGATTCATTTGGCTAACAGCTACAAAAACTAGTAGGATTTAAGCAGGGATCATGCATATGCTTAATGGTGGATAGAGAGTTAAAAACACCTTTGTGAACACTGTAATTTTAAGCAAGAAACTATATTTTGTTTTCAATTTAAACCCAAAAATTAGCAGAACATATCCAAAATGCAGAGTCCAAAATGCAGTATAATCTCTTTTGGATCTGTAGTCAAGCAAGGAAGATGTCTGGATCTTCACCACCACCAACAACGAAAACCTTTAATAGACTCAATAAACAAAGAGTAAATCCATAAATATACCATGTACTTCCTGTAAAAAAAAAATCTTAAGCAAATGAACATTACTGAATTGATTTGCAAGTCAAACCTTTAAAAAGATTATGCTGATATTCTATTTTTGGGACTGGTGTAAACATACATTTATAACACTGTATAGTGAAATGGGGTTTCTTGGAACTTTCTCTCACCCATTACCTCATACAGATCAGTCTATGATGCATAGACACAAAAGCTGGAACTGTTATAAAGACAATTACTACTTCAGGAAACTGACCTTCTTGAGAAAATCTAAATTAATTTCTCTTTTCTGTGAAAAGATGTCAAGAGCTAAGTGAACCTGGTGTACTAAGGTAAGCAATTTGACAAGATAAGAACAGGCAATGGTGGAGAAAAAAGCAAACTGTGACTATCCCACTCCCCCACTTCTGTTCATCCCTCTGGCTGCTGACTATAAACTATCCTTGTAAAGGAGAATAGAAAGTTACTCTCCAGTCTCAAAAGTGGGACCTTTAGTTATGTAAATTGTTGCATAATATAGATATATTTTACTAAAAATTAATTTTGTGCCCTGTTGCCATTAAATTGTTGTTGATTAAGCAAAACTTAGAATAAAGCATGTATTATATGAGGATCCTTAGGCATTTGGCTAAAAACAGCATTCGTTTCTCTCAGGCTACTAATTCTTACTGCGAAAAAGGTCAGTACAATGACATTAGCAAAACAGAGATTTTTCTCAGCCTCCTACTTTGTCTACCATATATAAAACCAAGAAAATTGTACACTATTCTGTGGCCAGCACAAGAGCATGACTTGTGAAAGAAAGCTGGGTTGGAAAGACAGATTAAAGTAATTGAAATGAATAAAACCAAAAACTAACCAAACAAAAATAAACAAACTTCTCAACAATCTTATTTTTATCCTCAGGGTCAAATTATCCTGTCCAGAAATGAATGAATTGATCTGAAGAAAAAGTCTGAGCATCTCATGGAGGAGTTTGGATTCTACAAGTTGACAAAGTATCTCCTATCTAGTCTCAAGGACCTGTGGTAACATATTATCTGCCTACTTGTGGATCAAATGAAAAAGGTCACTTACATTAATCAAAAGGTCTATAATGCTCTCAGGAGTCAGAAATTATCTGAAATTATATACTTGTTCTTTATAAAACTACTTCTTAATAGGCAGCAACACACAGTAGGAGCAGAGTATCATTTAGGTATTCCTACTTTACATGCTATGTGCAGTTTCAATGCACTACCCTGCCAAATGATTTGGAAATTCTTACAGTAATTCTTTGAATTACAATAAACCACACACCTTCATGACTGTGTGGTGAAAAGTCACTTGGCAGGAATATTTTAAAAAGAGCTACATAATTTTAACTTGGCTTTCAAGTAATGCAGCATTTCCATCTACACAAAGATCATTCTCTTAGAAGTAGCTAATCTGAGCTACACTGACACTTCATGGACACCTTACAAATAGTCCATTGACTCTTCTTTAAGCACTAGTTCATGAGACATCAGAATAAACCAGATGCGGACCAGTGATGTAGTTGGCCTGGTGACAGAGACTTCATATCTCTGGATTTTCAGTTCTCCTCAAAATTTTTCAAATGGCCTCAGCAAATACTATATTCTCAAGCTTCTTCCCTGCTGTAAGTAAGATGTGTGTGATAACTTTCTTTTTGCCATTTACTCTCCTTAAACTGAGAACAATTGTTGTGCATTGCCTGGTATGGGACAAGATGTGGGGTTATGGTCCCATCTGCTCTTCCACATGCACAAGAGCTGCCTGAAGGCCTGGACAATAGCCCAGAAGAGAATGCTAACACACTCCCTGTCACATCTCTGGTTGATGCTTGGTATTTGTGTCTTTTATTTCCATTGACTGATGGAAAGGTACATTACTAACTCAGCTTTGCTGGAAGGGCTGTATTATACACGTCAACCCAAGTATTAATCTTTTCTCTATATATAAATAGAAACAATACATCTATATTGCCTGCACCCCTGGAAGCATTCTTTGAGCAGAATTTGGAAATTTAGATTAAAGGAAAAAGATGTCATATTAAAAAGCAAGCCTACAGCTAACAGCCTTGTCCTATGGCATGGGACATTCTGAGACACAGAGTTCAGTGACAATAGAATACACTGCTACAACATTTGTAGTTTCTTTAGGAGGTTACAGTGCATAATGTGAACAGGTCATCCAGAGAGAGCTTTTCCACAGGAATTCTTTATTATTACTATTATTATTGTTATTACTGTGAATCTGTAATGATTGCTTTGCTGCTGTATATTTCCCACTCTGACTCCCAGGTACAGAAATGACAAAACACTTCAAAGGAAAAAAGGCTGTCCTTAGGGTATTTTCAGCTCAATAAGAAGTGGCAAGTACAAGACAACTCACAAGAAAGCCTATCTTTTAGCAATTTATAGCTGTATTCTGCACAGCCTGAATCTTTTGAGCAGGATCTTTGGGCCACTCTCCTTTTGTCCATTTTGAGTATATTTCCTTGCTCATCATTGTTCTTTTGTCTTTTTTTTTTTTTTTTTTTTTTTCCTTTTTTTTTTTTTTCAAAAAGGGGCACCGCCAGACAGCTCCTCTAGTTTTACTT
>VZRX01004399.1:0-21586 GCA_013398075.1 Notiomystis cincta | reverse complement strand
TTTCTTTCTTCTTATTTTTTTTTTTTCTTTTTTTTTTTTTTTTTTCTTTCCCTATTTTTTTTCTTCAAACAAGGGCAGCTGCAGACAGCTCCTCTAGTTTTACTAGGGCTTTAGACTTCAGCATTAAGTTGAGTCTGTGAACTCTCCTGTTGCGTTAAAAACCGTGAGACAAATCCTAGGTCCCTTACAGCCCACGAGAATTTTGCCTTTGACATCATCAGGACATGATAATATACAGCTGCATTGTGCAAAGATCCAGGAAAGGAAGAATTTCTTTTCCTCCCCATTTAACTCTTTGGAATTTGATATTTTTGGGGTTTGGATATATAACTCCTTTGAAATAATAAAATTATATAACTCTACAGTGTAGACTCTATCACATATGGTTATTAATCCATTCTGCTGAAAGGGGTGATGATCATTAGCTATACTTAACAGACATTAAAAGTAAATGAAAGAGGCATTTACTTATGATCATCATAGTGACTACTAAAAGGGAAAGGAGCTAAGCTCAAGGTTTCTCATTTCAAAACCAGAAGCATATCCTAAGGAGCCAGAGCAGTAGCCTGAGAGAGATGTATTTACTGAGGGTTCTTTCATTGTGTTAATTTAGTTAGTGAAAAAATAATTGGTAGCTTATGATCTGAAATGGGAGTCAAACTACTTCTGTGTCCAGTTCTCATAAAACATCTCATTTTGCAATAATCAAGGACTAAACATATCTAAATTTCACTCAAGTATCGAGTCCACAATTGAGCTCAACAGGTAATACCTAGTAATAATTTATCAGATGTAATTAATGAAGAAACACCTTTAATACAGTCAGGCTTAAGTTTCTGCATGGATCAGAAGTGGGTCAATGACTCAATTAAACTGAGGTGTCTAAACACCATGACAATAAAATGCTGTTGTGATTAATCCCATGTCTTGCGGAAACTCATAATTTTGAAAACTGGGGTCTTGCTACTGTAAGGGACCCCCAAAAGTTGAGTGTCTGTATATTCACCAGCATCAGAATTGCTGCAGGTGCTAGAACTGACTATGTACTAGCTAACCAGTACCAAAAGTTAAATAATCATTTAAACATGGTTTTGTAAACACACTAATAAACACTAATGGGAAGTATATATTGCAGCTTTCTGAGAGCAATGAGCAGCATGTCTCTGCTCAGAGATGCCTTGTACCATGTCAGCTTTCCACTTATCTGTCCTCTACTTTACCCTCTGTTTGGAAAAAAATCAGTTGAAGATGCTTAAAGTTATGGTTTTCCAGTCTAGTGCTGCAAAGCAAAAGAAGACATCACAGTTTAAATACACATAAAAATTTGAGACAATTCTGTTCCTTGTGCAGTCTCTGTACCCCTCCAGAATGGCTTTGGGGGAAGAAAAAAAAGGTAAGCATATTACTTCTGGTTTATTTTTATTGAGTTCATATCCAGTGAGTGATACCAGCATGTTTTTCATTGGTTTCTATGAATTTTGTAGTAGAGAAGAGTTGATGCATTTGGAAGCATAAGATAAGCACTGACAGAAGTACAGAAGAGTATGTGACAGCATGGTTACAATGTTAAAAACCGTAATTTACCGCATTGATTGACTGTTGCCGTGACTCACCGGGGCTATGCTGGCTGCACGCGGTGTGCTGCTGCCAATATCACACTCTCCTATGTGCCTAGGAGCACCTGGCTGTAATGTAATCCTGTACTGAGACCTTAGGAAAAGGAAGGCAAGCCCACATATATTAGCAATACAGATATAGATTTTACAGAAAGCTACTGGGTCAAATTTTGCCATTGGCTATTCAGCTGTAACAACCACAGTGAGTGAAGAAACTGCGCAGCTGAGGTTGTTGAATCTCATGAGAATCAGTTTGGCTTGCTTATCTGTACATAACATTTTATATTACTGCTAGGCTTTCAGCCTGCACACTTCCACCTAGTAAAAAATAAGTCTGAACACAAAATGTTGATTTCTTAAGTCCTCATCTGAGCTGGTAAATGTGGGTCCATAGCTAAAGGAAATGCAATCACTTATTTTAATAAGACATTAGGATGTTTACTGGAAAAAATACCCCTTGACAAACAACAACATCAGAAGAAATATTGATATGTTCTTAGATGTAGTCATACAATCCCTCTACAAGTCTGAAGTTCCTCCGGATTTACCTTGTTGAATGAAAACTTCATGACCTCAAAATCACAAGACAAGCATAACCCCATGGTGGGCAGACTGCTATGCAGCATAACAAAGAGCAAGGACGGACTGAGCATGACACACAATGCAGGCTCCTTTGCAATGCTGCAGATTCCCTCCAGCCCTGGGGAAAACAAAATGAAGGAGTATGGCAGGTGTGTATAAGTTCCCTATGCTTCAGACACTGATGGAGGAAAACTGAAGGAGAACCTAGGAGAGACGGGAATACTAAAATTCCTGTACTTTAGTTAATAAACACATATTTACATTCGTTTGGTCTCCAAATTCTGTTTGAATAAGATTAGTAAAAAAGATTGCAATCAAAACTCTTAATGGTTGATCGAACTTCAATTTCACTTAGTGAAAGACAAGATAAGTTGTAGCATGAAACTGGTTTATTGACTCTGTAATGGACACGGATCAGATTGTCCATGCTGAGAAAGAATAATTAAAAAAACATTTCTGATATTGTGATTCTCCAAAGTCATAAAGAATTGCCGCCAGACTTTCAAGAAAACAAATTCTCACAATGAGTTGTCATGATTCTTGCCTTCCTTTTTTTAAGAAAAAACTCAGAGTGGGGGTGGAAAAAAAGATACGATGGTAAAACAAGTCTCTTGCGCAGACTTTTGCAGCTTTCCTTCAATAAAAAAGTTAAGACAATTGCATTAACAAATAAATACCACTACAATATATGTTTTGTTCTTATGTTATGTGCATTTTTGCAGTTCAAGGGAAATAATCAAGTCTTATCCATGGTACATTCAGTGCAATCACAGTATATATCATGATGTCTTCTCTGAGCCTTGAATAGAACAATTCTGATGCTTGGCTGAGTTTGAATAACCAGCAAGAAGAAGGTGTTTAAGACTCAAGTATAAGAAATAAGCACAGGCATGTACCATAAGCTGGTGAGCAAATGAGAAGGAAACACTGAAAGTATTAAGTAACTTGTCCTGTTTTGAAATCTCAAGGCTACAGCTATTTTTGCTTTACTTTAATGGGAAAGAATTCTGCTTGTGTGTCTGACTGCAAAATCAGGATTTTTTTAATACTACTGCCAATGAAGGAATTGAGCATGACAATCAAATATTCAGAAGTATAGAGGTAACATGTCAAAACTGAATACACATTTCTAAGTAGAACTTTGGTGCATTTTAAAAGTTAAGCAATCATGATTTTTGTACATAAAGGTGGCAGGTTGGAGTATATGCTCTATATTGTAAAGACATCATAGTCACAGGGTTTTTTATTATAACAAAGTCTTAAAGTAAATGGAATAACTTAGGTGACAGAATGGAAGGCAGCAGTACCAGGTTATTTTGGAAGGGAATCAAACACTGGTTAGTGTAAAAGAAAAAAAAAAGACATTTAAAAATCCCCAATTTGAAAGTATATTTATGCTTTGTTTGGACTTTGTGATGAAACCAAATCCCAAATGTTTTTGAGGGCACTTAATGCCACACTGAACCTGGACCTTCAGAAGTAAACAGGGTTCTGATATCTGATTCTTGCATTATCTCCTTCACAGTCCTTTATGTCTGAGGATGAATATTTTCAGGCTTTGTCTTATTCTCACAATGTGAAGAGCTTTGTGGAACAGCTTTTCAAGCAACATTTCAAAGAACAGAGCTCTAACGATTTCGTTAACATAATGTCTGTTCACAGATTTAACTGTAACTGAGCCAATGTATTGCCATTAGAGTGAGATTGAACAAAATTCATTAAACCTGTATGTGTTCATTTATTACTCCTTAAATTTTAATGTAAGAAACACACAATACATTAATTTACTTGCAAATTTGACAATTATCATATGTAAATATTTTCATAAGGATTGAATAAGTTTCTTTTTTCAGAAAAATTGTCTTTAAAGATAATTGGTCAATATTGCACATTCTTCATAATAACATGTGAAAAGCTAATGAAAATGGGGAAGATGATTGGCAAAATTAACTTTATTTTCTATACCAAATCTGTAGAGTGAATAGTTAAGAATTATGTTGTCTTCTATTTTATTAACAAGTACAGTTTAGCAATTTATTTATTTTATGAATATTAACTGAATATTAAATTTTAAAAGAAATTACCAAAGAAAAATCCATCACATTTTAAAATTGGCATCACCACTTTCTGATTCAAATTGGATTTCATTTTAGGTAGAATTCATACGTGGCAAATAAACCCATTTATGTTACTGCAATTGTTCTAACTAGAGAGTAGATAAAAAACTTCAATTGAAGGATTTAAATTGCTTCAGATGCTTTTTGCATTATAATTGCTTACATAGGTGGCTGGTAGAAGCATCACCCTACTTCTGTGCTTCTTTTTTTACCCCTACACAGTTCTAAATTGCACCAGTTTCTAATAATCATTCCTCCACAAATACTCACATCTAGATGTTTAGAAAAGCACTAAAAACTACCTTGAACATGTAAAAGGGTTGAAAAGCATCAGGGCAGCCCCTGGTTGCCTGGTAGTTCAAGCTCCATGTTGCCTTCTTTCTTTAAAGCCAAAATGCACTACCTGGCATCTGATTTATGGCATAAAGACCAATCTTCTCAATTTTTATATTTTTAAAGATATTCCAAAGCCTTCTATTGTGTGCCACAAGGAGACAAGATTTTTTTTTAATTGTGCATGAATTAAATTTTGGCAAACATTCTCTGAATTGTACGCGGTTCCAGTGGCTCAGTGGACCCGCCCACAGCCGCCAGCATCCTGCAAAAGCTGCTGTGTGTCAGCCTCCTTCAGGTGCTAACTCTAATGCTCTACCTCTTGCTGTGCAATATCCTTGCTGGACAGGTCAGGAACATGCTAAAAGGGTCTTGTGTCCTTTTGATGATAGTGCACACTACAGCAGTTTAATGGGTTTGGCTCTCCTCTTAGTACATCATCTCTTCAACCATAAATGTCCACTCTAACTCTTTCCCTTCTGCAGTCATTTGAAACTCTGTTTTCCATAAAATCTTGCTCATGCAGGTTTTGTGAAAAAAAAAAAAAAAAAAAAAGTCTCAACAAAAATCTTCTTTGACTCAATCTTGTTGAATCAATCTAGTTGAAAAGGGTTCTTGAAAAAAATGTCATTTTCCCCTTTTACATGAATCCTTTCTGAAGCTCACTTTATAATTGCCTATCACAATAAGGTATTATTTTTCTCTTTAGAGCTCAGAATCAATTTTTCTTCTCATTCATACATGGGATAGATCCATGTTTAAACTAGCTAAAGAATTTTCAAAATTTAAGCTGGGCTTATAATGAACTTTATCAATTTGGCCTCTACATTTCCCACATCTTTTAATCACATCTTTACAGGTTTCTTTTTTATGTTCCTTCATATTTAAGCTACAGGCAATAGTCATGGTCTTGTTTTCAGGGTAGCATGGGTTAATGGAGCTAATACTATTCAATCTGTGCAATGAGAATCTCAGCAACTAGAGAAGAAAATAGAAATCATCATCAGTTTCTCATAGCGTAACATCTCATTTCAAACTACTCATACTGTTAGACAGTAGAAAAATCCATTTCTGAAAATCCCAGATAGAATCTTGACATCCTCATTATTCCAAATATCACAAATCCTAGTGACTTATGTAGACAAATGCTGTCCTGCTTCTAATGATCGTGGTCCTCCTGCTCTTGCTACCATGAGCATTTCTGGGAGGTCTTGCATCCTATAGCCAAGGAAAGCAGTTCTGCCATGTCTACGAACTGGCCACTGATGCTCAAAATGCTCAGGGCTGAGGTCCCTCAGGCATGCTTTGTCCAAACTTGGGTTTTCCTCCCCGAGCTTTGTTTTCGCATATTTAGCTGCAATAGTAATTTCTCCAATGACCAGGTAGCTGTGTCTAATTTTATTTCTTACTTCTTTATGGTATAACTATAATTTTTATATGTATAGTAGTAAGAAACAGCTATTCTAGGTGATTCAAAACTGCAGCATAATGATGCAATGTAGAGAAACATAGATATAGAACAATAGCAGAGCTGTGGAAATGGAGGACAAGGGATAAAGTGCAGGGGAGGGCAGGCATGGGATGGTAACAGAGAGGTTGACATTGAAGACTCCAGAGTTAGAAATAGCTCAAAATAGATACTAGAAAAAGTGCATATAAAGTTTTTAATTGCATTGTACTTATTTATTGTTTTTAAGCCTTTTTCTGTAATAGTTTCTTTATTTTCTTTCTCTTTTGTTTTCCACAAACTAATTAGATCTGTACTAACATTTATTTCATTAGGCTTTCAAGATTTCAATGACACTAAAAATAAATTCGTAGCTTTGCATGTAAGGTGTGTTTCTGTTTTGTCAATACAATATTTTGAGTGTAATGGGCTGTCTGATTAATGTAGAAATATTCAACCAGAGATCTATATCTGAACTACTCACCTTAAGCTTCCTTTAGAAGCAATAAAAATCAGTCCATGATCAATGGAGTCAAAGACATAATTCATCTTAAAGCAAATATTTAAACTATATTCTGTTTCTAGCGATTATAAAGGGATTTTCAATTTGTAGCTTTGACAGAACATTTACACTGAGGTCTTCTGAAGTTAGAGATGAGTTTCATTGTGTTTAGTACATGAAAGTTAGCATAGCTTTTGTTTTTATATTGAGTCAGAAGCTTTTACTTCAGCTCACATTCAGCACAACAAAAAGAGTATAGCTTTGAAGTAGCTAATACCATGTTTCAGGGACTGAAGTAATCACACTGCTTCAGTATTTTGATCAGTAGCAACAAAAAAATCAGCACAGTGAACCTTTATCTGCCATATACACCACCACAGTCTTTGGAGACCATGTACTCATACAAGTAAACGTGGGAAGGCGCTCTTTTCCATATCACGACACCTTTTTCCCTCAAACTTTCCTGTAATTGTTTAATTCTTACAAGAACATGTCTCATGAAGTTAAATCATCAAATGTTGTAATCAGAGTATGATTGTTTACTGTAATGCTACAGGAATATTTATTAGGAAAAGGTCTGCTCTAATGTACAACACAATACAACAGGAAAGGAAAACAGTCACCCAATCTGACATCATCTTTCCCCTTTTCCAGCCTCCTTAGCAGCAGAGCTAAGAACCAGTCTTACAGTTTCCCCATTCACAAAACACACAAAAAATTATCATTCAAGTGTGACATTGCTCATCTGTCATGTATTTACTTCAGTAAGGGAGGCTTCCAAACCTCAAAGACAAATAACAAGCAGCAATTTCAAAGTTAAAAGTAAATGTGTAATATACCAAATATTTACAAAAAGATAATTGGTAATTCTACTCAGCTCTCCCTTCAAGAAATAAATTAATCTGTATCCTGTATGTACTAAAGCAATCAGCATCCTTTCCAAACAGGACCAACAAGAGAACGCTGCAATTAGTAAGTGTGGGCACAGCCTTGATTTATAATGAACCGTGAAATAAAATACTTTATATACATGAACACAAAACATTTTGCATTCTTGCAGTGATTTGATCTTTAAATTTCAATTTGGTCCTTCTGAAAAAGTGGCTCAGATCTTTGACTGAAAAACTTTTCACATGCAAAAGACTTTTTTCTTACTTTCACTAGCTTGCTTTAAGTAACCAATAAGTGTTCTTGCTTTTCATTAACTAGTGAAAGACTAATATAAAAATATTGGTGAGAATTATACTTTGACACTACTTACAAGTTTTAAGTACCTACCCTTATATGTATTTTATTATCAATTTATTGCACTAAGTTACAGAGGGTGGTTTATTTTTATTGGTGAATTAGACTCAAAATCTTCTAAGGGCAAAAGGAACATACCCAAGAATTATTTTGTAAGTCTGATTAAATCTTAACACAATAACCACAGAATTATTTCAACTGTCCTACCCATCTACCCCTCTTGGCTCTTCTTACCAAGTCATGCCCACACTTCTCTACACAGTATTTTTACCAGGATCATGGGTAGTTCCTTGCACAGAATAAGAGCTTATTATTACAACTTCTATGTCATAGGTCCATAAATGTGTATTAAAAGTATGTACATTTTTGTTTTTAGTAACATATATACACCACAGAGTTGTACAAAAGTTTAAGTATAGGATGTAAGAGTCCCCCAGTCATTAGAAAATTGATTTTAGATACACACACTAAAACATGGCTCCAGAAAGACCCAAAGAAATCCAAATATAGTCCAACAAACATTGAAGCATGTGCTGTGAGCTTAATATGGTCTGTTATTTTCAATGGCAACACAATATTTACTGCACTACAAGAGTATAAATTCTTCTAAAACAATACTAGAAATTAGTTATGGGGATATAATTTCAAAGAATTTTCTTGGGCAGTATTGAGGCCATGTTAGAAAGAATGACCATTTATACAGTTATAAAGCATAGCTTTCCAGTAATAAAAAGAAGACCCATGCATGAATAAGTAAAGATCAATATTCTAAGTGAACTCTCACTGATAAAAGAGTTGGGCTTGTATGAGACAGGGTGGAAAACTATGAAGTTGTAGACACAGAACCCTGGTGCTTTCTGTTGATGATGAGGATGGGGAAAATTCCTTCTTCATGCCACCAGGCACAGAAGAAAACAGAACAGAGCTCATTCAAAGGAAGCATGTTAGATTTATACACACACACACACACACACACACATATATATCTATCTATATGTAATCATATAAAATTTTCTCAGTAAAGAATGGGAAGCAGAGCAAATTGCCTGAGAAGGTTGTACAATGCCATTTCTAAATAGATAAGCAGTCCAGAATAAGCTCAAAAAACATAATTAGATACAACACATCACCATACTCTTTGGACATAGTTGCTGGAGTTATCTGTCTTTAGGAATCCTTCTAGTTTTTCTTTCTGATTCAGGAAAGAAAATAATTCAATTGATGGTGCCCACCAAAATTCAGTGTTCCACTATAAGAAACTAGTAAGACTTCAGTTAGTATGGCTTATTTCCTCTGATATATTGACCTAAAGTGGTCATGGTTCTTGCTGTTTTTAGAGTCATGAAGAGTTTAAGTAGTAACAGCACAAAAATGTTTTACTCATTGTGGTTTTTCACAACAGCTCTGCATAATTACCATATGCCCAGTTCTTCTTTCACCAGCAGTGCTTTAGTTCTAGTAATAGGACTGATTCCAAAGTATATATTCTTGGCACCCTGTAAGCAGATCCTGTGATTTTAAGCATACAGGGAGAGTCGGTCTGCTCTGAAATAAAATTCACACTTTTTTGCCAGCAAATTTTATTTTTTTAATGAAAATACATTGTTGCAAAGCTCATGAAGGTGAATCCTAGAGTCTCATCCATATACAAGTATGAAATAGACATTTACCAGACAGAAATTTAAATGGCTTGTGATTCTTTAGATGAATTCTTGAAAATATGTTGAGTGGAATAACATTTTCCAGGGAATTATTATATTCAAAATATAATCAAGTCACAAATGCATACAAGCCTCATTTTTTTCCAAACAAATTGTTACTAACAGAACTACCATACATAAGTACACACATGAACATCTGCTTATGCCAGGCAGGAAAAAATGTCTATTTTTCACTCTGAAAAATCCATCTAGAAAATCTAAGGCTAAAAATATTAAAACATGTCATGTTACATATTAGTATTATGACAAAATATGCTGAATCACAGTATGCTTCTGAACTTTCAGAGTACTTGGGGTGGTGGTGGTGATGGTTTATGTATGTCACATCATTACAAAATCAGATTTGTACTCCAAATATAATTTTGAGTGCACCATTAGTATATAAAACTCTCATTTTGTAATCAATTTCTTTCTTAAGAAGAAGATAAGTGAAACCCACTGACTAGAAATGCTTACCCCAGGCAGAGGGTGGGTCGGTGGTTAGCTGCTGACGATGTTTGTTGAAGCACTTACTGTATTACTTCAGGGCTTGAATGTGATCCTCTCCTTTATGGCAAAGCTGGGTGTTTTAATATACCCTGCAGTGATGTTAAAAGGTTTAAAGTGGTGATGCTGTCAAACTAGCTGTGTCACCACATTCAAAGCTTTAAAGCACAGTTACAGCTTGAAAAATGGTTATAAAACCCCCATATTCCTACCCAGTAGATCTATTCCCCATATGTACATGATGTATATCTGCTTATTTTACTGAATAAAACAAAGGGTTTGTAATATTAGCACTGAAAAACCAAGACAGTTCTGAAAGATTGCATGGGATTTCACTCTGGCTCATATATCACCATCAAATTTGACAGATGAATTCCAACTGAAGAATATTTATTACTGATGATGATGCAGAAGAGAGGAAGAGCAGAATCCTAGCTTAATTTGCACAGTAGGCAGTTATCAGAATTAATCTTTTGACTCTCTCACATACACACAGAAACATCAAACAAATCAATGTAAACACCCCCTCCCCCCAAAAGAACAAAAAAGCAATCAGGAAATCATTATGAGACAAGGGAGAATATTTATCCCATTGATTTTGGTCTTGAACGGCAGATTTATTCAGAAGAATAAAAGTGGGGAGCTCAAGTTCTCTGTCAGTCAATGATAAGAGGTAGTTGTCTGTCTATGAGAAACAGGGAATATGTGTGTTTTGTAAATGTGGCATTTGAGTTAGATATTTACAAGAACCTAAAATGTGGGATGTGAATTTATACCAACGTTACTCTCCATCACTTCAACAGTCTTTTTCTGAAGTACCAACACTGTTATGAGTGTAAACAGGGGTAATTTCTTTAGCATAACCTTCCTTACAAAGATGACTGACACTTTTTCTGTCTACTTAATGAAATTAGTTTCTGAAGCATTTTTTAAGGCAGTAGCACATATTATTTCAATAACTAACTATCTATTTACCTACCTACCTACCTACCTATCTCTAATTTGCAATTCCTTCTTAGAACCTGTATCAGGCAAAATTACTCTGCCATAATAATTTTACTGGAGTTAAAACTGTTTACTACTCTTGCCTGTTTACTCCTGCATGGTTAACACCATGGCCAGCTAAAGAGAGATAAACGATATGAGTGCTGTGCATGTCACCTTTAGCTGTTTCTTAAACTCTGAGCAACACTGTGCAAGTCTTAATACATGTTTGTGTAGGTTCCTCAAATCTGGGACCTTGATGCACTGCCTACTGGCTTTTGTTCATTTTGAACTAAATCCCTGAACTTTATATCTCTGTACCTTAAAAGAACATTGATATATTTCATTATCAGGAGCCATGGCAAACCAGCAGCTCACTGGAGCCAAAAAACCTTATGTATATAGTTCGCTTTGCAACTCTCCTTAATTTGAAAACATGCAGCAAGTTTTTCTTGGACTGATGCAATCCACAGCTGAGACCCAAGGACTTTGTTCTTCTAGCTACTTAATTTCTAACCACTACCACTAATTGTGATAGGAAATGAGATTAGATAAGAAAGCTTCATAAGGCAATGACTCTTCCTTTTCTTTTTATAGTCAGAAAAGAAATACACTTGCTCAATGTAAACTCCTCTCTTAAGAACTTATGTGTCAAATTTCAAGCTCAGAAGAAATACAGCACACACAAAAAAGGCTTAGACAGCAAACCTTAGGAAGAAACCAATGTGTATCCTTAATCGGCATCAGTTGCTTTATCTTATGCTGCTTCTGTGAAGATGTAATTCCAGCATCTGGAATTCAGGCTGTTTCCAGTTTAAGGCCAATCTGCTGATCTTTGGAGGGTTTTGTGAGATCAGATCTATCTCCCAGACATCAGTTCTCACAGTGACTGCAAGATCCTGGCAGTAATGTTTTCTCACTTGAACCAATAAATTTGCTGTGCTGCAGGAGGAGGTTTGTGAATATGGATCACAGAATTTGCACAGGTGGTTGGCTGAGAAATGACCTTTTATTGCTTTCAGCACTAAATACAAAATTCATTTCTTTTAGCTGACACTAAATACAAAATTCATTTCTTTCTGAGCTGAGCTTCCTTCTGTCAATTCTTCACACATGTAAATCCAATAACCCCTACCCCTTACCTCCGAAAAGAATCAATCTGTCTCTCCCAAAGGATATAAAATAAAAAGGATTGTTCATTTCTGTTTTAAAATATTAGGAAGGTTTTACAGGGATCAGGACTTAAAAAATCAGGAAGATTAAAAATAAAAGACAGTGAAGCAAAGGCCAGAATCATCCACAAAATTTAGATGGAACTATATGTTTTCATAATGAATACCGGAAAAAGTACGTGGCTGATGACTATTCAATGATTTTTATTTCTTCCTTTTTTTAATATTTTTTTCAGTAGGCATCTGACTTTTCTACTCCCACGTTATAGATAAGCGATACACAATGTGATACCATGAGCGAAATTCAGTGGTTTGTCTGTGGAAACCTGTTAGCTCACACTTGACCAGTAACAGTCCAGTAAAATTTTAAAATCCAAATATCAAAATGCAAAGGCTATTTCTTACTCTCCTAATTAGCTATTTCAGGGCAATACAGAATCTTGGGGTCTGAATATGTGCTAGACACATGAAAAAGAATCAGAAATAGTGTTCACACAATCCGGTTTGGAAAAAAGATTAAAAATATTCCCAGCAAGCTAACATACCTGAGAAATTTATCCTAAATCCCATGTACAAGCTTCATCACACCTTTCTCTCTGGTTTTTTTTCCCTGTTTCTGATTCACTTGCCCAAAGCACCTATATTTGTATGGCACCATGCTTTGGATGAAAAGGCACAATTGTTTTGCTATGGATGTCCTAATTTCTCTTTTGAAGTACATTCTGAGGCTACAGAAGGGCTTATCTAGAAAACATCAGGCAATCTATAGAAAATATCAGGAGAACATTATCCTGACTTTGCTAGTGGCTCTGAAACTAATGGAGTGCACACATCAAAAATTTTTGACAGGTGGCTGGTGACACCAGGTGACTCTGGGTTCTACCAACCCCAGCAACCATCACATAATTTGTCGTTGCTAAAATCAGCTGTTAGGAGCTTGGCCCTCAGTTAAAAAAATTATCTTGTCTTTGGATAGAATCAACAAAAAAAAAAAAGTGAGGTTACTATTTTTTCTTAACTCACTGGGGATAATAATAATTGTGAGCACAGTTAACTTCATTTTCATATTAGCTTTTATGCATATTCCACACATACGTCATCTTAAAAACACCCCCAATGCCAGGAAATAAAAGCAAATGACAGACGTGCAGAAAAAGTCACCTCTGCAGTGTTAATTCAGTGTTGTGTTTTTATTACTTGGTCAATACTTACACATGACCCCAGTCTTCCTCTGTAAATGGATGGATTACATTCAGGAAAGTAATGAAGTGCTCAATTTTTTTTATCTTCTTTTTCTGTAAAGTATGGCCTTAGGTCTTGTTTGCACTGCATTATTTAAACTCTCCTTTGAAGCCATTTGTTTAGACTTCTCTGTGGTGCCCATGACTATATTTCATGAACGGCAATGCCTTTAGTTTTACAACTGCCTATAAAGTATCACTGCAATATTATCCTCATTTTACAATGGGTAGCTAAAGCACCAAGATTAAGAACCACTGATTTGGGGAACTCACTGTCTGGGATGACTCAGACTTGAGTGCTCTGCCTGCTGAAATCTCACCTCCCAAAAACTGCAGCCTCCACATCAGGCCATCAGGACCAACAACTTTGCCCTTTGGGAAACTCCTAGCCCCAAGTATCAAAAGCAGGTCTTAGAGAAATGGGAAAGGTCATTAGTCAGCACTTTAAAAAATGTATTTTAAGCAGCTTGCCTAACATTGGGCAAAATTCTGCAGCAGTATCAGGGACAGAAATAGAAATCAACTTTTCAATGACCTCATCAGGAGGTAACTTTTGTAGCCCTGCCTCATGCATGGTACAAGTTCCAGCTTCTGTAAGAGAGAGGCAGGGGGCCCTGAGGAAGTAGCCTCCCTCATGCTCCAAGGTATTTCATTCCCAGTTTCCAGTCTGCCCTTTCTGAGATTGAAGTTGGGTCTCTGGGATTGAAGGTGGTATCAAAGAAAGCAGAGATGTGTCATTAAGTACATAATGGGACCTAAGCTGGAATAGACCAAAGGTCACTCAGTATCATGTCTAACAATGGTTAATAGGGGTTACTTAAAAGAAAACTGTAAGAAACAGTAGAAATATGGACTGACATAACTTTCTACCTTGCAAAAATAAGAAGCTTAAGGTTTTTCTCATCCCTACCCTAGTGCATTTAACAAGCACCAATGGGCATTCATGAAATAAAGCTGCCTAATTTAGAAATTAATTAATTTCTAAATATTTTTGTTTCCTGCATGATATCTCAGAGCAAGAACCTTCATAACTGAGAACTATAACAAAAATATTTATCCAAAATAGCCTACAGACCTATTTAGCACATTGTCCTTGTGGAGTAGAATGGACCATTTGAAACCCTCAGGTTCAGAAGAGACATTATCCTGAATCCTGCACATTAAAGGATGGGAGCTTTAATCCAAATGTAAAAATCAAGATAGTGATTGCCACTTGTAACCTAAGGCAGTGAATGTGTCAGGCAAGCTGTTTGAATGTACAGACTGTTCTGGCAGCCCAACTCCCGTTACAGGGAGAAGTTTCTCTGATACGTGTAATCTACAGGAATAACTCTTGAATAATGATTTTTACAGTTCCTAGCTAATGCAAACACAAGGTGTTCACAAATATTCAAGGGGCATTATAGACTTCAGAGCAGGTGGTATCAAGACATCTTTGCTGATATTCCTCAATACGCCTGAATGCCCAGTAAGAATAGTCCTGCCAACTTCCTCCCCTTGTATAAATATATACATTTAAATGCAGAAATTATATGGGTATTTTGATTCTAAAGAAAGAATGAACTTGTCTCTGAAGCAAAACTTGAAGATGATAAAAATTCTTTAAAAATAATATATATAAGTCTCCTCTGCAGATACACTAAATACCATTTCACCATAAGATGAAATGTTGAGAGCTTCACCTTCAACTTCTTTTGTGGAGTCCATGAAGGTTGCTAAAACATCAAACTCCAAATGGCTTAGGAATATTCAACTCATATGATATATTAGACAGGTTCTGCTATGTAACCTTGAAACAATTATATCTTGCCAGTAGATTGGAGTAGTAGAGTAGCCATACACCAAAACCATACAGGTATCACTGAAATGAACCACAATTCAGGGAAATTATAAATGACTGACCTTTCTCAGGTAGTCATAAAAAGGAAGAGCAATTATACATCACCCCCAAAAGCTTTGTTTTAAAATTTCAGAGACTGTTCAGTCCACTATAATTATCCTAACTTATAAGCAGTAAAATGTTTAGTGGGACAACTTAGGGAAGCAGAATCTATGAAAGAAATTATGCAGTTAATGGTGAATTGCTCAAGTTGTAATTTACTAAATATTGTTGCAGATTCCTTGTGTCAGGTTGCAATAAAAGGAAGATGTTACTAAATTAATTTATACTGGTTAATTAACTCCTAGATAATAACTAACTATACTTTTATGCAACAAAAAGACAGTATTTTAAGCCAGACACCTGAGGTTAGACATCCAAAATCTCATAGTACCAGCTCCTGTATAGATCTTCAGCTTATGCATGGACTTAAATGGCTGAAAGCAGACAGCCACATTTGAATATTGCTTTGTCACAAGACTGCTGCACTGATTTGACTATTAACACAATCTATTACTTCATTCTGATTGGCCCCTGTATATCTGAGATATCTGCTAAAAAATTTGTTTCCTGAAAGTAAGGATGAAAAATGAAAACTAGGCTGCATGTGGGTTATTATAAACACTGGCCAGGAGTACAGAGGAGCATAGTGCGTAGTTATTTATTTGAGTGGTGCCTATTTACTTGAGAGTGCTGGACATTCTTCAATAATGCATATCACCTCAAGCTAGGAAAATGTGACTAGCTGAAGGCAGGGATGCAAATGTTGCTGTGTAAGCTTTTTCTTCCTTTCTTCAATCCTTTATTTGCAATGGGGAGAGGGGGGGTAGAGGGAGATGGGGGGGAAGAATTTATAAGAAAAGGCTTGGTGTGCTGCATTTGCTGTCTTGACTTGCTCCTGCTGTTTGCCTTTAAAGTGGTCTTACACGGCTGTTGCTCTAAGAATAAATAAATAAATATAAGTTAAAAAAGCCACATTTTCAAAGGATTTGTTTCGTGAAAAGCCTTGACAGATTTTTACAACCAACTATGGAAAAGCAGCAGGAACAAAAGTCACACCTGCACCCCAGATTCAAAGAGAATCCAAACCAAGTTATAGTTAATAGCTGAAAAAGGTCAGCTTTGCTTTTTTCTTTGGGAATCAATTTTCCTATTCATTATCCTTCCAAAGTTTGGGAGAAAATAATCCCTGGTAAAAGTATTTTTTGAAATCCTTTAGGTAATTTTCTGTCCCTGTGCATTTCTAATACTAAGACTCTACAAGATACAAAGTGAAGAAACTCACTGAAGCTGAGGATATCACTTAAGGTTTTTTCATGTTGTTCCTCTGACATATGGCATTCCCAGGAAAGGTAGTATCATGCCAGAAAACCTCAGTTAGGCTCTGATATTACAACATCAACTTCAGAGGAATTAGGCACAAAAAGTAATGGCACAGTGCTACAGCAAGTGGACCATTTTAGTGAGTGACCACTGACAAGTTAGACTTAGGACCAATACATTAGCTTCCATCTGTGAATTCCACAGTTCTTTGGACAGAGTTTTCATCCTTAACTCAAATCTGGATAGACTTCTACTTCTATGCAGCATTTCCAATGCAGGGAAAGTCAATGCCAGAACATGGATCGGAGCTGAGCTTCTCTGAATTTATGCCTGATAGGATTTAATCAGCTGGCTGGACTGTGGGGTTTTGTCAAAATGTTATAAAACTTCTTTTTGACATGCAGAGGGGAAGAAACTCACACTGTTGGTTGGTGTTTCCTGATACTTACTGGGCACTTCAGATTAATTTAGGAAAGGATAATACTGAGGTGGAGGCTGGTCCTTTATTTTATTTGTTGGTCAGTGACAGAATGAAAAATTTGTATGATTTCAAAAAAGCCCTCAGCAATCACAGTGTTAAAGTGACCTTGATCTCTGCCCTGCATCCTTCCTGTGAGCTGCTGGTGGAAGTCATTTCTCTGCAAGCATCTCTTTGTGGTTTTCCAGGACAAGGATGGAGCCATCTTTTTTCGTGAAGTGCAAGGATAGTTGCTGCTGCTGGGCAACTTTTAACTTCCCTATTGCTCTTCACAGTACCTGCAGAAATGAGACCAGTGTGTTCAGAAGAAAAGTCCATCTTTCTTTATTTTGTGCTTTCACAGTCCTTTACAATTTACTAAATGCTCCCCAGGGGTCAACTTGTGTAGCAGTGCTGTGCATTATGTGGTAACTGCCATCGCAGTACTTACACTGGCACTGGAGAGAATTACACCTGAAATGCTCCCTTTGGTTTTATAGTACAGAGCACTGCCCTCTGCAATGCCTCCGACTTTACAGTACAAAGAGCTAGAATGACTCACTGTCCTACTTCAGATTCAAGAGAAAGCAGACTTTTGCCTTGCTATTAAGGAAAAAAAAAAAAAAAAAAAAAGAAAAAATGCTTTCAGGCATCTCCGTTCCAGCTGTAAAGATGTGGCAGGCAATTTAAATTGAGCATTCTTGGCAGGTAGCTTCTTCCTAATGTTTATGGGTCAGGTTGTCAGACATGAACAGCAGGGTCAGCCAACTTCTTTCCTACAATAAGTGACATACATTTTTACTTGTAGAGAACTAAGTGATTTTGTGCTCTGCTCACCTTATCCCTGTTTTTGTTTACCAAGCAAAATTTCAAATGAACTTTTAAATTATATTTTAAATTATCTTCAATCAGACGGGTGTCTAGATAGAAAAAACATTTTGGTTTATTTTTTTCTGCTTCAGGTAATGTGCCAATAATTCAGATTTTCTCAACATTACTTTGTAATAATACAAACCAGCTACCACCAAACATATTTTCTGCTGTTGTATGTAATTAAAAACAATTAAAACAATTAAAAGCATTCAGTAGATGGGAGTTTCTGAAGGAGCCTGTATGGAGGTTTGAAATCAAAGTTCAATTTTTTTCTCCAAATTGAAATTGTTTCTTCAGTTTCTTCTGAAATTATAGAATCAGACTATTAGAAGTGCAAGACACCACTTGCATTTGTGGTGAAACACCAATGATATGACAACTCTCTTGGCACCAAGAGGCAAAGAGACAGTCAAAGGTTTAAAGAGATAACTTTTTCTTCCAAAACCTCACCAAAATCTTACTGAGGAATTTTTTTTTTATTTTATCTAAGAGAGATAGCAGAGGGAATCACTTGATCTCAGTAACAGAACAATCGTTTTCCCAAAGCTTAATACCATGCATTTGGGTAGAGAACCAATATAATTATGAGAAAATATTATTTCCATAAGGATTTAGTTTGATTTTTCATAGATTTCTGTAACTATATTCCATCTTATTTTTTTCCATCCCTTTAAGGAATTATATTAGTATAGATAAATGTTAGTGCCTTTCTCTCGGACATTTATTCTGTGGGAGAATGGACAGAACCACGGATTTCTTATGAGTGCATTGGTTGCTTAAGCATATGCAGCTTGTGCCTAAATGGCACCTTAGGATATCCTGACTCGTGTCTAGCTGCACTCTCAAACAGATTTAGGATCACCCTAAGCTCTGTTGTGAATCTGCCAACCCCATGCCAACAACTGGGACAGTCTAGGAAACCTAATAATACAAGTAGACACCTTTAGGATATGCAGCTGTGTTGCTCTCCTATTTCAGAGAAGTGTTAAAGACCCAAGTATTGCCAGTAAAACATGACTTAAGAGTTGTTTCTTTCATAACCCTTGTACCTAGAGTGCAATGGCAGCAACTAGGATGAAGCTCAAAATACCTTCTGGTTTTGCTTTTAAAATACATCTCATATAGTCAGAGAAAAGCCCACTGTGACACAAGCTAGGTCCCAGAATTAGAGAATTATCTTGGACAGACATCTTTTCACTCTTCCAAATGCTGTATTAATTAAATTCTTTTTTAATCTTCTGGAGTGGCAGCAAAAACTGCTGTTGTGGCAACCCTAGAGCTGCCCCTCATGAACAGGCTCATGCTGAAAAATTCAGTTTACAATAGCTTCTTCTAAACAGCTCATATATTTGGCTTTAACTGGTATTGCAGTTTTTGGAGTAATTGTGACGTTTTATTTGTATGACTACAGAGAAATACATAAATATTTCAACAGAGAGATGGAGTCAGTTTCCATTTAGATCAATTAATTATTCTCAAGTTTTTCTTCTGAAATTATAGCAAGCCCTTAATAAATAAAATTTTATTTTACTTAAATGCAATATGGAATGGTAGTATTCTACAGAAGGTAAACGTGGTCTTTTTTTTATGGTTAAAATGCCTGTATCTGTTTTCTTCCATTTTCAACAGATGCATTAGCTTCACATTTCTATTTTGTACTTAATGTCATAATATGATATTAAAACCCCCAACCCCAGTTCCTCATTATGCTGAGCTGTACTAGCATAATTATTCTTCAGGCTTCACTTAATTATATGCCCCACCATGTGTTACTTTTCAACATCCTAAGTGGTACCACCTTACTGCTAGGAATGTTAAACAATGAAAGGCAACACTCTTTTGTTTGGTTACACAGCATGCTGCGTCTGAATTCGGTCTCCTCTCGTAGATCCCCCCTCCCATCTTCTGAATTATATCCTTTACAAGGTTTCAAAGAAGGGCACTTACAGTTGTGCTTGCTCTAAAATGTTAGGGTTTCTGTGTGGTGTTTTTTTGTATTTCTTATATTCCAGATATTCCCCATTATTCAGAAAGAAATTTAGAAATTAAAAAAACAGTAAAGAGAAGAATTAAAAAAAAATTTTTGAAAGAAACTATACAGATTCAAAAGTTTATTTCAGGTCATTTTTTTTCTTACCCTGTCAAAATGACAAGCTAGTAATCAAGGTGAAACATGAAGCATTGGAAAAATGACTGATCTGCAAATGGTATTTCTTAGATACCTTACATTGTGTTTACCTTAAAGAATGGAAATACTTAAGACTAAATGAAGAAAAAACCAAACCAAAACAAAACAGATAGTGATTAAAAAGATACTGAAGTTCTTCATCCAGTTAAATTGAATCATAGAATCACAGAATCAATTAGGTTGAAAAAGACCTCTGAGATCATTGAGTCTAATTTAAGATCTAACACCTTCTAGTCAACTAAACCATGGTAATAAGTCTCATATCCAGTCTTTCCTTAAACACCTCCAGTCCATCCAATGTTGGATGTGAGTTCTAATCAAGCCTTTTACATTCCCAAAGTTTTTTTTCATTCTAATCCAAAACCACAGAACCTTCTGACCATATGAGTGTTAAACATTGACAGTTTGACTAACCAACAGCAGAAATGCTATTTTTAAATAAGTGTGGTTTTTCCTGAGAATAATTTTAAAGATTTAAATTTTAAGAAACACATTGGCAATGTCCAAGTAAGTGAGACAGATGGAATTTCTATATAGTCAACACTCTTCTATATCATCCAGAAAAACTGTGAACCCTAGGTCATTGAAGTCAAAAAACATCTCCCATTACTTAAATCAGCTTTTTTGTCAAACTGAAAATGAGAAGATATTAGGACTGTCACAAAGACTGAAAGCTATTTTAATAGATTAGGCTAAATAAAGATGATTTTGCTTTATTTTGTGGCTTATTTTCTTTCACAGTATTCCAAATCATAATTCTAAAACATAACTCTCAAAAACAAACAAAAAAAGGAAACAAACTGGCCAACCAAAAAAAAAAGCTCAAATTAAATTTTACTGATAAATCATCCTGAAAAACAAAGTAACCTATCAATCATTTCCAATCAACAAATCCTAACATTTAATCACAAGCATATTCACACTTCAACATGGATCCACTTCTGTCTTTAAGCTTCTAATTAATAATTGTGTTGTCAAAATGCAGAATCATGAATAGTCCTTAAGGCTTTTCCTGTACAGAAGATGATGAATACTTGTACATAGCCAATCAAAAGTTCATTTAGTTGTTAAAGAATATTTGTCTTTAAAGCAGAATAACTTAATTATAAAATTATTATGGTTGGAAAAAGACTTTAAGATCATCTAGTCCAACTATTAACCCAGCCCTGCCAAGTCCACTAAACCATGTCCCCAAGTAGGTTCAAACATTTAAAATTACAGGCTTTTTGCCATTTTAAATATAATATTGAATGTTAAAGAAAGTGAATATCTAATTAATGATTATTGGAACAGACACTTCCCTCTAGGCTGTGGACTACTGTTGCATGGATCTTAGTACAATGGATTTATTGTACCAGGGTGGATACTATGGGGCAAATTATGTCACCTATACTGATTCATCATACCAAGGATATAATTT
>VZRX01004397.1:281980-294462 GCA_013398075.1 Notiomystis cincta | reverse complement strand
TCCCTTTTTTTTATTCGGCGGCTGTGCTAAGACTTTTTTTTGAAAGCCTTATATATATATTAAAAAAAAAAAAGCAAGGAAAGGAAAGAAGCCAGCAAGAGACTGAAAAGAGCGAGAGAAAGTGGCAGCTGAGAAGGACTGTGAAATCACCTCCCCTTTCTTGGGCTGTCGATCAGAGCGAGAGTTGTACATTATTGTTATTGTTTTTCTTTCTGCGTCTATCTGTCCACATACACAGGCAGAGAAAGAGACAAGTACTGACAGTGAAACTCGACGAGACCAGCCATGGTAGCAAGGGCTCAGCCTGATCGGAAACAATTACCGCTGGTCCTACTGAGATTGCTTTGCCTTCTCCCTACAGGGCTGCCAGTCCGCAGCGTGGATTTTACCCGAGGTACCGATAACATCACCGTGAGGCAAGGGGACACAGCCATCCTCAGGTAGGGCATTTTGCCAACTTTTCCTCTTCTGTGTGTGCATCTCTATTTCCATGTATGCAACGTATACGCGTGACGTGATACAGATTTGTGTGTATATGTCTCTGTGAGAGTGTGTGTTATTTTACCTCTCCAACTGCAGTAGCAGCAGCTGCTACAAACAAGCTCTGTGTGTGTGTGTTTGTGCTTTAATATGGAAAAAAATTGCAAAGCCTTCGAACACTTCTTGCTACACTATCCTCTGTGCAGTGCTCTGGATCAAAAGAATTTCAGTGGGGAAAGATGTGCTCATGTTAGCCAGCTCTTGTGAGTGTACACTTTCCACCAGCCCTGCAGTATCAATAGAGGAATCGAAAAGGGATCCAGCTGTGCTTGCCAGATGTTCCATTGATCTTCCCATGCTTCTTTTTGTACATATGCAAAAACTTTATCCCTGGTGCTGCCAGAACTCTCAGGCAAGTTCTTTTGGGAAACTCTTGTCTTTTAATTTTATTTATTTATTTCTCTGCCCTGTGGGGAGGGAAGATGGATACAGTGGTTGAAAAGGCTGGTGAAAAAATGGTGTAGCAGCTCTGACATTTACGAAGATTGTATCTTAGTGTGTTGGGTTTTTTGCAGGGCTAAATAAATGGGTGTATGCTGTGCTTGTGTGTCTGGTTGTGATGAGGATGTCTTTGCACATGAAACCTGGCTTACTGGCAGAACTGAGTGTTGTATTTCTGGTTTCATTGTGCATGCTTTCCAAAGGTACTTCGGACACTACTTGGGCTTTCAGTTAGAAATGTCCCAAATAGCTGAACTGCAGTAGTCTTTTTCCTGTATGTTTCTTTTTTCAAATTCTGCCTTGCTCAACTTACCTGCAGTAACTTCCCTGCTGAAGGAAAATTCTGCGTGTGGGAGTGTGCACGCTGTGTATTATGGCTGTAAAACTACTGGGTGTAATTTAAAATAACTCTGTGATCTGTATGAGGAGCTGATAGTGCACAAACCCTGAAGCATCAAGGGAGCAATCCCCTAGTAAAGCTAACAGCAGCAGCAAAGTTTTCTTTCTCTTTCTGGGAAATAAATCCTGCTGGATGTCACCAAACGCTCTGCTACACGATCCCCTGTGTCCTGCATCCCTCCCATTTAATGATAGAGGGAGAAGGATGCTGGAAGAGGGATGTGTGTGTGTGTGAGTGTGTGTGTGTGTGTGTGTGCGTACGCATATCGCTTTCGGTCGCCTCCCATGTCCTCGGTTGTTTTGATCCTGGAATATCCATTCAGCAGCTTCCATTCCTCAGCTCTCCAGACTTGTTAACTTGAATGTAAGATTTATCCACACAGAGTAATAGGATTTACAGAGTAATTCATCTGCCTTGCATATGCAATGGAAGCGGTTTAGATTCGACATGGTAAACACCTAACAAGGGGTGTTGCCTCTGACTCCGGCTTCTCTACTCTCTCTTCCACTCACTACCAATTCATATATCTCATTAACCCTTTTCTAGCAGGACTCCTAGCTGACTTCTCCCATTTTTAAAGGCAAATCACTTCCATCAATCATTTATTTTGGAGGGGCTGCTCAGACAGATGTTTGCCAGCATATGTTTGGTACATGCAGCAGCAGACAAGTCATTAAGCTCACTTGCCCAGACAGGGGTCACTAGATTCCTATTTCCCACTTAACCTTGGAGCTTTTGAGTTTATCTGGATGCTGTGTGCTAAAGCTGCATTTGCAGCTGAGAGGGCTAAGCGGATGGTGGAGATGGTGCCTGCATGTGCTGCGTATAAAGCGTTCCTGCATCAGCAAGCTCCACGGGGCTGCATGGGAGAGTGGTTTCAGTGATTGTGTGTGGCTTGCCAGTGTTATGTCAGGCACTAAAATAAAACACCTGAGTGAAGTGATCCAGCTGTGTCAGCCAGATGTGTGCCAAGTGACACAGTCTGCAGGAGCAGCACACCACCCGGCCATGCAAATGCTTGCCCCGAGCAATACGGTGCTCCTGGCAGGCTGCATTTCTGTCAGAAGTGACTGTGGCCAGTGCACAGCCTTTACCTTTTTCCCTCAGCTGCCTTCCTAGGCTCTTCAAGCAGATCTGGCCAGCTATATGCTTTTCACATTTCCTAGGAAGGGCAGCTGGCTCCTCTCCCTTTTCCTGGGACCAGACATAGGTTTCTGGGATGTTTCAGTTCCTCCTTCACACAAGAGGCAGAAACCAAGTTGTGCTGGGAGACAGGACTGCAGACAGGACTGCCATGTGAAGCTGGAAGGAGTGAGATTTCCCTAAGTCCCATGGATTTTAGGTCCTGCAGGGTAACGTTTCATGTCCTCAGTTTTAAAGCAAAGGTTTGTTTGCTAGCTTCCCCCTTGCCGTTTTCTTGACCCTCCAAAACATAACTCACTTTAAGACAGCCTTGTTTTGAAAAACTCCAGTGCCTCATTCTCCCTGTCTATAGATCCACTATGACAACAGAAGGGAAAGAGCTAGATGGGAAAAAAAACCCAAACATTAGATGATCTATACTAACCGTGTTCAAAGCAGAACTTTATGTCTGCAGAGAGATAGGTAAGAGTTTTCTATACGTGGATCATATCACCTATCTTTGCTAAACATCTGCTTCAGAGGGATTGTGCAGCATCAGTTTACCAGTGCCCAGTAGCTCCTGTAGCTTGAAGGGAAATGAAAATGTGGGAGGGAGAAACAATGATACGCAGTTGGGGAGAAATAAAAGCAGTATACATAGTGATAAGATAACTAAAAACATTTTATGCCTGTAAATTGTGATGCAAATCATTCAGCAAAGCACTGAGGACAGAATATTTTAAATGAGTCTTCCTCTTTGGGGCCTTTTACATTTGTATATAGGGTTACACTTGTAGGTGGAAGGATGGGTGGGTGGACTGATCTATGAAGTGGAGAAAAATAGTTTATTATAAGCCCTAATGTTCCTAAAGAAAGCCAGTCCTCTGAAGAGTCATCTGGAGCTCGTTACTCAGAATACAATTATTCTTAAAAGTTTGGGGATTACTTTTTAAAGCTATAGCATTTAAAATATTCCCTCAGTATGGGACTATTAAAAAAAAAAATATCCCTAACTCTAAACTGGCTCATGTCCTAAATGACCTGGCAGCAGATTTGATTCATTTGTTGGCCTTGCTGAAGGTTGATGACTCTTAGCGAGTATTTGGCATAGGGAAGTTAGGGAATTGCAGAGGGAATAAAAATAGCTCATGATAGACTATCTGCAGGGAAAAGGGTAATGATCTGCTCCTTAGAGCAAGGCAAAAAAGATAGGAGGGGTCTGAGAGCTGCAACAGGTGAGAAGGGCTGAGCAGAGTTTGCTGGTGTTTGTCCAGCTGCATCCATGAAAAGAGAGCAGGATGTTTCAAAGACAACACTGTATATTGGTGAGTCTGTCAGACCTACCAAGGCTTTTTTTTTTTAACTCTGTCTTCAGCAAGTGAAGAAGGACACTGAACATTATTTTTATTATTGAGAGGGAACTTTGGCTACAGTTCCTGTTGATGTCTTGCTTTTGAGATTGCAGTCACAAGGTTGTCAGGTTTTGTATGAAACTTCCCTTCTTGGTGTAAGGAAAAGAAGAAAACAATGTCCAAACAAGAAATTCACAACACATCCCCCAAACCTCAACCCCAAATCTTCTTGGTGTTTACCTACATTCAGCATCCCTTCCCACCTCATTTGCTCTGCACATGTTGGGTGAGTAAAGACAGGCACACCTTGTGCTCTGTAACACATTCTCAGCCTAGGCAGGGGATGAGGAATACGAGGATGTTGGCCGAGCTGGGACATGTGTGCAGTAATGAAGGGTGGCTGCTGCAAACTGTGAAGGAAGGGAATTATGTTTCTATGTTTTATTTGGCCCTTAAGATGGGTTAAAAGCAAAATGGCAGTGGGGAATCCATGCTATAGGATCAGGTACCTGTAGAGCATGTCAGGGAAAGATCAGTGTCTCAGGAATCGCCACAGCAGCTCACCTCAAAGTGCCTTTAAAGCGCTAATCTGAGGGTGTCAGCGGGACTTGCAGGTTGCCCAGGGATTTTAGAAGTCCTGGCACAAGTGCAGATTTAGCCTTTAAAATCTCCTGAAATGGAGCTCATTGCCAGCTGGAACCAAAATGGGTCACATCCCCATTCGAATCTGTTCCGTTATACCAGTACAAATCCGCTAAAGCCCAAGGGCAGAGCCAGAAATATTCCATTTGTCTTTGGGGCAGATTCCCAGGGACTGCTAATAAAGAGGTACAAGTGACTCACGCAGGGCATAAGCTGCTGAGCGCTGCTCAGATGATGTTCAGCCTTTGGAGAACTGGGATCTCGCCAAGGCCAGAATTTGGCTCATTGCTCCTGAGTTTTTCCAAGCATCAACTTTTCATCAAGAATTAAATCAATCCGATGCTGATGTACAGATGAAAACCAACATTTGACTGAGTGTGCATTTTTCATTTTTACCAGGTATTTTTAAATAGTGTGAAGTTTCAGGCTGATAGCACATTTAGGAACATCCATCCTAATGGGTACTTAGTTTCTTCAAGTTGCATGTGTCAAAGGATGGGCTAGAATCAAATTACCAGCAGTAATGACAGTGCTGTTGGTGTAATCCTGCAATATAAGCAAGTTATGCAAACTCTGTTCTTGGCCTCCCAGTATTTTGCTGATATGTTACACATGGAGCTGTGCTAGAGGACAAAGGCACCTCAGGCAAAATAGCAACACAACATCACAACAAAGTTTATACCCTATATCGTCATTTTAGAAGAAAAGTAAAAGCTGTTCAGTTTACACCTATTATTAGCATATGATTTATAACAGGGAGCACTGAGCTGAGCCCTTTGCTAGCAATGAGAATAGGCATGTTCAAACGTATAATGCTACATAATAATATAGTCTTGGCAGTAAAATTGTAACCTTGATTATTAGTGGTATTGTTGTGGCACTTAGAGGCCACCACTAAGTTGAGGCACCCTTTGTATTAAGTGCCACGTGAGCAGAGAGTGAGAGATCCCCTCCTCTGCAGGGCAGGCAGGCTATTAGCTGGGCTGGACCCAGGCTGAGGGGGGCCAGGAGGTGAGGGGACTCGCCCAGGGTTGCAGGCAAGGCTCAGACACACCCAGCCTAATGACCTCTCCATTAGCTTGGGTTGCCTTGTGGCTCAGTCACACAACAACCCAGAAAATGTGACAAATGAGGATTCCCTAGTATGTCCTCATCCACACTGGTGCTGACTACAAGTCCCCAGTCTCTCCCTCCAGTCTGTACAAAGCCTTCATTTTCAATTCTAGTGTCCACGTGTCCAGACAGAGTAGGTTGGGATCTGTGCAAACTCTGCTGATTCTTTCCTTCAAATGGAAAATAAAAATGCGTAAATGTAGTAACAGATGATGTTGCAAAACTTCCAGCTCTGGCAGCAGATGGTGCCATTATATGAAGGCACACATGCATCCACAGATATGTGAGTGTGTGTGCATACATATCATAAAGGAAGTTGCAATATGTGTGCGGTCAAAGGCTGGCAATCATCATCTCTCCTTATACACATACATTATTTTTATATGGTGTGCCCAGACGTAAGGGAGCCCTTTGTGAGAATGTGCTTTCTGCAAGGTGGGACTAACCCATCACAAGAAAAAGTGGAATGGAAATTAGAAAAGGAAAGGCTTTCTTTGGTGAAATGATGTATGTTTAATAACACTGTATGTATATTTTGCATTCAGAAAGATGGAGAGTATTGAACTGCATGACTTTAACCTCCTCCCCAGAGTCTCCACACACACTTCAGTTTGCAACTAAGTACCATATGTTTTCCTACTTAGTTGGCATTATAATTTATATAGTAGTACATGTTACCTGAAGTGTCTCAGAGTCGATACCTCTTCCACTCCCCTCCCCAGCAGGTCATGAGGAAAGACCTATTCTTAAAATAGCTCCTAGTTACTGGAATCTGCCATCTCATAACTATAAGTTTTCAAAATATATGTTACACATACCTGCCCTTTATATCCAGACCCACAGGCATCTGATTCTGACAGATCTGCAGGGCCACAGCTTGCTGCTGATGCAGTGGCAAGGCTTCAACAGCCTCACTGTGAGGCTGAATATAGCCATTTTCATTGAAGTTACCTAGTTTTGTTGTCCATCAAAATTCACTCTGGTTTATGTGAACTCGTGCTCTGCTGGAGTAAGTGCAATGGAGGGCACAAAGGTGAAGCCAGGAATTTACTGAGTTTTCTTTTACTGTTCTCTTGCTGAAGAAAAAACGAATGTGATTTTCAGCTGAATCTGACACCAAAGCATTTGCTTCAGGCTTCGAGCACATCTAACGTGCCTGGTTTTATGGTAAGTAGTGGGAACTAATAATGATGAGTTTCACCTCTGCCTAGAAAACAGCTATTTCAAAATAATCTGAACCACCAGTCTCCTCTGTGCTCATATATTTCTGCAGATTTTTATTAGGAGCAACTTGGTTGTGTGGGAGAGACCAGCTGTGATGCTAGAGTTCCCCCACTGTGCTCGGCCCTGTGCAAAGAGAGGAGAAATAGCACTGCCGCAGCTCTATTGATTTCACTGGGGCTGGGCTTCCTCGGGCCCAGACTACTTGATGGAAATGAGCCCTCTCACACTGGGCTGGCATTCTGCAGACACTTTGCAATAGCACATCTGTATGAGATCTGGGAGGTGCATGCTTGTGTGTTCCTGTGTGCAGGGGTGTGTTTCCCTATATTTGCTCACACTTAAAAGTGGAAAGTGTTTTAAAGTGTATAGTTGGACAAATGTTCATATACTTTGTAAAGTTGCCACACTTGCAGCTGAGAGGCAGCACTGCCCAATGGACAGGGTAAGAGTCTGCTTATTTGGAGGTCTCTGTGGCTTTTTCCAACTCCTGGCCCTCAGTAGTCCTCACTAATGCTGGATGTGTCCTTTTATTTCAGTGTGTCTCAGTTGCTATAGCGGTTAAAGAAAAAAAGCAGCAAGTGAGCTGAACATAGCATCTTCCTCTTCTGAGGCTCAGTGATTAACACCACTGTAGATCTGGCCAGTGCTGTCCCTTTCCAGTAGCAACCTCAGCCACCTCCACCAATTTGCATTTCAGTAGCAGAGGGAAGTAGTGAAAATTCCCAAAGAGCAGGGAGGCTTTTCTCCTGCACACACCCTCCTGCTCTCCTATAAGAACCCAGACATGTCTGAATGGTTTCTCATCACTGGTGCTCTCCTTAGATGGGTTCCTAGAAGTGCACCAGATTTATGAGGGAAAGGTCAAGAGGGTTCCAGCTTCCTCAGCACCAACCTCTCTGCTGTGCATTTGCAAAACAAAATGGGAATGGTCACAGCACTGTGCAGCTGCCACTCATGGTGCTGCTGCATCCTCTCCTCTCAGGGTCAGCAGGACGACCATGTTGGAGATGCACCACTGTCACTGTCCCTAACATGGTATGACTTAGTGTATCAGTGAGAACAGTGCCCTACCAGGGATGGTGGTGGTGATGCTTTTCCATTGTAGGAAACCATGGATACTTTAACCAGGAACACAGTAGTGCCTGTATGGTAGCTACCTCAGAGCTCTGCTTCATTCCTCCATCCCAAGCTGGTTGTCCACCCTCACACGAGACCATGACTCGGAGCTGCACATCCAGTCACCTTTCATGCCTTACTCTGCAAACAAAACCCATGTTGAAATCCACTGGCAGGCAGCATCCATGACTTTGAATAGTAAATACAAATCTCTCCCTTTTGCTCTCTGTCTCTCTCTCTCTCTCTGTTATTAAGCTGACAGGCACTTAGCCAATTATCCAGTCGTCGCCTCAGCTGTATTTATGAAGGAGGAAGAGACAACGCACACAGCTCTTGTCTTCGGGGCTTCAGCTGAGTCTCCCTTGTGTGCAGTAGCATTTTCCCTTGTGTGAGCTGCTTAGAATGCACAAGGAAAGAAACCAGTGAAGGGGTTTAGTTGAGAAGAGGGATGGGGGAGTAGAGATGGGGAAAAGGGTCTGCTCCCCCAGACCAGGGGCACACCAGAGCTGTCATTGTTTGGCACTGCTTTTGTGTTTGAATTTGGCAGCGCGCACATGCCTTTGTTGCGTAAGGTTGCGATGGATGGGGAATGCGGTGGCTGTGGGCACTTGCAAAGTCCTTTTGCAAGGATCAAAAGTAAGGAACCATGTGGTGGCAGACTGTGAGTCTGTGCCTTAAAGTGAGGGAGTCACATGTACTTGGGGACGTGGTGTGAATCTTGGATCCAGGAGCCACCTCTAATCCCCAATGCGGTACTGCGCCTAGAACATACAGCCTGCGCTGGCTCAAGTGTTTACTCCAAACAGAAAAATTTAGGCAAATAGCACTGAAGTGTTCTGTGAATATTTTCATGAATGTTAAAAATGAATTCACTTTGGCTGCAGCTGTGCTTCCTTTGTGTGTGTGCATGTGCATCTTCTTTTCTCTCCCCCTTGTGAATAATCTGAGTGGATGAGTTTTCCTTGCCCTGGTGTTCATGGACAGAACATTTTAAAAAGGTCTGTAGATGAGCAAAGCAAGGCTCTAACTGCAGCTTCTGCAGATGGAAGCCCTGTCTGTACAGATTTGCAGGCATGTGCCCCTTCCTCACCTTAAACCAAGACACTAATTTTGTGTGTATGCCTGTGGTGCTCCTGATATATATTTATGTTGGATGCTGCTTAGGGAGCACTGGACATGGTTCTTGCAACCCCTCACAGGAGCCCAGGCATAAAAGCAGTTGAACAAGTGAGATGTAGAGCTGATCACAGCTTGAGCCACAATAATTTATGTGCATGTGACAAGAGAAAATTACCTTTAAACTCTGCACCCAACCAATCAATCTTGCAGCAGCCTGTTTTTGCTCGGAAAGGTGCCTCAGGCCAAGCCTATCAAGCTCAGAAAAAGAAAGGTTAAAATGTTCCAACATCATTATCTCTTCTTTTTCCTTTGGAAGAGAGGAACCACAGTGACAAAGCCTAGCTGACTACTTCACACCAGCTCTTTTGTAGTGAGTTTCATTCCCACCCCCAGCCCAGATTCGCAACCGGAGTCAGCAGGAATTTGTCCATGGTCAGACCCAATGCTCATCTTGTCAGAGAATAGAAAGGAAAGCATGTGACAGAGAGGACCAGACACAAATAAGGATGCTGGAATTGGAAAATGCTCCAGAGGGGAGAAAAACATTACCACTGCAAGGTAGCAACTATTGAGTGCAGCAGATAGCACAGGGATGCTAGGAAAGCCTAATCTGTTTCAGGGTGTCCTCTGAGCTTGGAGAAAAGTGAGATTCCAGGAGTGATTAGTCCCTGAAAAATGATTGTCCCCTCTCTGCCAAATATGATGTAACGTGATCCGTAGTCTCCATCCCTGCAGCAATAGAGCAGGGAGCATGCACCAGCTGAGGCAGTTGTTTACTGGGCCTTCACAGGGCAAGGGGCATGTGAACCCCCGTCCTCCTATGAGCAGAGACATGTGTGGGCTGTGATTTAGTGGGCCATGCTTGTCCCTTCACTACAGGCAGGTTTATTAGCAGTTCCCTCGAGTCAAAGGACAGAGGAGGTTTTAAGCTGGTGGAAGAAGATGGAGAGGGGCTGCTGCAGCCTGCCCTTCCCCCTTTTCATATTTGCTGCTCCCTTAGCCTTTGGCATGGTTAAATAGGGGTGGTCCTTCCACAACCCTCTGACATTTCTCAGGCAGGTTCTGTACCCTGTCTCCAGCTCTTCAGACTGGCTGCACAGTGTATTTATTTTCCTTCCTACACAGAATGCCCGGTGCGTGTATGTTCTGTGAGCTCACAGAAAGAGGATGTCTAGGAGGGCTAGTAAGAAGTGGGGCTGTGTCACCAGTAAAGCTCTTCCTCTTCCTAGCAGGAGTGTAGTTGGATGCCTTTTGCATCCCAGTGATGTGCTTCTCCTGCTTTCAGTTGCAGTCCAAGTTGGAAATGGAGTGGTAGGAGATCCCATTCATTTGTGGAGTGATTGACAGGCAAGAGCTGAGGCTGCAGGCTGGTGTGAAAGCCACCTTGCTGCTGTCAGCAGAGGCACACACTGCAGCATGTTCTTGGTGTGCTGTGATTTTGCTCCTGGAACTTGGAAGGAGACAGCTGGGGGCTTTTTCTCCCTCTGTTGCAGCTCTCTCTTGGGTGGGAAGCTTGACACTTTTGTGTGACACTCACATGGGGCTACACATCAGTGCTGGAATGCAGATCTGAGATTTTCTTTTGCAAGTGGCAAAGAAGGCAGATGCATTTAAAAGACAGTCATGGTGCAATGTTAGGGAAAGTACTCAGTGTTCAAACTGCCAGACCTCTCTGACCTTGAAGCATCAGAGCTTTAGCTGGTGAATTATGATCATTTCAGCCAGGTTTGTCCACTGCAGGAGAAGCTGTAGAAACTTTGGAGACAGCCCCATGTCGTCGTTCCCCTCCCCCCCTCCACACATATTTGGCATGAAAAACCCTAAGATGCTACACAAGACTAAAGCCAGCTGCTGATGCTGTAACAGGGATGTTCCTCAGTGCTGGTCACCCTTTATTAACCTACTGTGGCACTTCCTTTTTGTAGGACTGGGTCTCTGAAGCTTTGGTGAAAACCCACATATCCTGGCTGCTTTTACACTTAAGGGAAACCTGAGATTGGCATCCATAATCAGGAGCAGAAGGTGCTGCAGGCAATCTGTCTTCCTAGCACTGCATTAAACCCATTTTAGTTTTTTCAGTTAAATATCAAATTATCTGTCCACCCACACATCCTCCCCACTGCATCAACTGTAGTTAGGGATGGGCCATCTGTAGGACTTTTACCTGAGTAAGGGGGTCCACAGGGGTTCTTGCGTAACATGCTTCATGCGTATTCATTGGCCTTTAGAGTGGCATTTCTTTCCTTCCTATTCTCCTGGCTGGTCTCCAGTACTGGCAGTGAGTCAGAGGCATGCAGGTCTATCAGTTTGAAAAGTGTGTCCCAAGGTGGAGGAACACGTGCAGCTTTGTTCTTACCTGACTTGGGAAGTAGTGCTTAAATGCAGGCCAGGTGGGTCAAGGACTTTGGACATGGTCAGATCAGTTAGCATTTTAAATGCTTTTCTTTTTTTTTTTCTTTTATTTCCTAGCAGGAAGCTCTAAGTGAGAGCAGCATCCAGCTCCCACAGAAGAGAGAAGGAAGGGCACGCATTAGATTTTCCAGCATGGCTGTGTTCTGCTGTAGCTGTGTCCCTGCCTCAGTGCTAGTGCTGGCTGCTTGCTGATCGCCATGTATACTGCAGTAGGGTCCTGTGTCTCTTTGGAGTGCTTTATGTTTCTAAGGAGATGTGGTCCAGTTGGATGTACTCCAGAAGAGGGATGTGGGAATGATCAGAAGTCTAGACAGCATGCTCATGAGGAGAGATGGATGGAAATGGGGCTGTTAGGATTAAAGAAGAGAGGACTAGACATGAGATACACATAACAGCATGCAGGTGCATGGGGTACAAAGGAAAGGAATTATGTCTTCTGCAGGAGAAGATGGGAAGGAGTTTAAGATTGTAGCAAGAGAGACAGGTTTAATGTCAGTAAGCTCTGCAATAGTAAAGATAGCAAAACATTGAATCAAATTGCCTTGGGAAGCTGTGTAACTCCATCACTGGAGGGCTTTAAGGACAGACTAGACATGTACGAGGAGTGACAGATGCCACAAATGACAAAGTGGAACTGATCCGTCTTTCACAGAGTAGAACAGACTAGATGGTTCCTTTGGGTCTGTTCTACCTCTGCTACTTGATTCTGTGCTGCCTTCAGGCTCAGAGAATAGCAGGAGCATAGGCAGAAACACAGCTGAAAGGTTCAGGGCAGTGCCTCAGCAAGATGCTGAGTGAGCCTGGCCGGGAGGTCCTTACCCATTTCTTTTGCTCCAGCTGACCTTCTCCCTTCCATCTCAGGGCCGTGATGTGCTCCAAGGAGACTGTCATCAGTGCCACTCCAGTTCAAGCATGTGACACTTAACCTATCTGGCAAACAAAAGTAGGAATCAGTGTCAAAACTATCCCTAAAACTTATTTTATTTTGACTCTGTTTTTTT
>VZRX01004397.1:179239-281874 GCA_013398075.1 Notiomystis cincta | reverse complement strand
GTTTTTTTTTTTTTTTTTTTTTTCATCTGCTGCCCTTGGAGGGCCACGGGACCTACAGGATGTTTTACCATAAGTGTGGCAGGGAAAAACAGGTAGAAGGCTCCGTGTTTTATCCTGGGAAAGTTTGATGATGTTGCTGAATGCTCACTTCATGAGGCTTTGTCAGCATGTTCTGTTAATGAAATGTCACCTTTTATCGGTGTGAAATCACTTTGTGCATTGGTATATGAGCCCATGAGGATTAGAGTCTACCTGAGGGGTGGATGTGGTGCAATTTATGAGTACTCCTGGGGCTTTTCACCACTGGGGAGGTGGCATGGGACATAAGGCCCAAAGTGGAGCAGGTGGCAAGCCTTGCAACTCCTGAGTGTCCTGCCTTCTGCAGTGAACTGGGAACATGTGAAGCAATGAGAAAATTCCAGTGCAGGGAGGATGTAGGGGTGAGTAGAGAAGGGATGTTTTTGGAGGTCGAGGAGCAATTTAAGAGAGGAAAAGCTATTCAGGGAAGGAGGGGAAGAGCATAAAGGGACCTGCTGTAAAGTTTGGAGTAATGTGCTTGGTGTTAATCTTTCTCTGGCTGTAGTGACCCAGGATGTTGCTACCCTGGCCAGGCAAGCTGCCAGAGGCTGTCTCCATTGCTCACCCATCGTCCACTCTCATCCTGTCTCTGACTTGTGTTTTCTTGTCAGCATTTCTCTCCCACAGATCGATTCCTCCTTGGCTCATCCCAGTGATTTTAAGCATAGAGAGAAACTTCCTCTTGGCGGTGAGAGATAATCAAGCTGAATATTACCCATCTCTGAAGTGCAGGCAGTCTGTGAGCAGAGCCAAAGTCAATATCTTGGCAGATGTTGCCTTGCATTGATTTATCTTCTCCTGGAGCAGGGTGGATGGCCTCAAAGAAGGCAGCATGGTCACCTGGCCAAGCCCCAAAACATTTGCAGGCTACATTAGCTTGCTTGATTTGGTCTCCAGAAGCTGCTCTCCTCAGTGTCAGGGGGTAGGGCAGCGTGCTGCCAAACTCACAAATCCCTCCTTTGCTCATCGGTGTTACTTCTCGTGCTGAGACGCATCCTGGGCTCAGAGCACCAGCTCACGGTGCTGAGCTAAGCCAGCCTCATTTACTGGCTTAATGGAGCAAGGAAACAAATGTGTGTGCTGCTGCTGGCGTAGGGGAGAGGAACACGAGACCCGTGCCCCAGAAAGGCCTTGTAACATGGGGGTTTTTCCTTGCAGGGAAGCTGGATGTGTCAGAGAGGAAAGTAAGGGAGAGCAAGCTTCTGTACGAGCAGCAGGAATGAGGGGAAACAGACAGGGCCCCTCTTCAAGCCAGAGGAATTACAGTCAGCAGATTGCTGTGCAGGACAGGGTGGGAGGAAGGGGGCTGCTGACAGATAGAGGGGGGTGGTGGAGGCAGGCTGTGGTGGTGGCAGGGGAAACCAGTTGCCAGGCAAGAGGACCAGGTCAGAGTGCTGCTCCTGGGCTTTGTCCTGTCAGAAAGCAGACAAAGCATGCAAGACTACCTGTATAGAGTTCCAGTTCCCCAGCATAATGCACTCTCTGTTTTCAGAGACCTTTGAGCTCTCCTCCTATGTCTGGGAGCTCCAGGTTTGGCTCTGGCAGGAAAGGGCCTCCAGCAGAGTAGGCAGGGGGTTTTTCAAAACCACAGCTAAAGAGAAACCATCTGTATGATCTCAAGTAACAGACACTCACAGGCAAAACCCGTCCCCTTTGGTACCATCCCCTTCCCCCAGCCCCCTTCCCCAGCCCCTCATCTCCCCAGCCCTGGCTGAGCCCTTCACAGCTCCTCTCTGCCCACCCTGCCGTTTTCATGCTGGAGCAGCAGGCGCTGCACAGATACATCTACCACATCTCTTCTGGTTCTGCAGTTTCCCCCAGGGTGTGGACAGATGCTGATTGTCTTCATGCCCAGTTGGGGACAGCAGGAATCGTTATAAATAGCATCAGTTCCTTGTGTGGCAAAGACAGAACTTTCCCCTAGAAGTCCATCGCTCTGCTCCCAGGACTCACTGGGAGGTCTCTTAAATGTCACAGAACGTTTGCAGCAGAGACTACCTCTGGAGGCTTCCTGTGGGTTCAGGGCTTGATCCAGACAGAAAATGGAACAAGTTTGCTGACTCTTCCCTCACAATCTAATTCTTTCTGCCTGTCCTCGTCATTTTTATGCGAACGGCACTTTCTGTTCAGAAGAGAGTTGGGACTGAAATAGGAGTAGCTGCAGAAGGGAATGCTTAAAGATGCATAAACCTTATGTGTTGAGGAAAGAAATAGGTCTGGGGCAGCATAAGGGATATAGGGGTGCATGGGCAGAGCTAGTTTTGGGAGCTGCTTCAGGAGAACTTTGTTGGGGGTACTGCCAGTACCACAACACCAGAAAGGGGTGCTGAGAGCTAGAAAACATTCCTGCAAGAAAGTAAAGTGCTTTTCCAGCACTAAAGATTCCCTCCGCTCCCCTCGGGGGTTGATTTGCTTCTGTAGGAGTGCAGATTGCATAAGGAGCCAAAAGTAACCTGTTTAGAAGCACAGTTGTTCATCCTCCCTCTCCTTTGCTCGCTGCCCTCAGGCAGAGGGTGTTGCTTAACCCCTCTGGGCAGCTGAAGCCCTTTCCGTGTCCGCAGCTGGCACCAGGCTCTGTCCTCCCCACAGCAGCCGGACATCCCTGCTGCAGCACCATCTCAGCCTTAGGCACAGCTTGCTGCTGCTGAGGCTCGTGTTTGCCTCAGCAAAAGTTCCTTTGCTGGGGGTTTGTGGCTACAGGGGCTGTGCTGTGCTTGCCAGCTGGAGATCTCCCCGTGGGCATTGCGGGGAGAGGCCCCGGCGGCCTGTGCACGCTGATATTTAAATTAAAATTACTCGTGCGAGACTCAGGGAGCAGTAAGGAACAGTACCAAGACTTGGATAGCCTCCACCTCACATTGCCTCCCAGAGGCTCCCCAGTGCCTCATGGAGGCCCAGCTTGGACTGCTGTTGTGCCATATATTATGCTGTCGGCCTCTCTTTGTGATTTCTGCCCTGTCCTTGCTTGTTCTCTGGTTTCCTTTGTGTTTATTATTCTAATTTATTGAGTTACCTGGAGTGTTTTCACAGGCACCAAGGCTGCTTCGCAGAAATTAATGATTGTGCATTCTGCTTGTTGGTGCCTTACACAGACCTTGCTTTTATGTGATAGAGACTAAAATATGCCCAGAAAGAATGAAAATGTTAACCTCTTTTAAAAACATGCATAGCAAAGTTGTTGTCAGATCTATGCCAGGGCATATGAGTACTTTGAGATCATTTAGCTCAGTAGCCCCTGCCGTTTCTGAACCTCAAAGTATATTTAATTGATTTCCCCTTTGAGACAAGCCACTATTTGTCCCCCTTTTTACAGTGTGGGAAACTGAGGCTCAAAAAGGAGATTTGTCTCAGCAAATTAGTGTCCAGACATAGGTGACCAAAATTTTTGCAGGTAGAAACCCCAGTTTATAGATCCTGTTCAGAATTGAGCTGCCTAACTGGCTGCTGGACTAGAATATCACATTAATGTCTCCTAATGTGAAGCAAAAGCAGGAGATCATCTTTCCTCAGTTGTGGTCAGAAAGGTCAGATCCAATGTAGTGGAAATGAAGCTATGGGAGGGAACACTCTACTTCTTTTTTATTCCCAAGGAAATCTATGACTGGTGTTTTCATTTGAGCATTCTCCTCAGTGAAATGGAGATTCTGGTCCAGAGAATGAGCCTCCTAGTCGAAGAGGAACCTATATTCATGCATTTCTGTAAAGGGAGCAAAGAAATTGAGAGGAGACACCTACAGATAGCAGTGCAAAGTGTTTTGTTGGGTTTTGATGTGCTTATTCACTTTTTTTTTTTTTTTGAAAGGAGTAAAGAGGTGGTTACAAAGTGTGCAACAGATCACATAGCTCTGCTGGGAAGATCTAGATGGGGTCATAGGAAATGACAGGCCTGTAAATCTTGGAACTACGTAGGTGGCAGGTCCTTTCAGGGGCTGATACTATAAATCTGTTGAAACAAGCTGTCTGTTCTTTAGAAGTTTACTGAAAAAGTGCACTCCTTGATTGGTCAGGGAATGCCAGATGCAGCATTTTGTGGAGATCACAGAGTCACTAGGGGTGACATGATACAGAGGGGAATTTTCAGCAGCTGAGACACAAGCCATCTGAAAGGGAAGTTTCTTTTCAGGTGCTCCATGAACTCATTAAGACACAGGATGATCATTTTCCTCTCTTGCTTGAACACTTAAAAGTGCTTAAGAGAGAGTGCCTTTCAAATAGACTCTTGTTTAGCATATATGAATTTCCTCCCAAACAGAAGAATTTAAGAAACAGCAGATGATAGCAGAACCCTTTTACATCAGTATCTTGCATTTTAAAATTTGCATTATATAAGAAAATACAAAAACCTCCTAAGTGGGCAAATCTGCAGAATCATAGAAAATAAGTTGATGTTAGGAGAAATTTCCTGGACAGATTGCTTCCTGCTTGTAGTATGAAGCAAGAGGACTGATATCATTGGTGTTGGGAGGGAGAGGTCATGAGCAGGGATTTGCCCATCGTGTATAAAGTGACCATTGATATGCTGTAATATACTGCTTTTTGGGACAGCATTAGGCCTGTGTGTAACCTTGTGGCAGTGAAATACACACATTATTGCACTTAGTGGGAAAGCAGCAAATCCTATCCAGCCTTACATGGGTAGTGTTTGTTATATGGGATGCTCCCTACCTTTATCAGCATGTTTGCCTTTGCTATATTCTTCATTGTTTTATATATGCTACACAATCCAACCTGATCTGTTTCCTCTTTGATGAAAAAAAGCACCAGTGTTTTCAATCTCCTCTCTTACAGATATTTTGTGAGATCTCTAACTCATTGCTGTCACCTGTCCCTGAACGCTTTTTATTTCTATTGCATCTTTTGCAGATAGGATGACCTGATATGGGACATTGTATCTCAGTACAGTACTGCACTTAGCCTCACTTTCTCTCTTTGTCCCAGGGCATCCTATCATTATGTTTGGGTTCTTGTCCATTCTGAACAGAGGATTTTTATGAGTTTGCCATGCATTTATCTTAATTTCTGAATTACTGTAGTTATTTAAAACCAACAAGGTAACTCAGATAATTCCTTCCAGAATGCACATCACCTGACATCATGTGCTTGGTCAGTGCTGCTGCCTAAGAGGGGGTATAGCCTAGCAGGATGCCTTTTTCTCATTTGTTTGTAAACTGAGTCGATGCACTGCTCATTTGAACTCTTGTTTTATGGAGCTCTCTTTTTTTTTTTCTTTTTGGTTTTTTTTTTTTTCCCTTAAATTAACTGTTTCTTTAAGTGGTCTTATTGCCTTCCCTGGAATCTTTGAGGTGAGGTGTCACCTCTGGTAATTGTGTAAGAATGCTCCTGTGGAGAGGTTGCTGTGCTCTGCTCATCAGTCAAGCACAGTCCCTTCTGAGGTGGAACCCTGTAAGCATTAAATAGCAAATGACAGCAGGTGGAAGACAAGAAAAGAAGAAGAAAGCATCCAGTTTGAACTGGATGGGACAAAGCAGGGAGTGTTTTGGAAGGCAGATTGTAATTAAACTAATCGGAATTCAGACATTCAGACAGTCGTTGCACTTAGTGTCTTTGAAAATTGTTAGGATTTGATTGTAACTCATCTTTTTGTTTATAATCTTATCATACACAAGATTTTGCCCAAGGAACCTGCTGTCTCCAATACTTAGTCCCATAAAGACAGAAAATACTAAGTAGTGTCTTTGCATAGAAGCAACCCAAAGCCATCTGGCAAAAACCATTGTGAAACCAATCCTCCTGATGCACCAAAACACAAAACATCCCCAGAACTCTGCCAACTCTGCACACCGTTGGAATAAAACTGTCTTCAGCATCTTTCAAATGTCAGGTGAGGAAGTAGAGGGAAGAAATGGGTATAGATACTGGTGAATGGAGATATGACTTGAAAAATCGTAGCTAGAAAAGGAGGAATGTTTAGTACATGCTACCTTAGAGCAAACTCTTTTGGGTCTGCTTGTTACTTGAATATATCATGATTATAGGCCTCTATGGCTATTTCAGTTGCACTTTATTTAAGCTGTTATTTCCTATGAAACAAGAGGTCCTTTTGCTTTGTAACAGACTTCTTAAACCACGTGACTGACCTCAGTTCCCAGGAGAGCCCGCTGGAGAGTACAAATGTGCAAGTGAAAAGCATTTGCACAAAATACAGGGCAACTGCTTGGTGTGGTTTTGACCTGAAATACACTCTAATAAGTTGCTGGTAGCAGAGACTGAGGTCACTTGATACTCAAGAGAAATTCAGCAGTGAATAGCTTTTTTTCTATTATTTTTCCCCTATTTAAATTAAGGAACGAGTGGAGGAAGTTAATATTCTAAGTGTGTGTTTCTGAAGAACAGTAAATCCAGACCTGTCTCTTTAGTGAAAGCCTCTAAAGTTTTTGGTCTCCTGAAAGTAATACCAACCTAGTGTGGTTTTAGTACAGCCTGTTGGTATGTACTTCCTGAAATCTTTGGAGTGGATGGGGATATGCCTGCCCTTAGAATGTGAAATACCATTACTGCTAGATTAATAGTAGTGGCAGAGTTCACGGTCTGTCTGTGACCTTCTAGAAAAAAAGTCAACCCTGTGCACAACCAGTACTTTACTTGCTTCCCTCCTTCTGGGAGCATGCACCTGTGGAGCCTGGCAGAGCTGGAACTCTCTTCAGGTAACCACGACCTTAGTACATTAGAAACTAAAACAGCCTTTCATCTCATCTCCTTCCCACATCTCCTTCCTCTCAGAGAGCACTTTGCCTCCCACTCCATCTCTGTAAGTTCTCTCTCTCTGTTCAATCCTCTAAAGCATTTTACAACTCTAATTAGACACGTATCTCCAATTTACTACTATTTAAAAGGGTAAGCAGTTAATGTCGTAAGACTGAGAATGCCTGGTAATTAATTACTAACTCCAAGGACCTGGCTATCTCTCTAACCAGCCTTGTCTCAAATAGCATCTCTCTCTGTTAAAACCTCTGTTCACAGTAATTAAACAGTAGGGAGGAGAAGCACCTTGGAGCCTGCCCAACCAAGTCTGTCTGACACAAAGTGCGGCTCTGTCAGGCAGTCCTTTTTTATCCGACTATCTGGCATGGACATAATGGGCCAACAAATTTTGATGACTCCCAAGTGCACTCCAGCTTTGTCCAAAAGAGACTTCTGTAGCAGGATCCCCTCCGTGCCACTGCCATTGAAACACAAAACCAGTTGGGATCCTCCTCATCCCTGGGAAAACAGTGCATCCCCAGGAGGATGAGGGTTCCCCCTAGCAGTGCTTCCACCCTTTTTCCAGAAAGCAAAGCATTATAAGCTGAGGAAGTTGGTTTGTGCTATGCCTCTGAACACCACAGCAGTTTGTGCTGGAGCATCCTGCACAGCAAAGCCTGAGAGGTGCTTGGGTCAGGTTCTGCTCCTTACAAGAGTCTTCAGCTAAGATGTTTGCAGGTGGAAGTGCTGGTGTGGCGGTCACAGACATTTGTTAAGCCAATGCTCTGCCTTGTGACACAGAGGAAGGTGATGATTGCTAGAGGAGTCTGTGGTTTGCAGTGAGAACACACTGAAAGCTTGACCTGTGGACTTGTAACCTGGAATGTTTATTGGCTAGCTGGATGCATAGAGTCTCACCTCATCTGTAAAATGTTTTAAATGCAGATGTGTCCAGATGCAGTGAGCACAGACATAATGTGGAAGATGGCATACTAGACAGGATAGCAAGCCTGGAAAACCTGGGCTTTGTTCTCTACTCTGCTTCTTACTGTGTGTGGATTTTGGCACACCATTTCCCCTTCCTTGTTTTCCTTTTCCTTATCTACTTTATGATAGGGATAAAAATACCTAACACCTTCAAAAACTGCTTTGACCTCTGTTAATGAGAGGTGTTAAGTAATGGTTGATAAAAGCAAGGTGGCTTTATTGTCTTCTGGCCAAATTCCACTTTAGGTTAGCTACTTAATTGCCTCTGTACTTTTAACTGCAAGAGGTATTCTTGTTTCCTTAAACTGTCTTGTGGTGCATCTGTGCACTGCTAACAAGCTCTGCTTTTCATGTCTAAAGGGAGATGCCCTTCTGTGATGACTGAGGTGATCGTTCATTGTTCCTTCTCCATCTCCCAAAGGTGCTGCCAGGCTTTAATGGACTATTCATCAAGTGCTTTGGGATCCTTTGATGGAAGCAGTCCGGGCAAGTGCATGATTCCCACTGCATAGTGAGAGGGTGGCATGCACCTTTTTACTCATCAGCTTTATTTGCAATGAATAAATAGCCCCTTTCTTCGGACAGAGAAGTCCAGCAGCAATAACGTTGTTGTGAACTATACATGTGAAGAAAGACAATGTTATAATTATGTCAAGCTCTTCTTTCTAATTGTTTGAGTTGGCTGGGTCTGTGGGAAAGATGGGCATGTTGGGTTTGGGATTTTGGTTTTGTTTGTTTTTTTTGTTTGGTTTTTTTTTTGAGTGGGCTTTGCTTCTTTGTTGTTGCACAGAAAAGACTTTTTCCAAACTGCTCAGGACCAATTGCTGTGAGTTGGTCAGAGCTGAGCTTCTGTTTGCAGGTTTATCTTCTGTGCAGTCCTTGTGATTTTACCTCTGTAATAAAGCTCTGTGCTTAGCAGGACTCAGGTGCATTTGTTCTGCCAGTGCATCCTGTGCATGGTTTATTGAATGGCGCCTCGTGCATGGCACCTCCTGGTACCACAGCATGGCACCCCTGGTCTCTGCATGTGTGTCTGCATGGATGGGGAAGCAAGGGGAAGATGAGCATGTCAGAGTGAGGGACAGGTCTGATCTTCATGCATATGTCTGTCCTGCCTGGACATAGTTATCTGCTTTATAGTGCTGCAGTATTCCAGGTATATTTGAAAAGGCTGAGCCTCAAAGTGGACAATGCATTACATTTTGTGATCCCAAAAAATCTTTCCCTGCTCCAAGCAGTCTGTTTCCATCTTCTGGAGAAGTTCTTCCTCACCTTCCTCACTCTCTGGCCCTATGTAGCTCAGCTCTTTCTTTTCTACTTTTTGCTTCTCTTTCCTTTTTTGTTTTTTCTTTCATCCTTAATTTTCTTTGGCTTTACTTTTTTTCTTTTTTAAAAACCCTCTCTATTCTTATTAATTTTTAATTTCTCTCTTCTCATTTATCCAACTTCCTCATTTACTTTGCCTCCTCTCATTCTGGTGGTCTCCCCTCATCCTCTTGTGTTGATGTTCTGGCTGCAGCAAGGCTGAGGGACAGACAGCACTCAGGTTGTCCAAGGTTTCCTCCAGGTACTGCCCCTTCCCTAACCATGCATGAATCCCCTCATCTTGCTGGGATTTCGTTGTGCTCCTGGCAGCCTGGGGTTGGTAACAGCCATATCCCTTGTGAAGTGCCTTGAGCTCTGCTTGTTCCTGCTGTGGCCGTGCAAGCTGGGCTGTGCATCTGTATCCCTTTTTGCTGGGTCCTGAGCACACAGAGAACAAAAGGGAGAATCCTTCTTCAGGGGGCTTATGCTCCAAGCATTGGGGATAAGAGGTGAATGCAGACAGAAAGGGAGCACATGGAAAGCACAAGATGCTGCAGGTCAACGTGATATCATCAGTCAGGTCCTATAGAAGTGCTAAATAATATTATTCCCACTTCTATTTCCTTTTTTGCTAGCTTTTCTATCCTTTTAATCACTTTTGGGTCTTCTTTTTTTCTTTCACCTTAGAGATTATAGGGCTTTGTCATTTTGTTTCCAAGAAAAGGGAAAGAGTGCAGAGTGTTTTCATTAGGCCAAGGGCTGGAGGGAAGGAGCGAGTCATGGTATTTGCTAGCTTTAATCTTTATGGTAATACTTCAGTAAATATCTGCTGTTCTTTCTCTCCTGTCAGTGTGGCAGCGTGTGAATGATATGGAGCTGAGATCAGGGAAGAAGAGGGAACTGCAGAGAGGATTAGAAGGTTAAGATAGGATTATGGGGTCAAAATGGAAAAAAAGGAGAGAAAAGAAACAGCAAAAGAAAGGAAAAGAAAATGAAGTGTAGTGATTGTGACAGGGGAAAGGAAGGAAAGTGTACGAGGTACCAAGAGAAGATGAGATTTTTATGAATGGGTCGATGCATTCAAAGGTCCTAGAGTCAATAGTCTCTCTAAAATGATTTATTGAAGAAAAATTCATTTTTTTTTATGTCACCCCATGAAAACTTTTTTTTCCCCTTCATCAGTCCTAGGGTCTGCAAGGCCTGAAGCAGAGGGATGCACAAACACTGCATTACCCCAGCAGCCTGCCTGGATGGGAAGGTACAGGGGGTGGGAAACGTGGCTCTCAGGACTCTGTCACAGCTGGGTCTGTGAGCCACTGCAGCCACACAGGTGGGGGACCTGATATTGCAAAAGTGGCTGCTGAGCACCCACAACCTCACCAGCTCCCTGGGTCCTACTGCTCCCTGCCCTGCTTTTCGACTGCCTCCTGCTGAGAGGGACAGAAAAACACAAGAAGGTGCAGGGCCTTGTTTCCTTGAGCTCCTCTGCGTGGAGTTGAGGGAACAGCTTGTGAAGCAGGTTCAGATTTGGGGCTTTGAACACCAGGGCAGTTTCAGTCCTGCTTTTGGTTTGTGTAATCAGAAGGAAATAATGGATAAAGCTTGTTTGGACTGAGAAGGAAATGACCCAGACCATTGCACACATTTAAGGTATTTGGATGAATTAAACCAAACAAGTCAGATGCCTGATCTGCTGCTTCTCCTCTAAAAAATAATGACACAAGAAAAGCTAACACTAATACAACATCAGGGCTTGGTAACAAAGCTGTTGGAGTTAGAGCAAAATGAAAGTGTCCCTTGCTCAGCGTGAACTGAATTTCACATCCAAAGTATTCTCACCTCTGGCAATGCTAGTGAAACATAACCATTCCTCTTCTTGTTACATGTCACGTAACAAAAAGGTGCAGAGGCTGTGAAATGGCTTCTGATCCGATGTCAGAGAGCGAGACAGAGGTAGCAAGGGGGGAGCTGAGCATGACTTGCATCCCCTCATGCTTTTCCAAGCAGACCATGAGGCCTGGCCTGTGGTCTGTGTCACAGGCTCTGCTGCCCAGATAGCATGAGTTTTGTGGGAGGCAAACGACTGCCTTTCTGGAGGCAGGGATTAGGAAAAATTCCTTTGTTTTAGACTCAGTGCGTTTCACTACAGGTTGCAGCCTGTGGCCCTTACTGTCAAGTTATTAGATACAACATTGTGCGGCACCACTGGGACATGTGGCACTTACCTCCAGCCAAAGAGCAGAGTTTTGAAGGTCTCCTGTGGCTTTCTCTGTGGGTAGAGATAGATTCTGGCTGGTCCATGTGTAATGGAGAAGTTAGGAGTGTTCTGCCTTTTGTATTTCTTTTTTTCCTAAAACAACTTCTGCTCCTGCCAGGGCATGTAGTCACTGCTTCTCTCTTTTCCCTAAGGGAGTGAAAGTTCATTATAAGTCTTTTCCTTCCTTTCTTTCTGTTACAGTCACACTTTGAGAAGTTGGAGGTGGCAAATTCTGCACTCTCCTCCTTCTTTGATTTAACCCAGTCATTCTGTGGAGCAGGGAATGATTCTTGCTGTTAAATGGAGTGCTCCTAAAAACTATACATCCCTTTTCTTCGAGTTACAAACCTTTTGACATTCCTTTCTCTCTATCTCTCAGTTCTCCCCATCCTCTCTTCTTTTTTGCCCATGCTTTCTGAAGTCACCTGTGTCACTCATTTGAGGTACTGCTGGCTGCAGCTCATCTGAAACATGGGTTTTGGTCTCTCAGACCGTGTTCTCTGGACAAGTTAAGATGTCCAGAGGGCCTTGTGGCTTTTTGTAATTGCTATCTGCATCCAGACAGCTGGACTTCATTTTATTTGCATTTAATAATAAGCTGCTTTTCTTTAGCTGGAAGTTGCAAATTATCAAAACCCATCAAATCCTATCCATTGAAACTAAATATATAGTCCCCAATAAACCCCAGGTTGACTGGCTGCCAAATGGTCTCAGGGCAGGACTAGGACAACTGCTGTATATACAGGGGTGGGAGTTTCTTTGATGTATTTCACTAGGGGCAATGCAAGACATTTCTGATATAATGTCATTGTTCAGAGAAATGCCTAAGCTGCCTTGGCCCTGTGTATTCATCTTTAATTATTAAAATAGGACAGATAATTCATAACCCTTGAGGTCTTTATTTTATTTTTTGACATTGATATTCAATGTACGCTTGGCCAAGGGGGAGAAAGGTAGATTCCAAGAGCAAGAGAACAAAGCAAGAGGAGAAGAAAGAGGATGAAGAAAATAAAAAAGAGAAGAAAGATATTAAAATAAAAATCATGTTGGGAATGAGAGAGAATGAGGAGTAAGTGGGGCAGAAAAGCAAAATAGCCTAATGGTTAATTGTACATCTTTCCTTGTCAGGGACTGTTCTACACTGAACGTTGCCATGTTGTTGCTTGTTACCACATACAGCTGGATGCATTGATATCAGTGATCTGTCCACTTCTGTGTCTTGGGGAGGGGTCTCATGTGACCCAATGAAAGTGGGCACTCTGCAGAGAGGATGGATGATGGTCTTTGCTCCAACAATCTTTCAGTGCATATGTTTTTCCATCAACTCACCAGCACAGCCAATTGTCAAACAACAGCTTCTTCAAGGGGGTATTTTCAGAGAGTTTGGAAGATGAGGTTCAAGAGCAGTGAGGGATGGAGAGAAGAAAATAAAAGAGAGGAAGGAAATACAGATAAGGAGGAGAGAGTCAAATAAAAAGAAAAAAAAAAAGGCTGCACTGAAGTCAGAGGGAATTAAGACAGACAGACCACTGACTAACAGCAGATTCCAGCAAGTTGAGGGGCAGTAATGTCAATGTCCTCTTGCTTGGTCACTGTCAGTCAGTGTAAATGCTGCTGTACATTCACAGCCAAAAGGGCTTAGCAAAGCTAATGAGCAGGGAAACAATGAGGAATGGGGAAAGAATTTCTCTGTGAAAACTCTGGCTGAGAGGGGATGTTGCTCTGCAAAAGGATTTGCAAGGCATAACAGCACCACTAGTGCAATAAATAAGCAGAGCAAGGGCGAAAGTGGAGTGAGGAAAGGGAAAATAACAAGAAGTCAGGCTATAGTAAAGAAATGTGAGAGCCTGCTGTATTTCCACTGTCTAAATCTACTTGGTCCTGGTAATTAGAAAGAACAGACTGAGAGTGTTTGTCAGAGTTGCAGGTTTAATGACTTAAAATTACAGCAGCCTAACATCCATTAGGCTGAAGCATTTGTTTTGGAAGTGTCATTTTTCATGAGGGAACACTGTCAGAGCACTGCCCAGTCTTCTGCTGGCAGAGCTTTCTGATGGCAATACAAGACTGGCATGTCCAGGAGCCACAGGGAGGGAACAAGTGGTTTTGGTAGAGCTGGGTTTGGGAAACTTAGGGCTGGGAGAGAGGATGTGCTGAAGGGTAGGAGAGCAGCATTGGCAGGATTATGTTCAAGCATGCCACATCCCTTCCCTCACTTGTGTCATTATTATTTCTAAGCATTCATATCCCCTTGCAATTTTCCTTTAGGGGATGTGCAAATTCTGCTTTGTTTCCCAGTCTGAGATGGTAGCAGCCACTTTGCCATGTCTAGAGCACAGTTTGGAGACAGATCTCTCTGAGCAAAGACAGGTCTGCTTTTGTTTCTGAGTTCAGAGGACTTATAGGATCACCATAAAATGGATTGGATTGGAGGGGACCTTAAAGATCATCTAGTTCCAATGCCCCTGCTATGGGGAGGGATAACTTCCACTAGACCAGGTTGTTCAAAGGCCCATCCAATCCGACATTGAACACTTCCAGGGACAGGGCATCCACAGCTCTGCTGGCCAGCAATTAACTATCAGTGCTGTCCTGCAAGTTCCCAGTTAAATGGCCATGTGCTTTCTCTCTGCATTAGTCTCTCCCACAGTATATGATGGCAGCATGCATGTTAGTGAAGATCACTGTAACAAAAGAAAAGCAGAAAAGCAAAGTATTGTCTTTCAAACATATCTCTGCACTTTGAGCAATGCTACTTCTAATGGAGGTACGATTGGAGACAAGGGCAGGGAGGGAATTGTTCTGATTGAAAACCAAGCCTCTTCTAAATAATGGAATGCATCAGAAATTCAGAAAGGTACAAAAAAAACATACCTTACTTAAGGGTCCATGGCCTGTCAGCATGAACTTGCAGAGCATTTGGGCATTTCAGCAAGGATGATGCTCTGCAATGGATGTGGAAGGACACCAGGTAAACTAATTAGAAGCATGTTTAATGTTTTAAAGAACTGTGGTTTTGAGGCTTCACTTATTACATCTTCACTTTATACACTGATGATGTACAAACTGTTTTTAGTAGGTGGATTTTATAAATTTCCTGCTGAGTACTTCTTTTGGTACTTGATAATGGTCCCCAAATGTATACCAGGGTCAGTGTTTTAATACCAGCAACTACAGTAGTTCACATACATCTTTTATTACTTGATTATCTGTTTCCGAAATACATTTCAGACTGTCGAAACTATGGATTCCAGGATTGAAATCTGAGCCAAACCCATGAACCCATGAACTAGTTTGAGTTACAGCAATTTTGTCTCAATCTAATGACCAGTGGTTCCACGACCCAGGCCAGTAAGCAGGAATACCAGGTCCAATGACCCTGAACAGCACAGATTTATGCTGAGAAGGCAGCAACCAAAAGATTTGTGTGAATTCACCTCCTAGCAAGTTCACAGCAAAATTCACTGCAAGGTCTGAACTTTTCTGGCACATTTCTGAGTATTTGAACTCAGGATTTCTCAGTTTCTGCTTAGAGTGTGCTGGTACCTTGCAGATTTTGTTGTTGTGCACGCTAAGGGTTCATGTCACTTCCCTGCTATTTGATGTCTTTATGTATGGACCTGTTACAGCAAAAGACTCTTGACAGTGCCCTAGGACAGGAAGCAACAGTGTGAGTGAAAGTTTTTGGGATAGCAGTACAGGAACTGAGAACTGGCCAGAATAGCAAACAAATCCTCCTGTTTGTCATCCCTTAGAAACAGTGACTGACTGAGAGATGGCTTCTGAATTTCAGTCAGAGAATGCCAAGACATTGAACCCTTTGGGACCAAGTCTCTGGCATCCAACTTCACCAGTCATGCCGAACAGAGGATTTTCCTTACTTTTTTGCTCTTTAATCACCTTCCTGCTGAAGGTTGGCTGGCTTTGGAGCGGATACTGTGAAGCCTACGTTTGTATCCTGTGTATTTTCCTCTCTGGGCCATCTGTTCACAGACTGGATTACAGTTGCACCAGTTAAAAAGCAGATTGCCTTGGCCCAAGGTCAGGATCCCAGCCCTGGTGCCCTGCCTGCCTACCATGAATTTACACTCAGCTCAGAGCTTGCTGCCTGCCTGCTGCATTCCCTGAAACTCCCACCTGCTGTGATGGAGGGATGGTCAGGCTCTTCCCTCCTACACCATGCTCACCCTCTCGCTCCCACCCATCTTCCTGTCCTTTGTCCTCCTGTGTGGCCTCCATTTGGCTCAGCTTAAAGGCCAGGGGAAGGTAGAAGTACTGCCTGTCAGCCTTGCTTTGCCTTCAGCAGCGCTGCTCAGACCTGTCAGCACACCAGCCTCAGCATTCATCAGCCCTGCTCCGAGGAGCCCTTCTTGCCATATTGCTTTGGGCACTTCTGAGAGACACTTAGATCCTGCTCCACCAGCTATTCTGGGGTTAACTCACTGCAAGGGATGATGAGGAGCTGCTGGGAGTTAGTGTGTCAATGCCTTCATCCTACATTTTGCCTAAGTGGCAGTAGCAGAGAAGAAGGATTGCAATGGTACTGCACTGCTGTACTCCAGAAGCACAGACATATCCTATACGAAAAAATGAAGGCAGTGTTTTTGTTCACCAGAGTCCAGCAGTATCCAGAGGGTTCTCATGAATAGCAGATGAATTCCTGATTAATATTCATCAGAGGAGAGAAACAGAGCAGCTGGCTGGTTTACCCTTGGCCTCAGGACAACTTGCAGTCCCTTGCTCAGTGTCTCTGTGACTAACACAGAACATATAGCTGTCTAGCTGTCCCATTAAGAGAGTGTAGGACTCCTCAGTCATGGACTACCCATGTTTAGCATGCTGCTTCTTTCCCCCAAACTCAAAGTAGTCTTCTTCTGACTCCTCAACTTTACCAGCATAGATTCCCATGAACCATGGGGCTGTGCTTGAGACTAAATAGGCACCTGGTGCATTGATTCGCCCCTTCCTTTTGCTTCTGAACTGATTGTGTAGTCAGTTGCTGTTTGATTCTTCTCTTCTCTTGTTCTAACTCAAACCCTCTTTAATGTGCCCTCTGTGTTTTATGGGCAGTGCAGTGCCTCAATCAGCTTCTTTGTAGAAAATGGCGAGACTCTCCTGGTGTTCCCTTTTTTTGTAGCACAGTCCCTTACTTGGCTTTCTTCTTCCAACTTTGTGTCACACACAGCGTTCTGTCTGCCAGCACCCCATCCTCAGGAGTACAGTGGATCTCAAAGGGCTTTGTCCTTGATGTCTGCTTTGTAGATGATCGCACTGCCATATCCAGGTTCAACCACCTGAAGCAGCTTCTAGACATACTGTACTCTGACCTGTCTCACACTGTCTCTCCAATTCTCCATCAACAAGTGCTCACAACTCAGGATGAATAGTGTTAAAAAGCTGCTTGTCTTTTCCTTTGAATTCTCTTCACTTTGGTCTTTTTATCACTCCAAATGATAAAAAAATCCTCCCAGTCTTGTACTTGTGAAATATGGAGGCTAGTTATTTTCTCCCTTGTTTTCTCCCCAACATGCATCTTCCTCTACCAGGTACAGAAAATCCAATTCTTCTTCTCTTTCTCAACACTGAGACCCTTTCTTCATGCCTTAGCCTTCCTTAGTCTTGATTGTTGTAACCTCTTTTGCCTCTCTTGCTTGAGCACCAGCTCTTTTCCTGTGGCATACTAAAACTGCCCCTTTTCCTCTGCCATGCAGAACACATTGCCTTTCTGTTTGCATTGCTTTGTCAGATTCCCTTTGAATTTCCTTGTCCTTGCCTTCATGACTTTAAACATGATGTTTCTAATCCAGCTTTCACATCCCCTTCGATTCTCTACCTTTCTGTAAACTGCATTGTCCCATTCATCTCCCACATGTATTTTTCAGATATTTCTAGCAATACAGCCCCCTTCCAAGGCCGATCTTTCTCTATATTGTCTCTTTCTTTTCTAACTCTTTAAAGTGTTTACTTTCTCTTTTGCTTTCTCAGTGTCAAATGAGTGAACCTTCCTGCCTTCTTCGCTCTGTGCCTTGTCTCATCCATTTCTTTTGGCATTGAAGCGTACTAGCTTTGTCCTCAGCTTTGCAGGGATGGACTTGGTGACTTATACACCCACTCAGCTGTCCTATAATCCAGCCATCCCTGCAGAAATTTTAGCTCTTGTCATCTCAGTAGCCCATCTTGCAGACTGCAACGTGCCTTGTTTTGATGAGTAGACTCAGAAGGAAGGTGGGGGATCCGGGTGGGAGGAGTGCCCCGGGTCTAGGTGGGATATCCATGCTGGATATGGATGGATTAGGGAAACTTAATCAGTTGTGTAATAGCACTAAGAGGATTGCTCTGTCTTCCCAAGCATGACTCAACTGAAGTGTTATTTTGGATGTAGGTGGACAGGTGATGTGACCTAAGAGGAAAAGGAGGAAACAGATTCCTCTGTCACGTCTCCTTTCTTTTCTTTTTATTCTTTTTAATTTGGTCTTATTGCCAGAAACACAGTACAGAACCTGCCCTCTGCAGCAGGAGCAACCCTCTTGACCTGACCTCCCTCTGTGGCTCCTCTGGAGCATGTTTTGCAGCACTTTCCCTGTTACACATCCTTGCTTATCAATAGAAGGGACCAAAATGTGGGATGAGAGGCAGCAGCTGGGGAAGCAGAGATGGAAGAGAGTCATCAGCAGGTATGACAGAAGTGTCTTGGGAATGACAGACACAGAAACATCCCTCCCAGTGTGGGGCTTGAGGAGGACCTAGAGGGGAGGAAGAGACCCTTTTGGTGTCAGGAAATGATGCTTCTGGTCAGGGAGTGGGGTATTCCCTGTGCCAGCCTCCAGGAGTGGGTTATTCCCTGTGCCAGCCTCCATTAGCAGTATAGATTCCAGAGGAAGATTAACGACTGCCTATGGTGCAGAGCCACCACTTTCCTCTCCCTAACCTGGACAGATTAATGAGGTGCTCCCTCTGTTCAGCATATGGCCATGTGCTTGTGCAGTTCAGCACGGGACCAGGTCAGCTGCCTAGCTGGAGTTAAAGAGGTTTGGATCCCTGCTGAGTGATCAGGGGAGGGAAGGAAGGGCTGCTGTTGCTTGGAGTGGGGCTATTAAAAGCCAATACTCTAATGAACCAGCAATGGCACCTAATCAATGTGTGAAAAATGGGTAATTCTTGCTAATGCCCTGTTAATGTTTTCATAATGATCTGTCAGGGAACTCTGGCTAATTATTGTCATGGCAATTTGGCACAAGTTTGCCCCGGATAATGTGGCCTGGGTGAATAGAAGCATGTATTGCTTCCCATGTCCCAGCACTTTGCTGCTCTCTCCACATCTTCCTGCTTTTCTTCTGCTATCTCCTTTTTCTGGTCACTCTTTTAATTAGGCAATTAGTTGATTGATTAGCTAATGTTTGTACAACACTTCGAACATGCAAAGTGCTAATTCTGTCCTCTTTGTTATTCCTCCTTGGCATCAGCCTTTTTTTCCTTGCTTTTTTGTGTGTCTGAGGATCAGTTGTGTTCTGTGATGTCAAAGAACACTGGTGAGGTCATAGTTGAGAATCCACACTGCAACTACTCCTCATTTTCTTTATCCTTAACACTATCCCATGGCCCATGCTTTCCTCTATCCCTGACTTTGGTCTGGTATCCCTTTGCAATCTGCCACTGCTTGGTGCATGTAAATCCACTCTGCATTAATTTGAACTTCTTGGTGCATAATTCAGGCCTAACATGCTGCAGACAGCATAGAGCCTTTGCCAGGGTTTTACACACCTGGCAAAGGCTCGTGTAAATCATCTGGAGGTCCATCACTCTCAAAATTCCCTGCAGTTAATGGGTGATGTTGGACCGTTGCTCCTGTTTTACTTGCCCATGGGTTGTTGACTTTAGGCTGTGTTTTTCCTTAACATAATGGGATGAAGCTTAGAGAGAGGAAAGAACACGGTGTGCTCTGCTCATCCCTCTTGCCTTTGAAAGTCATGTCTTTTCCCTGCTGTGCTAAATCAGGAATATTGGTGACTTACATTTAAGCTCTTGCTACATAAGCTTGCAGCTAGCTGGAAAGGAAGCGAGTGGGAGGGCAAGTGGAGAGCGACCTATTTGCACATTAATGAACGACACGCCCCATTGTATTATGTAAAGGCCTGGTTTTGCATGTGTTTACATGGCTTTTCAAAAGGGGAAACCCAGCCACTGGCAACCCTCAAGAGAAACATATGGCTATAGAATGGCAGTACAGTTATAGAGAAGCCTTTCACTCATAGCTGACATTTCTATAGCACTCCTTAGTGTCATCCAGGGGGATCCCAAACCACTTAGCTCACTGCTGAAACACGGCCAACTCCGAGGTGGAACAAAGTCACCATTCTTGTAGTGGAATTCCTGTACAGTGAATGTTTAGGATGGGGTTTGAAAATCCTTTCTGTAGCAGGGCACCCTGGACCTCAGCTGGGCAGGCTAAGGCTGCAGCCAGTGCTGAGCTTAGGCGAGCACTGCCAATGCTTGGGGACTTCTGTGGGATTTCTTAAGGATTGGCCAGGGGCCTTGTCTAAGTCCAGCCTGAAAAACACTACCTCCCACAACTGTATGCTCTCTTAAAAGGTTACACACAGTCAATTCTCAGCTTCTTCACCACTGAGAAAACCCAAAGCCATTGCCTGCTTCTAATGGGGGAGTAGGACAGTTCCTAGCACCACAGCTCCTCTTCTGAGTGATGGCATTGCAGGTTATTTCCATTTGCTCCCACAACAACTTTGCTATCCCCTAGAGACTTGGAGAAGCTGTTTCTATCACTTAACAGTAGCAGCTGTGACTTGTTTTCCTCTCCTCTGACCCAGCTTGGCTTTTGAGAATTACTTACTCTGATCTTCAGCCTTCTTCATGTTTACTTGCTGTATCACTTTTGTAAAGTGTAGATGCTTTTGTATTTTGGAAGCCAATGCAGAATGTAAATCTACTGAGATTTGGATAAATCCTGCCTGAATGTACCATGGCAATAGTCAGCATGTCTGTTTCTAGGAGGCATTCCTCCTGTAAGTGGCCCAGAGGTGACCCACATTTATTTTGGTATCACTCAGCTCAAGTCTGTGAATCTAGCCCAGGGACACATTTTGTCCATTTTTTTCCCAGGAAAGAGTCATCGCAAAAGATGGAGATACTGCTTTTGTTTCACCACTCTGAATCCCTCTGTGTTTTGTTCTAACCCTTTTAGAGCTTGTTTGCTTACTGAGCTGTGTTCCCTTCCATGTTTCCAGAGTGGAGGAAAACAAGTACCCGTATTCCTACTGTGTGAGTGGCTCAAATAACAATATGAAAAAAGAAAGCACAACAAACACAAAAATACTCTGGTACAAGGTTAGATTTAGTACTGAAATGCATAAGCCAGAGGGCACAGCTGTATGTCTCATCTCTTTCCTGATCAGTCTCCTATTTCCCCATCTTGTGCTCCCTCCTGTACCCATTCAGACATTCTGGCCAGCATGGGGATCAGCACAGCCTGCCCCTCAGAAATGAGTTTCCAGTTATAGGCCTTGCAGGCACTCATTCAGATGAGAGATTGTAAAGTCACTTCTCCCTGCTGCTCACCCCTCCCATAATTTACCTGCTCCTGTCTATGTGTGTGTACAAGTTTGATGTTCTGCTTCCTTTGCTTGTGTGTCTCCTAACAGGGAGGGTTGGAACAGGCTAAACTCCCTAAGAGACAGTGAAAGGAGGGCTGTGATGGGCAGTTACAAAACTGGGAATGTTATGGAGAAGGTTTCATTGAGAGACCTTAGTGCAAGAACCAGTAACAGGATCAGAATGAACTGGAGTTACTTTTTACAGACATGGGTTACAGTGTAGAACTTCTGCTCACGGGCCACAGCTACCAGAACCAGATTCTCAAGGTCTTCTAGAGTTGCTGGAGGACACGACCATGATAGCACATTTGCTTCTGGTGCCCTCAGAGATAAATGTTAGGGTAGCAGCTGGCTGGGTCAGGTTGGAGAGAGCAGGGCTCATCCTCTCCTCTGTTGTCACACTTGATTTTCCCCAAGGTGGTTAAAGGGATGTGTTTTGTGAGCAAGGCGTGGTTCTGGGGTTAAGGCTCAGTACTAGGATGCTGCTTAGCCTTGTCCAATTCATTGCCTAGTTTGCAAGTTAGTTTCCAGCCTGTAGGACGAGAATTGTAGTGCCAATTAATGTCTGAGATTCTTCTACCAATGACAGATCTGATTAATATCCTTCAATGCAATGCTTTATTAGCCACCAAAGAATACATAGGTGCCACTTTTCCACATGCACATACATAGAAAGCCAAGGTGTTTTTCCGAGTGTTTTGTAACCTCCTCTTTCTTTAAACAGTTTCTTCTTTCTAAAGCCTTTCCCACGTCAAATTTTCTTCAGGACTCTAAACATTTGCATTGTCTGTGTGTGCTTTTCTTCCTCCTATTTTTAAGAAAAGCTCCAGAGCTGACCAGCCACAGTATTCCAGCTGAAAGTATGACTTGATGTATGCAGTGGCATTAATACTTTTCTCAGTGGGTGAGATTCACCCACCCCTGAGAGAAATGACTCACACAAGATCTAGGCATCACTTAAATCCAACGTAAGCTGTATTTTGTTGGCTTAGATGTGATTTTGCTGGAGCTTTGGCCTCGCACTGAGCTTCTACACCGGAGTGATTTTTCACCAAGTATTATTTTTACATCTTAATGTTCCATTTACTTTTTGGCCTGCTATTGAGGTATCTCAGAGAAAAGTTGTTATTGATCTGCCTGCAGTAAGTATAGGTTTCTTCTTGTCTGACCATACTTAATTTTATGACCCAGTAAGATACCTGAGATGTATAGTTTATTTTTCCCAATATATATTGACTGTGTCAAGGCTGAACTCTTTCTGTGGTCTGTTGGGCTTCTGTGTATTGCCTTACAGCTCTGAGGATCCTCTTGCCCTCATAGTCCAGATCTGATCATTTTGCATTATCTGTAGATGTTGGTCTCTCACAATTTCATTCTCCTTCTCAGCTGATGTACTGCTTATGCAGGTCACAGCAAACTCCTCGACAGCACTCCTGCTGTTAGGTTTTCACCATATTAAGAAAAGATCCATTATTCTTTCATTTCTGCTTTTTGTCTTGTAGAGACTTGTTCTCCATGAGAAGACTTTACATTTCCAACCCAGGAGTCTTTTGATTTTGTAACAGGTTTTTCTATTAAATACTTGGTCAAAGACTTCTTAAAAAGCAATTTATAAAAATATCCATGTGTGCCCATCTTTTGCTGGAGGATATACCTTAGAAATGAAAAACATACAGAAAAGAATGAAAAGAAACCAGATGTATGCAGAACTGTTAAAGATGGGGCTAAGTTGAAGTGTAAATACCTCTAATAAGCCCTGTGACAGAGACTGCAAAGCCAAAACAGGACAGCCCCGGCAGGTCTTCTGTAATGCCCTTAGCTGAGCCTCACATACTCCAGCAGACCCACTGACTTTCCTGTTGCCAAAAAAGAACCATAATAATGAGCATCTCTGTAGCAAAGGACAAGGAGAATTATTATCAGTTCCTGTTTTACAGTAATGCCAGACCTCAAGGCTTGTTGTCACAGTGATGTTTTAGCATATGGCAGATTTCAAGCTGCATGTTATTTGTGATCAAGCCTGGCAAAACTATGAGCATGGGGGCAAGTTTGCCTTCCTTTGTTCCTTCAAGAAGCATTTTTTTATTTCTTCTCCTTTAGTGTTGCATGATTAAGCAGGCCTCCCTTCAGGTGAAGGTGAAATCCCAGGGCAGCTGACACTGGTACGCCTGTGAAGGACACCCGCTAAAGCGCTGTCGGGATGGTTTTGTTTTCATTCTATTTATTTTTGTCCTTCAGGGCTCCAGAAGAACAAAATGTATTTTCCAAAGTCATGCATGAGCATGAGTAGCAGCTCTTAGCAGGACGTAGCCAGATACTGTACATCATTTAGAACAGATGGAGACCAGAGGGTATTTGGGGATGTGGAATGAGGCAGCCCTCTGGCTTGCCTTTCTCTCGTGCTCTATTCCACTCCCATCATCTTTGTGCAGTCCATGGTAGAAAACTGGAAATGCATCTTCCTGGAGAAGAGATTTCCAGAGTGAGATAAAAAGCCATCTCCCTTTTCACTTTCCCCAGTTTCACATTCCTCCTCCTCTGCCTTATCTCCTTCAAACACACACTCACATGGATGTACGTATATAGGCACACACTCCTCTCAGTAGCTGTCCCTTCAAATCAGGTGTTGATCTCAACGTGGAAAGCTCTTGGCACAACAGAGGAACACATATCCTGTCTGTAGGAATACCTTACAAAAGAAGCCACAGAGACAAGCCTCTGAGTAACAGTGAGTGAAACTGAGAGAAAGCTGTCTTGTTATATATAATTGAATCCCTCAGCACCCTTAAGTGACACCTTTCTTGCTTACACATACAGGAAATATACTGCACAAATGTTATTAAGCTAGAGCTAAACTAATTTAACTGGTGGAGTGGGTGGACAGAATCCTTCTTCCTATAAGAAATTGTGTATTACTGATTGCCTGATAAATGTGTACTAAACCTCCACTTTTTAAAGAGAATGCAAGGATTGACAAAATGTCCAGACTCACAGCTGGAGCAGACAGGGACAGCTGTTCCACAACAGAAGCGTTTACACAACTACTTCCCTGTCACACTGCAGGAATGAGCTCCTGGCAGAAGAACACCATTATACTGCAGGAAGCTGCTGGGTACCAGCAGCTCTTGCAAAATTCTTGCAGGACCTTTAGTGACAAGAAGTGGTCAGGCCCTTGTGCTTAACGTTCATCCATAAAACTGTCTGCCGTGTTTCTGCACCTGCCGGGCAGCACATTGATCTTATTAGATCTAGTCCTTGCTTAAATCCATCAGGTTTCCATATGCAGTGGCAGACAGGCAAAACCTGAAATTTGTCATAAACATCAGTAAAGGCAGGCAGGTGTCTGGGGCTGGGGAGCGTTGCCACTATGGCTGACGAGAGTTGTAAGAATGAGTTGATGGGCTTTTTCCAGAAAGACCAGTGATTGAGTCTTGTTGTAGCATGCAGTGGGTTGACTCTTGTGAAGAGCAGGTGAATGAGATTCAATTCTCACCATCTCTCTGGCTAGCAGACTGCCAAGCACTGCTTATTCACGTATAGAAAATTAGTGATATTCTCATAGTTTGTGGTAACTTGCCTTAAGGACTTAGCTCTGAAAAGACTTGGTAGGGAAATGGTCCTGGTGTTGAAACCTAGAAGTGAGGTGATGCCTCTGTCCATCAGTATAAATTCATTATGACATTATTTACCTCTTTTGGAAGATTCTAAAGTCTTAACTTCATGGTTCATGGTTTATGTCCATGTTTGTCAATAGAGAGTCCTGATACAATACGAATTCGTTCTTGGTTACTCTGACTGTGGATGCTGGCATCTTGCTGGTGGAACATTAGTGAGCGAGGATTTCTGCACTTTTGCCATGAAGACCTCTTGATTTACTTCCCCAAAGCAAGAAACTTGGGATGATATTACCCAGCTTCCTTCCAAGAGCTGCACTGTGTTGAGCAGAGAAACCAGCACCTCAGCTTGTTAAAATCTCCTCTTAGGCAGAGTGATTTTCATCTTGAATTAGTGTCAGATGAGCCTATGCTTAGAGGAGGAAGACATATTACATGGTGGAGAATCTCCAAAGGGCCTTTGCCCCATCTGTATTTTGCAGGGAAGTTGATGTGAGGCTGGTGCTCTCATACACTGGTTGTAGGAATCTCTTTTCTGATAGTTGTTAGTCAGTGAGCTGTCTTAAGCAGATGTGTGGCCTTCATTGCTCTAGTATATGAGTACCTCTCAATCTTTTTAATGCATTGTCAGAGCACCTCAGGCGTGCAAGGAAGTAAAATTACTCTATTTCACAGATGGGGAACAGGGAAATTGATGGTTAAACCCTCAGAAGGATAATAGGTACCAAAGTCTTGCCCAACTGCTACTCTTGGCTCTTAAATCCAAGTCTACTTCTTCATTGATGCCCATTTCTATCTAAAGAAATATATATACATTTCTAGTGTTTACCAGCATTTATAACCATGTACTTGCAGTTGTATTTCTGTCCAAGCCCAGAAAAATCCTAGTCCTACTAAAACTGAGCAACTGAGCCACTCAGTGTTAGAGCATATTCTGGGGGGCAGAGGTGGGAGTGTGTTGATCAACAGGCTGTGAATAGTCTTTCCTTTCTCTGGCTCAGTTAATTTTTTATTAGTGCATGGCAGCTTCAACAGGAATAGCCTAGTATCTTGTGAATGCTTGTGAAGTTATGGGCATTCCTCTGGGAAGTGGAAAAGGATGAGCTGAACCTTCTCAGACAGCAAACAGAATTAGACCTACCTCCTTGATGAGTTTCTGAGCTGCTGAGCTATATGAAAAGGGGGTTGGTAGCAATCACTTCTTTTTTTTTTTTTTTTTTTTTTTTTTTTTTTTTTTTTTTTTTTTTTTTTTTTTTTTTTTTTTTTTTTTTTTCTTTTTTTTTTAAACTATACTTGTTTCAGAAGAGAGGAGATTTATTTTCCTGGTTATTTAGTGAAAGAAACAGTCAGCATTTCCAGGTTGATAGAGTCAGTATTCCTCTTTATGTAAGCCATCCCATTTCCTTCATTAACACCTCTGCAGCATCCTTTCCCGGATACATAATGCAGTTACTGCTGCAGAGCTCCTTCTGAAGCGATCATGTCCAGGGACTTACTCTGCTCAGACAGGTAAGTCAGCAGGTAGCAAGAGTAGGTTCACAGTTTAGGAGGCTCTGGGAGAAGTGGTGAAGCAATTTGTAATTTTAATGGTTGACAGTTGAGGCAGATCAGTGACAGGGACACTACAGCATAGCTTCTACACCAGCTGATTATCATTCTGTCCACTTTATCTCCTTGGTTCCGTCAACATCAGAGAACTCAAAAAGGTGTAGAGAAGAAGGCAGAAAATTTGATGTGAGACTCTGAGCTAATGGAACTGGCTAAAAATAAAAGTGAGGTCTTTATAGACTATGAAGAACATGACGAAGAAGGAGAAGTTGTTGAGAAGGGATTTAATTGAGTGTAAAATCCTAAATTGTATAGTTAATGCCAAGGCCTGTTACTGTTCACAGGCTGGCTCATGGAGAGGACAGGCAGCTGCAAAGCGAATGAGTTCAGCTCAGCTTATCTTTCAGGGCTTATTCACACAACACCTACAGGTGCCTGGGACAGAGGCAAGCACGAGGACAGAGCTTCAGTTCAGCAGGGGTAAAAGGACATTTCAAGGGGAACAGAGAACCATGAATATCAGGACTGGATGGCTGAGGAGATGGATGGTGTAGCATCAAGCAAATTACTTGGTTAAAAGTGAGGGGTATTCTGGCCTATACCTGTGGAAGAAAAGATATAGCACAGGTAGGATTATCTGTGTTGTTTCAAGCTCAGAAAAGCTGCAGAGGTAATTTTAAGTCTTTGCCACAACTCTGGTTACAGAGTTGCATCATCCACACTGTGAATTGTACCACTTAAAGAAAGTGGTATTTTCAGAGTAGAAAATGATCTGCCCAATGCTCCTGAAGAACTGAAGAAGGAGCTGCCCTCTGCCCACTTAAACCTGGTGAAGCAGACACCAAGTCTGAATGGCCAGAAAGTTTGCTTGAAAACCACAGGATGCAGAAGTTGTATGCAAGGCACTTATAACATTTGTTCCCCTTTCTGGTGCTGTGTTCACCATAGCTCTGACAGATGTCCAAAAGTAGGGTGGAAAGCAACAAGTATGTTAACCTTCCATGCATGGGAACCTCTGATAAAAAACACCAGCCTGATCTCAGTTTTGCCCTGCTGACTTCATTACAGGGAGGACTTGCCTACCAGGAACAAGAGATCTGTGATACAGGGGTGGGGCAGCCAGCTACCACTCCCATCTCCCATGTACCTGGATCTCATAGCTTTGGATGTATTTCTTTGAATGCTTCTTCCTCTGTACTTTGATCTCAAAGTAGGAACACTCCAGACTTTGGGGTTAGAGAAACTGAACCTTCAAGACAGGTTGAGCTTTGTTCCTCGATGCCATCCAGCCTGCATTTGTGGTTTGGCTGGTGTGGAAATTTGGGGCAGGGTCTCAGTCTCCTGTAGCTCACATGAGCAGGGAAGGAAAAGGGGAGAAAGGAATAAGGAAGAGAGAGAGAGCACTGCAGTGCCAGTATTGTACTGGATTTTCTTTGGCATTTTAATTGAAGCCTGAGCATGGCGAGTATGTTCTTAGAAAGGAATCTCCATCTTCTTTAACTTTCTGTTGTCTGTGTTTGCAGAAGGAAACTTGGAAGTATTACCCAAAATAACTGAAATTCTTAGAAACCTTTGTTTCTTTCTCCTCCTTCTTCCCACCTTCAGCAATTATATTTTTGGTAGTTTAAGCTGGCAGTATTGCTGATAACATTTTTAACATGGTCCTCGCTCTGAAGGTTACACTAAATAAGGGAAATATCATTAAAACCAGGGTAGCGCTTCAAAGGGAAGATTTTCAGTATTAGCAGTGAGAATGAGGAGGAGAGAGGGATATATGGGACTCCAAGTAAGGAGGGAACATATTAAATAAGTGAGATCTGTGAAATTAGTGCAGTGCCATCTCTTTGCAGTGATTAGAACAGAATTAATTCTGCAAGGGGAGAATAGAGCTGGTTTCCGATATCACTGGGAAATAATTTCAAAAAATGTGCTGCAATATGTGAGGATTTACTGAATTCTTCATTTAAAAATGAATAATAAGAAGAATTTAGCTAATGAGAATGTAGACATACAAACAAAACTATCCTCAAATGCTGTTTAGCTTTTCTATATCTCCTGAGAATTAGCTTCTGCTTTCAGTCTGATTTTACCTGCTATTGCTTTAAGCTAAACTTTTCATTTATATGAGAAGAACTGGAGTCAGGAGGATTATGAGCCCCTCTGCTTTTGATTTTTAATAAAAAGCGAACATTTACTTCTCAACAGTAGCAGTGAGAAAGGGAATTAAATCTGAGGAGAGCAGGCTGACCTTTGGGAGTGCGGGCGTGTTCACACGCAGAGATTCCCTTGGTGTCTCTCTGCTGCCTGCTTCTTTTGCTGATACATGCACTGCTCCACGTGCATGCAAAGGTGCATTATGCTTGCTTGTGTTGCTGTAAACTCTCACACTCGTGTTTTCTCCCAGATGATTCCTTGTGAAGATGCCCAAGTGCTTGTTGCACTATTTTTTCTTCCCACCATGTTATGTGCACAAACCCCCACCTCCTCTTCCTACACCAAATGTTCTCTTAATATCATCCATAGGGTTGTACCCAACTATTCAGAAGAAAGAACAGGATCTACAAAAGTGTTGTTTGAGATATTGAAAGGCAGAATATATCTGACTTCTGTCTTTTTGCTTCCTGCTTTGTTAGTGTGCATTTACAGGCTCTCATTTGAAGCCACAACAGCTAGAAACTTAATGTTGGCACTTGGAAAAAAAAGCTTGGAAGGCTTCTGGTTGATCATCCAACTTTAGAAGCTGGGACTTTTGGGAAAAGCCCTACCTATGTAGTCGCAGAGCACTGATAAAATTGCCAACATAGGCATTATCAGTGGAAATCAAGATTACAGGAGAGGTGACTCAACACTGACATAGTGTTTTCTAATGCTGCTCAGAGCAAGGCTTCCTGACCCAGCAGTAGGAAGAGGGAAACAGCCTTTCCCTTTTTGCTGGGTATTTGTGCTCCTGAGACAGTTATCAATGTGCCAGGGTAGTAAGGCAGTAATGGAGGATTTCCCAAGAAAGAATGATACTGGCGGGGCCGAAGGAGCAGATGTACATTATTTGTATTGGCAGAAGCTGAAAAACAGCCCAGCCCCAGCCCCACACTTTGAGAAGCACACTTATAATTAAAACACAACAGATTTATTGCCTTGATTCATTCTGGTATTTATCAAATTATAGCTGGGTGGCACAGAACTATATGGCATGATTTACAGTGGTGGTGTGGGAAGGCACGGCAGTGATTCCCTCCCAGGAGAACAGAGGGAGTTTTGTTTCTATTGTGAGAGGACCAGACGTGGTGGGAGAACCTGGGTAATTAAGTGCTTTGTCAAAGCCAACCTCTTCCCTCCTCTGTGTGTGTTTGCACAGATCTAATCACTCTCATCACATGAGACACTCTAATCATTCTGACATTACGTATGGGGGAGCAGACATCTAAAGAGCAGGAGCTGCTTTCTTCACCACCATCCCCATCATGATTGTCTAGCTGTGTTTTTTTAACCCCCCGATGAAACAAAACACACAGGAAATTGAGAGCGGGGATAATGAATGCGGAAACAGGTTATAAATGTTGGCATGAGCTAGGAAACAGGTTTTCCCAAACTTTATAACTCTCGTGTTCATTTAAGCAAATCAATTTCAGTTTGCATGCAGTGATCAGTAGTATATAATTTTTGCATTTGGAGAACAACAGGGGTTTCCCAATGAAGGCAATATAAGTAAGACCAGTAAATTGCAGACCCGGCAAAGAGACTGTGTTAGTCTCATCATGGATGCAGCACTTGCCTCAAATTGTAATGGCACAGAGTGAGTTCAAATCCCAACGGGTGTTCTGTTTTTATTAGAAATACTTCATATCTCTTATTCTCGGTGTCAAATGGATCGCTATGCTTTCAGCACTTAATTATCTTTATCATCCAAAAATACTCTGCCTCTAATGAAAATATTCAAACTACTCTTCCAGGAGCAAAACATAATGCAAGACCCTGTTGCTCAGAACGGTCTCTATTCCTGAGGATGTCACAGTGGGCATGGAAAGGGCTGTTGCCTCACAGATGACATCCCCACATAGCACAACACTGGGATTTGTGGAGGCCAGCAGAACTGGACAGGAACTGGGGGATGGGCTCTCTTTCCATGTAGCTCAGCTGCCACTACACCCATTTTGTGCAACTTCACTAGCTGGGCTAACCAAACATGAAATCAGAGCCTTTTATGCTCTGTTTTGTTACCCTCAGTGTGTTTGTGGTGTTTCATGTAGTTCCTGTTATGAAGGAGCAGTAAGCAAGGCCTCCTACGACTAATCTAAGGCTTGCAGTTTCTTCTAGACTACAAGTGTAGTTTGTATTATCTTGTGACTAAACTGTGTTCTTGCTTCCATTATAGCAAGGGCAAATTCTGCTGATGTTGCTCATGTTTTGCTGACGTTTCTACCCATTTGTTTCCACCCCTGCAAAGTTTTCATCCATACTAGTTTTGCATATCAAAAGCCAACTACATCGGGTCTATTATATATGGTGGGTGGAATGGAATTGTCAAAAGCATCTAAGTGGCTGAGGAGGTTTTGTCTATAGCAGAATCACTTGTGTGACTGAATCCTGAGCAGTCCTACCTGACCTAATTTGAACTTCAGAACTGCTGGTAGAAGTGAGATGTCAGCACAGAAGATGTTGGCACGGGCTGTGAATGAGACTGTGGAGTGTCCAGAATGGCTAATTTTCTTTGAAGTCTGTGTCACTGTGCTTTAGTGCTGCTGTTGTCAGTGACCCCAGCTACTTTAATACCTTTGTGGCCATGTCAGATAAATTGTAGTCCTGTCTCCCATCATGGTGTGTATGCACTGCTTGTACGGATACTTGAATGCTGCAAGGGAAGCAAGAAAATCCGGAGACCCAACATAGCAAGGTGCTTTATAATTATGGTCTTGTGGTATATTTGTACAGATGAGAGGGTTTATTTATTGTGGTGAATGTGAGCTTTGATATTGCTAATGCTCAGTAAGAGTTCATGCTTCACTTTCCAAATGGAAGCTTCCTCTCTTTGTTAAGAGCAGCACACATGGTAAGATGAATTATTTCTTATAGCATAGAGTGCAATAACCGCTACTTGCATTCACTTCTGGGCATGGAGAATACCATGGATTCTACTGCTTTGACTTCAGAGTACTATTGTTTATTGTCACAAAATACAGAGAAAAGGGCATTTCAAGAGCACTTCTTTTAAACTATTTCAGTCTTACCACTGTATTACTAATACTGTTTTGTTGTTTCTAAATAGTGTGGCTTTCATTTTTCTTGACAGCATTTATTTTCTGGGATTTCATTCTGCTTATTACATGATTATATTCCAATTCTCAGATAATGTATGAGCATTTTCATCAAGTCATAGCACAGAGGCATTATTGATACTATTCTGCTTCTAACTGGGGATCAAATTCATTCAAAATTTGTGAAAGCCACCTAATGAATCTGAGCAGAGTTTCAGCCCAGTGACAGACGGATGACTAAATACAGTCAGCTTATGCTTGGTTTTGCCTTTTTTTTTTTTTTTTTTTTTTTTACTGCAATCGTTAAACATGGCAGTAACAATCCTTGCCAATCCTTGATGCTAGAAAAGACTGGTCAAAATGAGAATCAAACTTGGCAAAATATCCATATTTAAATATTTTATTTCTGCAGTTTTGGAAACTTTCAGTATTCTCCAGAGTGATTTGCTAGAAATGATTTGGCAAATTTTGAAATGTTTCAACACTTTGTAGAGCATCATTGAGGTTTCTTGTCTGTCTGACATGAACTGGCAGAAAGGGCTATATTTACAGCTACCACTGAAAAATGCCAATTAAGTAGTGTACTACTCGTGGAATAATTAAAATGTCAGACAGCATACTCATTAAGTGTTCTCAACAGCTGGCCCAAGTGGCTGTGTTAGGTGTTCAAGCACTTTTTGTGCTTGTTCACGAGGTTTTTTTTACAAGATTTGTGCTGTCACTGTGGAAAATCTGCTTTTGTCACTGGGGCAAGCATGCTCTCGGTGTGGCCTGTTGTGTGAACAGAGCACTCAGTTAGGCTGAGGCCACTATTTTAATTTCTTTTCAATTTAAGTGTTTAGCCTAGTGATAATAAACACTAATGCCAGCAGGGCTAGAAAACCCCTCTAACTAATCTTGTTGACCACCCTGCTTTAATTTGTAGTTGAGAGTATCATAGCTTTGCTTTTACTTCTCAGGTTTGACTTGGGAAGGATAAAATTTGCTGGGGCCTTGAATGGGTGGTGACATTTCTACCTGTGGGTAAAACAGCCAGAACTTGGAGTCGATCACCCCCTGCTACTCTCTGTGGAGTGCCTATAGTGCAGTGCCAGGCTATCTTTGGGCAGCCTCCTGTGTTACCGTGCTGCAGCTTCTGGCACAGGGATGATAGATGTTCCACTATGCCAGCAATGAGATCCATATGCTCCATGTTCCATACAGCCTGAGCCAGACGGTTTTCTTGGGCTAGAAGCACTAAGCTCCTATGGCTGTCCAAGCGCCAGTAATTTCCCTCCCGCGGTCTCGTCCTTGCTCTGTTTCCGTCTATGTGATTCCCTCACCCCGCTCCTCTCTCTTCCCCCTCCACAGGCTGCCCCACTGCTGCCTACAGCCCAAAGTTTCTGCTGTGTCTTCATTTCCTCCTTGTAGATCAATTCAGCCTGTCCTGCCCAATTTGCGCTGCTGACTGGCCTTGGCAGCCTCCGTCCTTGTCACTGCTTTGCTGAATTAAAAATTAAACCATGTCGGATGAGAGCAGCGGAGAGGCTTTCTGCAGGTCATCAACAGAGCCTGTTGACAGTTTCTCATCCTGATACCTCAAATGCCAACTAATAGCAGCAAAGAAAACTGGGCCACTTCAGGCAAAATCCTGCTAGGTCCTGTCCAAGTGTGACATCAGAAGTGGTTTTGTTGTTTTTTTTTCTGTGTGTAGGAGGATAGCAGGGCACAGGCAGACATCAGTAAGCCAACATGATATGTATATGCGCTCTTGAGTCCTTTTGAACACAGGATTTCTCCAATCTCACGTGTTTTGCCTACTGCAGTTTAAAAACAGTCTTCAATTTTGCTTCTTTGGAAGCAATTCCTACTGTCTTTTCCTAGCAGCTTACTGCAAAGGATGCTGCATGGTGAGCACTGGTTGTGGTGCAGATACTTGATTTCAGAGTTGGTAAGACTACAGAAATATTGCAAGACTGTCCACTGCAGGAACTTGGGGGCCGTTTCAGGAATTCAGTTAAGGTAGGTGAGCATCTGGCTGGTGGTGTGGTGAAGGGTTGTAAAGCTGAGTCAGACTGGGAATCAGTTTTATAAAGCAAATTTGTGGTATGTTGGCATAAACTATTTCCTTAGTCCTCCATTGTCACACCACCCATGTTTTACACAAGTCCTCTAGTGCTGCTCTGGCAATCAGATCACCTCCCTAGGAAAGGGGACCTGCAGGCCACGAGTCTCAGACAGGCTGGAACACTGGCATGCTCCTGCAAGTACCAAGCCTGCTGCCCTTCCTGTAGTGTGGGGACACTGGGTGTTTCACCTGACTAGGAGAAACATCTCCCCATTTAAGTAGGAAACTTGCAATGCAGGAATTGAATGTCCTCAGTTACACTGGCTTCTAAAAATTAAAGAGGAAAAGAAACAGGGAGAAGGACCAGTTTGAGGAGATAAAGATGTTTTACATGATTTACAATTTGACCTTCAGATGTTGTTACCACTGCATCTGAGGAAAGATCAGGTACTTCTAGATGGACCAAAGATTTTCTTTCCCCTTATCAGAGGGTTAAATTAAATGCTTTTTCCCAGCTACCCTTTTTCCTCAGGTCTGCTGGCTGATAAAAGGAAGATCTGTTCTCTCAGCCAAAGAGACAGGTAATCCTCAAGGAGGAAGCAGTGGCATAGATGGTAGGGCAGTAGAAAAGAAGGTGCTGCTTGCCCTAGTGAGGAGGACAGGGGCTATGTCCCAACCCTTTCTCTGTGGCAGGAGAGCACAGCCCGTTAGCACAGCTCAGGAGTCAGGCTAAGGTATGCTGTTCTGTCACTGCCTCACTCCCTTTCCTGGGCCCTGGGGGGAAGCTGCTTTGAAAAGATGCAAATTCTTCTCAGGGCCTTGTGGGAGCGAGGTTTTAGTGAGAAGAATGAGTAATGTGGAGGGTCCTGAGGTCGGGTTGAAAGATCTTCAGCTAAGGGACAGTGGCAGCAGCCATTGTGAGGGTCTGTGTTCAGAGTAATGCACTGTAGCATGGTTTTACCTCATCCCTGGGAGACCTCTCTGAGAGAAGAGCCTGATTTCGGGTTCTGCCTCCTACATCCAATCTTTCTTTCGGCATTTTCTCCCAACCAGAGGCACATTGGGGAATGATTAATCTGAGAGGCAGGCTGGGCTCTTTGCAGTGGTGCTGCAGCCTACCTAAGCTGTAGTGTGATGGAGTTTTCCTGCTGGCAAAACAGTCCCACTTCTAGAGTTGTCCTGGCTGCTTCAGGAGCATCAGGAGAAAAAAGTAGCATATGTTTATTTTAGTCAAGCAAGTGAAGAGTGTTCTCCTCGAGCAGCCCAGGGGAGAGATTGAATGTGCAGAAACCCCAGCGTTCTTGCATAGTCACTTTCTGAGAAGAGCTGCATTTTGAGGATGCAGAGCTTTGCTCGGTGTGGAAGGAACTAAGCTTTCATGCTGCTGCCTCAGCATTCGTGCCATCCGTTTGTGCCAAGCAGGTTTTTTTCTTTTTCTTTTTTTTTTTTTCCCTATGTGCTCAATGAGATATTACTGACTTTTTAATTACAGTGGGAGCTCCATGAACTATTTTGATGTGTTGTCTCTCTGGCTTTGGCACACATTCTGGGCTGATGACACATGGTCACTCTTGTCTGTCTCTTTCACCGCGGGATTTCAAATGTCGCCCTTGGACCTGACACTTTGGGGACTGGCTAGACTTTAAAAAAATCCTCCTGCCTTCAGATACCAGTGCAGGTAATAAAAGGGATTTATCAGCCTGCACTTTTCTGTGCCTGTGCCTGTGGGAATGTGCAAGGTAAATTCATATCCAGTTCTCCTGAGACCTGCTCGCCTCTTTTTCCTTCAAAATAACGTGCAGCACAACTTTATTTTCTCGAAGATTTTTTTCCCCCACAAACTGTACCTCAAGTGCTTACAGAGCAAAACAATTCACAACAGTGGGTAAATGAGTATATTAGAGCCTCCAGTCAAAGAGAGAAAAACAAAACAATGAGGAGAGGGGGCCATGAACAGCCTGCAGCTAGGGAGAGGATGAGGTCTGAGCTGAGTGGGGAAGCAGCAGATATGGCTGAGCTGGCAGCAGGGCTGTTGTACACAGTGGGAGCTGAGGAGTCCTGGGCAAAGACATATCATTCCATAGAGGGAGAAAGAAGAGTTGGGGTGTGGCAAGGGCAACAAAAGATGGTGGGGAACTCATCTGGAACAAATACAGGGAAGACTTAAAAGCAGGGGATGGGGGGTTTTGAGAAGTGCACATTGTTAAGGACTAGGGGTTGTTGGAACAGCTTGAGCTGCAGAACAGCAGAGTATGATTTCTCAGAGGGAGAGACATAAGCAGACCCATACAGATATACGTGAGGGAAAGTTTAAGGGGAAGAAAAGACATTTTTTCCCCATAGCAGCAAGACACAAAAGCTTTGGAACAGCTGCCTTCTTTGACTGAGCAGGGGTGAGTCTTGACCTGCTGCGTTTCAGGTAGCCTTATTTGGGAACTGATCTAATGCTGTCCCCCACTGGGCCACTCATGCCAGGGTTTGCCATTAGCACTCCCAGGCATGCAATGGCTTGGCCAGTTCAGAGGGATTTGGGATTTCACAAACAGGACGCACGTAGGTGTGGCAGACAGCCACTAGCCAGTTGTTTTCCTTTACCTCTCTTTGCTAAATTGGTGTGATCAAAACCTACCCAGGACCTGGGAGTCTAAATAATGGCCTTGTGCTCCCAGTGTGGAGCTCGGTAATATTTACTGAGCCCGACGGCTTCATTCTCCTGCGTGCTGACTGCATTAATGGCGGGTGCAGGGAGGGAGGGCAGGGATGAAGGATAGCTCAGAGGGGTCCGGGCGACACAGCTAACGGATGGCCTTATTAGAGACACTTTCCTGGGGCCTAAGTGGAGCTTTTTTGTCTGAGTCGGCAAGAAGTGGGTCATTTTGCTGGGCTGTCAGGCCCCAGCTCTCACTGGAGAGAGGAGGCTGTGACTGCAGCAGCCTGCTGGCTTCTCACTGCTGTGTGTGGCTGGGGGATGAGCTGGTGCGGGGCTGAGAGGGCAGTGGGAGAGGCCATATCCATAACAGCCCTCAGGGATGCCTGCCTGGAAAAAATACTCAGATACAAGTATCTCTCTTACCCTACCCTGCCAGTGAGCAGTATTTGGAGGTCAGTAAGGAGGTAATGTAGTTGATATCCCCTCCCCAAGACACTCCCTTCTGCTCAACTTTCATTGCCATCTCTCTCTTCACTGTCTGCATATCTGGAGAGGCAGTGGTGCCTGCAGTGCGAGCTCAGACTGCTGTCCCTCTCATCTGTCAGCGATTTTAGAGAGCCTAGTGGCAACTAGGTCTCATTGATCCTGCACTATGCCTGATCCACAGGGATCCAAGCCTGCTGCAGCCTTCCACAGGAGGTCCTGGCTCTGTCTTAAAGTCTCACTACTGGTGGCTTTGGCTCTGCAAATTCTTCTCTCTGCTATATTTGACTGAGGGGAGGGAACATCACATGCATAGTCCGCCTAGCCCATCCTCCCCATGTGTTGATGGATCATATGAAAAAAATCATCTGCTCTGAGGATATTTCCAGCCCAGAAGGAAACAAAATCTCCTAAGAATTTACAGATCAATATTGCCAGAGTTAAAGTTATAGTCCACAATGAGATGTACATTACTTTCAGCACTTTCCCAAAATGCAGCCAGTGATGCTTGTGGTGGTCACTCATCCTAGGAATGTAGATCAGCTGCCACGGGCATCACTGGGTTTAACCAGTTAGCTCTGGGGAGGAGCTGGTTAAAACTCAGCAAGTACTTTGTCACAGAATATGCTGAGTTGGAAAGAATCATGGAGTCCAAATCCTGGTCCTGCACAGCACCACCCCCAGGAATCACACCTTGTGCACGAGAGCATTGTCCAAACGCTTCTTGAACTCTCTCAGGTTTTGTGCTGTGGCCACTTCCCTGGTGAGCTGTTCCAGTGCCCAACCACCCTCTAGGGGAAGAACATTTTCCTAATATCCAACCTAAACCTCCCCTGACACAATTTCAGGCCTTCCCTTGGGTTCAGTCACTGGTCAGCACAGAGAACAGATCAGTGTCTGCCCCTCCTCTGCCCCTCACGAGGAAGTTGTAACTGCAGTGAGGTCTCCCCTGAGCCTCTTCTTCTCCAGGCTGAACAGACCAAGTGACCTCAGCCCCTCCTCATACAGCTTCCCCTCCAGACCCTTCACCATCCTCATGGCCCTCCTTTGGATGTTCTCTAATAGCTTTATATCCTTCTTATATTATGGTGACCAAATCCTGCCCTAAAGGAGCTGAGAAATGGAGGGAATAGTCTGGGGACTCCTTTTTTTGCATTGCACTGACTTCCCATGTGTGCTGAAATTATGTGAGGGGTAGCTGAAAAGAGTTTTGCAGCACATACAATTTCTATTTCATACAGTGGCATTTCTCTTAGATGTATCTGGCTGCTACATTGGAGAAAGGCTGGATGAGATACTTATGAGGGAAAATGCTGATCCAGATGAAGTGCTAGCCTGAGAGATGGGAGTGAAGAGGAAAGTTTGTTACAAACAGAGGTGTTACCAGCTTGTGCTTCCTTTTCTAATATGATGGAGGTGAAGACAAAGGACCAGCACCTGACCTTCCCTGCTCTCCATCTTCAGTAGCTTTGTTTTCTGAGATCATCTTCTGCAGAGGCTAAATTGTGCTAATCCTCAGAGTAAACTCTGCAGTTTACATTTCTGTGAATCAGGACAGAATGCAGAAGGCCAGTTTAATGTAGGTTTATTTCTCCTATCCCCGTTTTGTGCTCACAGAAACTGTATCAGATTCTGTATATGCACTGATTGGGAGGAAGTACAGGTAGGGCTATACACCCGAAATTAAGCAGAGGTAGTGGTGGGTGCCTTTGGCACTGCTCAGTTATTGGTTTGACTTCTCTGTGATTTGCTGCACACAGGAACATCAGAGTTGCCGGTCTAGTTTAGACAGAGGTAATATCTGGGCTCAAATAACTCAGAAAGGTGCAAGAAAGCCTGTACTACACCGTAACAGAATTTCCTGTTCACAGGAGACATTTTCTTTCTGACTGAATGAGGTTAATGACCATCTAATGCCTGCCAGCATGAAGGTTTATAGTCCTTTATCAAACATAGATGATGACTCTGTTGTTGCTATAAATGCTTCACTCATTTCCCCCCTATTTTTATTTTTTGTCCTTTTTTTTTTTTGAATACACAACAGTGGCTTCCAAAAGTTCCCTTTACATAAAGGCGAAAAAGTCATTGGGCAAAAAAGAATTGGTGAGCACTTTTGTCATTAGCTCTACAGTATGTCTGTAAAGTGGTTACAACAGGGAAGAATGGTTATTGCTTAAAAAAAGAAAGAAATCCATTGCTTGATCCCCCAAACAATCAGCATCCTCTTGCTGATTGCCGTATCCTTGTGGCAGTAACGAATTAATGATTGCCGTTAGATGAGGTCTTTACCGCGCGCGTGGTGCTGCGAGAGCACGGCTAAATTGGGTTGGAAGCAGTCAGGATTGCTGAGTCTGTACTCCAGCCTCCTTGGGCTGCGGTCTTGTCAGAGCTCATAAGCTGAGCCGGAGAATTTGATTAGGCGGCCGGGCCTTTGGGGAGGTGTCGGGGCAGAGGGAAGGGCTCAGGCTCTGTACTGGCAGGGTCTCCCACTCACTGTACCTGCAGCCGGATGGGCCGGGCAGCCAGGGCCTGTGCACAAGGCTGGCAGGTGAACAAGCTGCCAGGATGCTCAGGCCCCCTCTCAGTGGGATGTGTGGGAAGCCCGTCCCTGCCCCTGGCAGGAGCAGTCAGTCATTCAGCGCCAAAGAGTGGCTGCAGGGTCTGGCAGCGAGTGCTTCGAAGGGTGAACTGGAGCTCCTGAACACTGAACAAAACACCTGCCCCTGAATGCACTCTGGTGCCAAATGCAGCATCTCAGACACCAGAACAGCTGAATGGAGCTTGTCTGAATCCCCTGGGGCAAGACTTGGATCCCAAACTGGTGGCCTCTCTCCCAAGCCAGCAAGGCTTCCCTTGGCAGCTCCACATTCAGGCTCTGATTGGATCTGGCCCTTTTCAGCTTTTGACACTGACGTGGTCTCTCTTCCTGGCATTAGGGCCTCAATTAGCCTCTTCTATTTCTGATGCTCTGAATTTGCCTGGTGAGAGCCAGGATTAAGGACAGGCAGTCTTAACGCAGCTACTATTAATAAATAAGGAAGATTAGGAGCTTTGTCAGTAACATAGTGCTTCCTCCATCTTTTAATTATTCAAAAATACCTCGTGTTTAACCCTCCACCCTCTGAATGAAGTAAATAAAAAGCAGTGAGATTAATGAAGATAAAGTTTAAATTAACTTTCTATAGTGTGGGTCAAGTAAAAAATTCTTTCTCTTGTAATTGACTGATGCTGGTGCTAGCTTCTGCAAGGGTTTAAAAAAAATCTTTTGCTCCCTTTTTTACATAAATACATTTTTATATCAGGTTGGGAATATTTCTTTTTGTGTTTGGGGACTGCTGTTACCTACTTACAAAGCACAAGAAGCAGTAGGGCAAATTTCTTCCCTATCAGCAGGCCACAGTTCATCTCTAGAGGGACCACATTTGGAATTAAACAAGGAGTGAAATTTTTATGGCCCACTTTTCTTCACTGATACCGCGAGAAAGGAGGATGTTTAGTGGATTTTTTGAGGTGATATTTGGGTTGGAGTTTTCATCTCACTGGGAATTGTACTGATACCTTCTAACTCATTTCATAGGTGGTTGTCTAAAGGATGTTAGTACCCAGTAACTAGGTACTGAGGATGCATGCCAGCTGCAGTGACCTCGAGGTACAAAAGTGCTTCATCCCATTCCTAAGCAGTTAAGTTCCTTCGGGATGTGTATCTCAAAGTGTGACTACAACAGTTTCCAGATGTTTCATATCTGCTCATGCTCTATAAAGAATGATGACTAAATTGCAGTTTAGTGACCTTAGAGATATAAAAAGGGGGAGGGGGAGAGGTGGCTGGCTGGCAGAGAGCTTTACAGTAATGGGATCTTTGCCAGTATCATTCATGCTTGAGTCAAGGACTTTCATTTCCCAAAAAGAATTGGGGATTAGCATAGCTTCTGCAGCCTGCCCTGCCAACAGATATGTCCTCTCCACAAACGTTGGTTGTGTGCTGGTGTTCTGGGGTCACTTGTCCTTGTAGGGTTAATGAACATAGCAGAAATGGAGCTGCTTGGTGTCAAAAATCCTGAAGGAAAAGGTAGTAGTTATTAAATCTAATATGATCTACTTGCCTTCCACACTTCTGGCCAAGGTGGGCTCTGCAGTGTCCTGGTGCAGGCTGAAAAGCCCAGACTCGGTGCTGAATCCTTTCACCTCAAGCTTCAGGACTGATTTTGTATATTTGGTCTAGAATTGATGAGGTATTTCTATCTTGTGAGACCTTTGGATTCAATGTCATTTGTATCAGGGGCAGGCAGGAACTGCGATCACCCTAATTTGGCTTGGGGTTTTGCTGTTGTCTTTTGCTGACAGCTCTTGCCCTGCATTCAGCATTTTGGGGCACCAAAGATGCTGCTTCCCAGCTCCTAGAGCTGTTCTCAGGGGTCCATATAATGTCTGGGCTGTGTGTTTTTTCTTGTGACCTAGGATCAATAGGTTGTGCTGTTTCCAAGCAAACTGCTGCTAAATGGCTCTCTGACTGCACGTCTGGTTTTTGTTCCTAAGCAGGCCTGCAAATCTCTGGGCATGTAAAGGCACATTCACTTTGAGGAAAGCCTGCTGTACATTGCCTGTTTCAAAGCAATTTTCATCTAGGAGATTAGCAGAGCAGCACAGGGACATCTTAATGTACAGTTACAAATTCAGAGGTGGTTTTCCAGGGCATCTATTCTAGTTTCCAGATTTAGAAGGTGCTTTCAGCAAATAGTCTCTACTGTTCCCTTAACACCAACTGTTTCTGTAAATGTTCTGACCAGTGAACATATTCAGTGGAATATACCCAGAAAGGGACATTAAATACATAATTTAAAAGATTATTTACTGGTTTCCTTGACCAGCATCTTGTACTGTCTTTTGTGTCATTCTTATCCTTGTAATGGATTATCTTGGTCTCCATAAAACACATGATAGGGATGTATTTTTGCTGTTGAAAACGTCTCCAGTGACAGAAAGGATGAACTCTAGATGAGCAATGTACTTTCATCCTCATATTTTCTCAGCCTGTACAAACTCTTCCTGCTGTTTTCCTCCCTGGAGCTGTGAAAGTTTGGGATGCTGAGACCTGCTCTCTATTTTGCCATGGCAGGAGACATCTCCACTCCCACTAAGGACTGTGGACTCTATTTTTTTNGAAAGTTTGGGATGCTGAGACCTGCTCTCTATTTTGCCATGGCAGGAGACATCTCCACTCCCACTAAGGACTGTGGACTCTTTTTTTTTTTTTTTTTGACTGTGCTTTGCCTTGCCACTGACCTGCAGAGCCTTAATACTAGGCTATGAATTAAATGTCCTTTGTCCACAGATCAGGCCACTTTCAGAGTCTCTGCTGGGGAGGGCTGGAGTTGAAACCACAGTGGACCAGTCATAAGTGTTTGTTAAGCTCATGGTGAAAGATTTGAGATGCAGGGGCCAAATGAGCTTAGGATAATTTCTGTAAGACTCAATTTAGATTATATGCCACTGTGAAACTCCTCTTTGACCTTAACTCCCCTATGGTCCCCAAGAGATTAATCAAGCCTAGCTAGGAAAGGAGGGAAATCCTTTTGGGTAGGAAAATTATAACATTTCTAGACTTTTTTTCCTGTATTTGGAAAACACAGTCAGCATGTGGATGACAACTGTAAGAATCATGTGGCAATGCACTTTTGGAAAAACGTGAGAATATAACAAAGAAAAAGCCTGGGAATGCTTTTTCATTTTCACACAAGTGTGAGGATGATAGGACTTCTTGCTGTGAGCTTTGCTTCTGTTCAAGATGAAACTATTAAGAGAAGCCACACATGCACACACACACACACACACAAGCCCCTTTGCTCTGAAAGCTCCCGTGCTCTCTGTGTACTGCTGCTGTCTGAAAGTATCATTTATGTATTGCTTTATTTCAAACGCATCTCCTTTCTGCTCTCTCTCTCTTTGTCTTTGGAAAATGTTAGAGCACTAAGCTGAGCAGGCTGATGGTGCCAGATATCCTTTGTACACCCACACAGAGACTCAGAAATAAACATCCCTGCTGCGACCTGGAAGCTTTCTCTTCATAATAGCATGTGGGCACACACACAGAGCAAGTGGCAAGAGGAGTCCTTAGCATGCTCTCCATACCTTTTGTTTGATGTGCAGGTTTGTGTACAGTAAATTAGGACTCATGCTTGGGGAGTGCATCTTTTTATATAAGAGGGTCATCTTGTAAGAGGGGCAGGTCAAAGAACCTCGTGTCCCATCCTAAGCAGCTTTGACCCATGTAATGCACATCAGACTGTCTCTCTTAATTTGATAAACTAAATGCTAGATTGATAATCCTGCCTTTCTTTTTCCCCTTCTCTTTCTAAATATATCCATGTATCCCTGGCTCCTGACTGTGAACTTGTATCTACCTTGCTCCAAAGATTAATCATAAATATGGATATAGATGACAGAAGGTTAAGGGCATGGTGGGAAGGCTGAACAACTCTGCTCCATTTATCATTGCTGCACTGGGTGTTTGGGGGGTGCCTCACCTGTCCCAGCTTCTTTGACACTTTTCAAGCAGTGTCAAGAGCAAGGGTATTGGAACAAACAGGTCACAAAATCATTAATTTAAATCTTCCCTTACTGGTTATCTCTGTCTGAGCAAATGGCTTTCAACCCTTTGTGCCTTTTTGAGTGAGTAGAAAAAAAAAAAAAAAGTCTGATAATTTTCAGTCAGATTGAGCAGATTTACAGTCAGGTACAGAGAGCCAGACCCCTTGTTTGCTGTATGTCACCAGGATGTGCAAGGTGTTTTGAAAGGGCTGATCAGTTGATGACGAATATTTGTAGACAATCATTTAAATTGAGTTTAAGAGTTTTGTAAAATTACAAAGATGCAATGTCATGTTCTGGGAATGAAAGACCGTTTTCTTTACTGCATTGGGCAAACTGAATGAAATATGAATTGGAAGTGGTTAAAAATCCACCAGTACTTCTGACAACATCAAGGTAAAAATGAGCATTAGAGTTCCTCTGTCATTCTGAGCAACATGGAAGGAATGTTATGTGCCAGGTGCTGGTTCTGCTGACACACAGCCTACAGCTGGGGCAATACACTTTAAGGAAGATATAAACAATCAGGAGAGAGCCCAGAGGGGAGCAGCAGGCTTTCCAAGAGGCTGAACAAACAGGACCTGCACAGGAAGGTTAAAAGAGCTAGAGCCATAAAAATGTACTTGCTCTAAATAGGGAAGGCAAAGACAAACGTAAGAATCTTTGTTCCTATAAACTGTTCTTTTAAAAGTGGTATTGATCTGTTGTGCTGCAAATCCCCAAGATGAGAAGTAATAGGTTAAATACTAGGAAGACTTCCTAACTGTAGGACTAGGAGTGTACTGGAAGAGGTTAGCGTAGGTGGGAGGATGTGGAGCTTCTTTCATTAGAGCTTCTTCAAAGCGTGTAGGCAGATACTCTACAGGAATGGATTTGAAGGAATATTTGAGCCTGTCTTGGTGCAGTGGGCTGGACCAAAGGATGTTCTTGAGGTGCTTTCTGGTTCCACCTTGCTGCAATTTCTGTGATTCGACACAGTCAAACCAATCTGACTTCCATGTAAGCTGGGTACCTTTTTTTCACCCTGCTAAAATTACTCTGGTCTGAAACAGATGAGATAAGAGGAAAGGAGTAAATTTCATGTAAGCAAACTTTTCCAAATGCTTGTTGGATTTGTTTCTTTACTCAGTCTCTTTTAGGAGATTATTAAGGAACAAACTTGTCATTGGATATGAGATAAAGCTGTATCATAAATAAAGTAAGAAGAAAAGCAAAATTTACTGAATAAATAGAGCAGGAATATATAGCTGGCTCTCAGCATGAAAAGATGCCACAGCTCAGCGGATGTGTCACTGAGCAGTATTATGTCTGGTGTTTAATATGGATTAATAACCCCAAAATGGGAAGAATACATAGAAGGAAAAATGTGTAGATAATACAGCAAATGTTGAGGTTACCCAAGCCTATAAAAGACTCTGAGGAGGTCTGACAATGAGCTCGCAGAGGCAATTTGCAAGCGTCATAAGAGTAAATGAAATGCAATATGGCAAAGGCAAGGTGATGCACTCAGGAAACAACACATTAGAATTAGTCATGCTCGTTTCTGGGTTCTAAAATAATTGTAACTACTCAAAAGAAAAGAATGAGGGGGGAAAAAAAAGGCACGGCTGAGCAACTCAGTGAAAACATTTGTTCAGTCTGTAGTGATGGTGAAATAAAAGCATGCAAGATGAGAGAGTGCATTAAGAAAAGGGTAGAGAATAATAGGTAAAATAATACAGTACTATTATATAAATTGATGGTACATGCTCTCCTTGTACACTCTATTCACTTTGCTCACCCTGTCTCTCAAAAGAAAATAAGAGAAATAGAAGAATGACCAGAAAAAAAAAAAAAACCACCATGTCTGCAGTCTTTTAATAGCTTCTTCATAAACAATGATTTAAAAGAGCAACACTGTTTTCTCGAGGAAAGACAAATAAGAAGCATAGTGGCAAAGGTACAGAAATAGTCACCGCAAAACAGAAGTTCACTCAGCTGTTCCTATTTACTTTTCATTTTATTAGAAGAACAACAGGGGAAGCAATTACATTAAAAAAATCAAACGACTTTAAACCCCTGAAGAGGAAATACTCTTTTACAAAGCGCCTAATTAACATATGGAACTTGTTGCCACCAGATAAAATCAGAAACTTACTAAGAGCTCAATAAGATTCAAACCCAACTCCTATTTGGATGCTGGTGAGATTTACAGATGAAATAGGGAAGATATGAGGATATTAAAGAGGAAATATTAACCTAAGGTATGAGGATGCAAGGGGTCTTGCATCTTCTCATTCTGGGATAACAAAAACCAAATCAGCAAGTGGCTTGAGAGTAAAAGGCAGTCTTTCTTTGCACCACGTTTTTGCACATGTGGCCAGTACTGGGCATTTTGGAAGCTTTTCTCAGTGGAAGCCTTTTGCAGACATGAGGTGTGGAAGAATTCAGTGTCACGGTATCTGTTTTTTGAATTGTGGTATTTGAACAGTTTGGCAATAAGGCAGCTGCCTTCCAGTTCTGATTCTGCATCTGACCCTTTGTTGTGTGTTTTACATTCTCTCTTCTGCTTCAGTTTACCTATCTGAAATAGAGGCTGCATGAATGCAGCCTTGTGGTTCAGGAGACTGCTGAGGACTGATCAAAGAGACTCCTGTTTGTGAGTCACTTGAATGTGCTGAGATGAAGTGTGCTGTTGATACCTGTTCAGTGAAGAGCCCTGGCACTATGATAGGCTGCAGTGTCATCGTGTTCCTGCACTATTTCACATGTGGCTGGCCCTTGAAAGAAGCAATTGCATGTCCTCCACCCAGCCAAAAATTCCCCTTTCTCCTGCCACCCTGTGGTCATATGGCCATATCTGTGGTGCTCAGGACCCTGATCATGAGTCAGGATTTCCTTTGCAAGACATTATTAAAACACACATTAAAAATGTGATGTCTTCCCCTGCCCACTCTATTTTTGCTAGCCCCTATGTGCCAATATCCTTCCTCCCCCAATCTGATGGTGATGGATGGACTTCTACCATCCATCCCAAACTGTTCCTGTGCCTGCAGCACTGCCTTGCCTTCCCTGTCTGCATTGGTCTCAGTCCAGAGCAGTTCCTTGGTATGCATGTCTTCTGTCAAGTGCTGATTCAAATCCAGATCTTGTGTTGTAATTCATGACTTGGGAATAGACTAGGAAATACTGGTCTTGTTTTTTCAGGAAAAACAAACACAATTGTTTAATTTTCTTTTTTTTTTTCCTCATGTGAATCTTGCACAGAATTCACTCCTTTAGCAGAGGAGGGAGATGAAAGGATCAACTGCACACCTGAAATCTTGACAACTCCCCCTCACCTGGATGTCAGCTGTGCAATATGCTGTGCATGAGCCACAAATACATGTATCCCTTTGTTTTGCACTGCAGCTGTGATTTCTCTACACAATGACACACACATTTTTGTGAGGGTGTGTTCCCTTCATTCCCCAGTGTCCCATCTGGCAGGGCTTGGGGCTGCTACGGAGCACACATTTATAATTCCCATCAGGAAAGCTTGGCCTAAAAAACAATTAAAATCTTTGAATACATGGTTGTGGTTGAAATCTGTCCTAAGTGTTAGAGGAATGTTTAGTCATTTCCTCACTAGGACAAAATCCAAGCTAGCACTTAGTTGGTACTTTTCTAAGTGCTTTACAAATATCAATTAATCCTCAGGTAGGAACACATCCCATGCTTTGTTTTTCACACCAGGAGTTGAACTCTGATCCTAAAAGCAAGAGTCTTTACTGTCAGGGATAACTCTGCTATCCTGCCTTCTAGAGCATCTTCAGCCTCTTTCTCTCCCTGCTTCATGACCAGGGAGGGAAATTGCTGCATTATTGCCTTGATGCCCACTTAATACCTACCAAGTAATTGTGTGAGCAGTAAATTCCTGCACCTGCCCCCTTTCCCTTTTTCAGGTAGAGAAACTGAGGGAGAATTTGTATCAGGGCTGGACTTTACAGGTCCTTCTGTTCCCAGTTCTGTCCTCAGTTCAGCAGGACCCACTTTCCTTATATGAGTAAGTAACAGCTTTGATCACCAAGCAGGATATATAGGAAATGAAGTATCAGAAGGGAAGGAAAGGAAAGGAAATGAAAGATGCCTCTCCCACTGCAGTGACAAGGAACTGATGGACTCCAGGGAGATGCTTTTCTTGCTGCCCATCAAAAAGCAGTGCTCCTCCCCTAGATAGGTTCCAACCAGCAGAGAGCAAATCATGATTTAGACTTTTTCCCAAAATCAATTAGACTCCTTCAGTGATAGAAGCAATTTGTGTGACTTTTAATCTTTTGCCAGCTCAGCCTGATCAGCACTTTTTGAAGAATGTGAACCCAATGTCTCTGCTAATCCAGGTAAATCAGCCATATCTGGAGACAGACAGACAGAGAGAGAAGGAAGGAAAGCTATTAAAACCAAAGAAGGCCTGTTTCAGGACTAAAAGGCTTCAGTGAGGTACCTGATTTATAGGAGGAGAGCTGCCTTTCAGTCATTTTTAATGGAATATTATTAAAGGAAAATCAGGAGCTGTGAAACCTTTTGTGTCTCATCTCCTAATGTATTTATTTCTGCAGCAGGGAACCCTGTTAACCCCACCAGGTAATGTATTCCTCGGCTGGCACAGGTGGCAAGGTTGTCCCCTAGAAATTTTATTATGGAACAAACTCAGTTAAATATTTGCACAGGAAAAGACTACCTCAAGGTTTCAGGGATCTTAAATTTGTTTCCAAGGAAAACTACCTGGTAGAGCTGCTGAATCTTCCTGCATGTGGGTATCAAATACCATAATTTTCACGTCTCTTTGTATTTTTTTTCCTTTGTCAATGCAAATGAGCTTAGATAGATGGATGACTAGATGGATGCTTGCCTAAGGCAATGTCAGGCTCTGGGCAAAGTTTGGGTCACACTTCTGAATTGCTTTCCTGTAATTTTTCAAGCAGACTAATAGTTGAGACTGTCATCATTGTAAGAAAGGCAAGTTCCACGTAGCAAATGACACACAAGCCTCAATCCTACAGACACTTAAGCACCTATTTAATTTTCTATGCTGTAAATAGTCTTACAGCAGTTGCTGAAAATTCACATAGAGGACTGTATTGAAATGACAACCTTGCATTTGACTGATGTGAACCACTTTTATCATGACACCAAGAAGGACTCTACAGGAGTGAAGATGGCTGTACTGGATGTGTCCTTTGCTTTCTTCATTCCTGTTGTCACTCCATTCTTAACTCCTCCTCAGTAATACTTTGTCATACATGCCAACATAAATACAAAATAAAAAAACCCAAACTTTTTCATTGGCTTTCCAACTGTATGGTACTGTTACATGAGGCAGAATTCCTAGAGGTACCCACCATTTTGGCTGACATACTGGTCAAGGGAATGTGTGCAAAAGTAGAAGGATTTAGGTATTGTATGAAATAATGAGCCATGTGCCTTCAGAGCTTGTTGCATGTACATATCTTTATACTTTTCTGTAAGAATCACCCCCTAGGGCCATGGGTTTCAGCCAGAACAGGAGCACAGTGGGAAGTGTGTTTACATTCAGATATTACCACCTCAAGAAAGAGAGACTGGGTAAAAAGAAAAATTTAATTTTGTAGGATCAAAAAAGAGAATGTTGCGGTGCTTTCCTTTTTACTGTACTAGGCCTTCTAAACAGGCTTTGTGTAAACAGCATGAAAGCAGCTACAACAACCAAATTAGGCAAAATCTGATAGTAGCCTGATGAGGAAGGTGTAAGTTGCCTTCTGGCAGGGCCTCCCACGGCCTGCCTGCTGAATGAGACTGTGAGGCTGAGCAATGTGTGTCATCACTCGTGTGTGGGCACACGAACAGCAGCCCTGCCATGGCGCTTCCCTGGAAGCTTTTCTTCTGCAAAGCCTGAAATGACAACACACAGTAAAAGCTGGGGGAGAACCAAGACCTCAAGCAAGCCAAAGAGCCACTTTGTGGTCTTAGTATCACTGGTGTAAAGCTGATGTGAAAATATCAACTGCCACTTCTGAGTGCAGCGCTGTGCTCTTCTCCTGGAGGGGCCTTGCGCGCTGACACGGGCATGGGTTTGGAGCAGGGGGTGTGTTGTGTGCACTGGCAGGGAGCAGTTTCTCGTGGTACCTTGGTAACACCTCCTTCTGGTTCACAATCAGTGTATTAGACACAGGTCTGTTTAAATTCTTCCCAGGGTTTTTGCATGTGCCTGTGTGTGCCGAAATTGTGATGCATTTGGAGCATATGGTGAGCTCCAGACAGAGCTGCCCTGCCAAGGGTCTATTTCATCAAACAGGGATGCAGAAGTCTCAACAGGTATTTGGGTTTGGTGCAGTCATTTAAGAATATCAGTTACATGGGCTTCAAGAGCTCTCAGACACCCTGATATTCTGTTTCTGGACTTGGTATTTTTGCTGGGCAGCAAAGCCCTGGCCTAGCAAATTCAAAGGAAAGTTTCCCAGTGCGCTTTGGAAAGATGTGCTCGCAGAAAGGGCTACATTCAAAACAGTTGGAAAAGTGGCTATTTTTTCCCCAAATGGCAAAGTGATGATCTTGCAAAAGTTTTCTTAGCAGATTTCAAAGAGTCAAAAGGTTCTCCATCTTTTTAGCCAGAAGAAATTCTTCCGTAAGAAAAATATTTTCCTTTCCTTTTGATGAAAAAGAAAAAAGACCAGATTCTTAATTCATTTAGAAACTGAAATTTCCATTTAAAAAGTGTTTCAAAAGCCAATTTTCAAGCAGATGCAGATCCATTCTTTCTCAAATCCAAAGATTGTGCCATATACTCATCTACAGTTGCAGTTGGCTTCCCAGCCTCTCTGCCCTACATCTATCTCCCACCAGGAGACAGCACGTGAGAGCCCAGTCCTGTTCCTTGATCCCAGCAGAGCTGTGCATGCTGCAACTGCTCCCCAAAGGTTGCTGCACCATGTAAAATGACTGTGCACAAAGTATGTGGTTATACTGAGTACTTTCTTAATATAAAATTTTCCTTATTTTCCTCTCACAGTCTCCTCCTCCTTCCCTGCTTTCCTCCAAGGGAACTCAAGCCTTTCTAATTGGAGATTTTCATTTTGTTTTGGTAGATTACGTTTTTGTTTATTGCCTCCTGTCCCTCTGAGGCTCCCATACAAGACTTAGCTGCACCTGGCTTTTATTTGAAGAAAGTCCAAGCTTGCCTTTCTCCTGACCTCACAGGGTTCTCTTTTCTCATGTGTGTTGTGGGATTTCATTTGTGTGGTTTTGTTTTGTTTGTGGATTTTTTTGTAGCCAGGGATCCCCTGGGCTTCTATTGTGCCTTTTGACATGGGGCAATGGTCTGTCATCTCTGGTGTGTTTCTAGAGGCAGGGAAGAATGAGGATGCTTTATGGTGATGTTTAATTAAAATGTGGAATGTGTACATTCAGAGGCACGTACTTGATTTGTGCACATGTGTAGATGTGTGCATGTGTATGCATCTTGCTGCTAATTGCTCTGAGCCCTTTCCTTGCTTTCCTGTGCTGGCATTCACTGTTCCCTGTTTGCTACAGGGGAAAGAAAAAGCAGGGAGCACACCGAAATGTCACAGCTGAGAGGGTTTCTGTAATCCTCCAACATATGTTCAACATTAAAGCTCCTTCAGCAAGTCTGATGTGCTCACAGTCATCATGGGACCAGCAGTTAAAGCGCCCCAGTGCTGCCAGGAAAACGTTATCCTGGCCCTAATTGAGAGCGACTTAACTAATGTTTCATTTCCTAATTAGTCCTTGTCAGCCGCTGGAAGGCCGCGGATGCTGCTGGTGGCACGGGGCCCATCGCTGCTGTAATTGAAGTTGTTCTGACAGTCTAGGGCTTTGGGGTGATCCATAAAGTAAGGCTGATGGTTCGGGACCAAATGGGGTGGAAATAGGAGAGAGGGTCAAGCATCAGCTCAGACACATTGTGAGCATGCTCTGCCAAACCTGAACGGTCACGAATCAACTCTGAGATGACAGAGATGGCAGGATAACAGTGAGGGAATGAGAACGTCACTCCATGCTGTGCTCAGTGGGAGCGCAGGTGGTTGGAGAGAGCTAGAGCCAAAGGGAGCTGCTGGGACTAAACAGAGTGGGAGGGAAGAAGATCCTTTGCTGGAGAGCAGCTAATGGGCATGGACAGGCCAGTCATAAGGAATGCTGTGCTCATCTTCAGAGCACAGGGCAGCACGAAGTACTTTGCCATGAACTTGAACCTCAGAGCAGCAAGGAACAGTATTGTCCTTAAGAGGTGTCAGTCTCTTCTTCATCCTTGTCACTTTCAGGCATGAGTTTGGTGGGATATACTCAACCTCAGCTCCTTCCCTTTGGAGCACCATGGCTGAGTTCCTGCCTTCCTTACCACCCTCTCTATTGCCTCTCTTTGCTGGACACAGCATCCACATGGTTGTAGTGTTGATGTGCCAGCAGCAGAACCAGCGCCCTCCTGCCATGCTGGGGATGTGGGCACTTGACACAGTGTCACATCAGCCTGCAACAGGGTGTTGGGCTAGTGGTTGAGAAAGAAAGTTCCAGAAGCCCCTTCCAGATGGAGATAGGAAAGAATGAGAATCTGAGTTTGAGATCACTAGAAAGAAATTATTTGTGGTTGCTTAGCAGTGGAGTTGTGGTAAACAGTGGACTGGGATGCATCTGGTGGAGGAACCTGGCTCATCACGCAAACACCAAGGGCTGTGAAGGGGAGCACCTGGGCACCCCTGGAATTGGCAAACACAGCTGGCAGGCAGTCACTCAGAGGACAAGTGGGCAACAGGAAGCCTGTAGGAGGAAAACACAGACGGTGTCAGCTCTACGGTTCACAGGCAGTGCATGATCATTGCTGGCCTTCTCCAGCCAGCCAGACCCATCTGTTCCCCTCTGGCTCTGGGAAGTGGGGCAGATGGGATAAAAGCTTTTCCGTAGTGGCACAGTGCTGTCTCAAGAAGTCCTGACCCTCACAATGGGGGTCTGCAGCTCCTGGGACTTGCACATTCTAGCAGGCAGTGGTCACAGGGAGACAACAATCCCCTTAACCCAAGATGAATTCCTGCCTCTCTTTGCTGACACCTGGGGCTGTAGTTTTATCTTAGTCTCCACCCAATGTCTTTCAAGGAAGGACAAGCCATAGAAAATCCTACATAGTCCCAGGATACCTGTCTTCTGTGGGTGAAGGTGGGAGGTGATTCGCACTAGCTCTGTCTGGCACAGGGTACCAGAGAAACACCCCCAGCAGGCCTAGCATACATAGCTGGGCATTAACAAAGATCTCAGCTCAGCCCCAGGGCTCTCCAAGGCTGAATGAGTCTCAAAGTCCATTGGGTGAATTGATACAGTGTGCTGCTGCAGCTACCCTGTAGGGTCCCTCACTGTCCCCAAACCATGGTGGGATGGCAGTCAGCCCACTCTGGATCATGCAGGCTCTTCCTAGAGTGCACGAGAGCCAGGACAAATCTCTGGGTGTATGTGCAAGTATCATGGAAATTAAGAAAAACTCCACAAAGCTGAATAGACTCTCTCCTTAATTAACATATTCAGTGGTCCTGGCTGTGAGTGGACAAGCAAACATAGACTTCAAGCACAGCAGCTGAAAGGAGAGGGCTGGTACTTGGCACCAGACGGTGTAATGATATAGTAGGAGAAGGGGAGTTGGAGTGTGCTTGTCTATTGTCAATATACACATCTTAGAATCATAGAATACTTTGGGTTGGAAGTGATCTTTTAAGGTCATCTAGTTTAACCCTCCCTGCAATGAGCAGGGAATGTAATAAACATTTTCTTTCAGAGGCTCTCTTGTTTCCTACCAACCCCGTAAAGAAAAAATAGGCTTTAGGATACACATGGAGCCTCACTGTGTACGTAATTTCCATAGCAAGCCACCTACACTGTATTGCTTGCTCCTGGCGCCTTCACAGGTGATTTCTTCCTTCGTACTGATCAAGTTGCTTGACCTTGGTGCCCTCTGTAAAGCTGTGAACTTGAAGGCAGCATAATAAATTCCCACCTCATCCCAGGTGCCTGTCAGCCTGAAGCTCCCGCAGTAAGGTGAAGGGGGAAAGAGGGGGCTCATGTCTCTTTACCAAAGCAGGCTGGCTCTCTAATGCCCCATTAGCATACCACACACAAGCATTCAGCTTTTAATTAGTTACGTGGTGTGATAATTAAGTAGCATTTCTCCACAATTTTCCTCTTGTGTGGAGCAGAGGGGAGGGGGATGGTGTCTGTCGGGGATGGGAGTTTTGGTTGTTTTAACGTTGTAAGTAATTGCGACCCCAAGGAGAAGAAGAAGCAAAAATGCAAACTCTCCCTGGGAGAGCTGTGGAAGCCTCGTGCTGGGCTCTCTCCTGTCCCTCCTCCCATTCCCTCTGGCATGGGCCTTCCCTCCCTCCTTCAGCAAAGCGCTCTGTGGATAATAACACATCCTCCGGAGCATCCTCCTCTCCATGTCAATGTATGCACCTTCAGATCCTGGTGGGCTGACACAGAACTATCCTCCAGCCTAGATTGTCAGCTGCTAGGAAGAGGGGAGGAAGCTGAAGAAGAAAGCTCTGGATAGGAAGAATCTCAGGCTATTCCAGAGCTGGGGATCTGTACGCAGAGCAAAAGTGGAATAATTGAAAAGTAGTTCATGGTGACATGGCAGAGCAGGGTGTTGGGAGCCCAGAGCTAGGAAAGGTGAAATTCTGCACCATGAAATTTGTGTCAGATTTGGTGCTGCAACATGTGTGGTATGGGAAAAGCTTCCCTACTGTCAGGAACAGAAAAGCCTCGTGCCCAGCTGCAGCAGGGCAAGTGTGGTCCCCTCACCTGGGAATCTCTTAGTGGAGAGCAGAACAGGTATAATTGATCCATGCAAAGCAGGGGAAGAAATAAAATAAAGCCTATTACCAAAGCGGCCTGTTGTTTTAGCAGCGTGTACGCCGTTGGGCTGCTTATGACAGGGAAACAGATGGTAATTCTGCGAGCCCTGCACATCCTGGCACATGTGTAGATTCAAAGAGTTACTGCATCATGGAAGAGGCAGATGCAAGTTTGTTGGGATATGAAATAAAATACAATTTCATAATGAACTTGGCAGCTATGCCATCCCTTAATCAGTTGGGAATTATCTCCATTAAACATCTCCCCACTTCCCAACAGGAAACTCGAATGAAAATGAACCCTAAAGTATGGTGAGTTTATCTGCTCTTAAGCTAGGCAGAAGCAAAGATTGGTATACATCTTTTAAATAAGCTACAGGAAAGCCTTTGGAAAATTATCCAGTGGTTCTCACACCCACAAGGCAACATAAATCTCTTCTAGGCCTATGAGGACATCACTGCAAAACCATGTCCTAGGGTTTTCATTTACTAAGGTGACATCCAGCACAGGAGTTTGGTTCCTTGCCCTGGCACATCAGGCAGTCCTGATGGAGGGGGAGATTTATGTTCTCAGAATGTCAGGCTCAGGAAGTGCTGAGGCACAGGCACATTTTGTCATTGTAGGAAACCTTTCAGTGGACATCAGTGTGTGCTCTAACACTGAGTATTGCTAAACTCCTCATTTTCACTCCAGTCTCTTCCTGGAGTGGGGACATCTTCTCCAGGGCAGCTCAAAATGAGAGTTTGTGTCAAGTGACACCATTTTGACCACTGTGTCTTTGCTGCCATGGGGCAAGGCTGTCTGTGCATGGCAGTGGCCAACAGCTGCTCCAGAGGGCTTTTCTCCACGCCCCAGAGAGAGGCTTTCTAGGAGATAGTTTAACAAAGATTAATTGCAGAAATGAACTGTCAGGTTTCTTGTCACTGGCTTTTGGTCACTGTGTCCAAGAGGGCAAAGGGCATGGAGTATCCATGAAACTCTCCACAGATGGGCAAGGGAGTTGAACAGAGTTGCAGAGTTGTTACGTATTGTTGAGCATAGGGTGTTGTAATGGTGTTGGAGAAGAGGATTGGGAAGTTCTGTTGGTGAAAAATGGGAAGGCTTTGCCTTAATAGCAGCTCACTGTCCTCTTGCTGAGCAACTCTGAGGGTGAGACCAGTGCTTTTCACCCTTCCTACTCTCCCAAACCTGCCTCCCAGGCACCCCTCACTCCTGCCCCACTTTCCCAGTCCCAGACCCATTTACCCCAAGAACTACCACTCCTGCCTAAATGTATTACATGAAAGTATCCAATGGGAAAATCATCTGCAATTACTAGAATACATTTTTTCATTGACGAAGCTCAGCTTGGAATTTGGAGTACAAGACATAAAAGACTGATAGAATAGAGCTTGATTGATAGCTGGCATGATTGCAAAACTACAGTACCTGCATCCAGCTAGCTATAAATTGTACCACGGTGCCTATCAGCCAGCTTCTCTTGAAACATTTGATTAGAGCTTCTTTCAGCTACCCTTGGCCCTCCCCAGCTGCTAGGGAAAGGGCTTTTGTGTGAACAAACCTTACGTGATTTGAGCTGAAATCGTGTCCTAAATATTTGAAGTGACATGAATTGAACACCCACATCTTTTTTTGTGGTCCTGATACTGGCTACTAGAACTGCTTTGCAAAATGATTGAGTGTTCAATAGCCAAGGCATAAAAGTTGCTTGCCCAAAATGAAAGGACAGAAATGCCAAAAGATTATTCATTGAAGATGAGAGTTTGGTTTTTTTCCTTTATTTTGGTTTTCATCTGGCCATTGCCTTTGGCATTTGAACAAATAAAGGGTTTTTATTGTATCCCACATCCTGGCATCCCTGGGAAAGAAGGCATCTGGTTTCTACCCTGAGTTAGAACCTGGCTGCCCTTCTGTCTCATTGGGAAGCCCCATGGTGATGTCACACAGGCACTTAGGAGCTGAGACACAGCACTCCATAGCTCGAGCATCATTCCATGCCCACGAGGCAACGCTGGTGCCTTCACTTGGCACATCACTGTGACATTGACGTAGCAACTCGTTCCTTCCATGGCAACACTTCCCTGGGGAGAGTCTCCACTGGGCTTTCAGGTATAGTGTAGTGGGGCAAGGAGAATTGCCCTGTCCCTCAGAGGAGGTCATTAGCAGAACAGGGAATTGAACCCCACACAGGTTGCTGCATCCTGTCTTGCCCTTTCCCCTCTAGAGAGAGCGAGCTCCGGGCTGAGGAGCGTCCAGCCGATGTGAATGTTAATCACGTTCTGCTAAGCTGTGCACCTATGTGAGAGTACTACCAAGTTAAAATGACAATGGGCAGAGACCTCCCAAACAGAGCTGTCAGAGTAGCATTTATTTATTTCTTTATATATTTATTCTCTTTTTTGATAATTTAGTTTAAATCAATGTGACACACACTAGTATGTTTTCTAGTATAAATCCAAACCAAAATATAGTTCTGTCCTTGTTATATGTGCAGGCTGGTATATCCCTCTGCTTGGCAGAGAGTGCTCTGGGGGCTTGACAATGAAACTTGCCTTAGGGGAACACACTTCTGCATTCACTTCCCAAATTGTCTATTGCCTCTGCAAGCACTTTTTCTTTTACTAATGAGAATAATAAGCTTTTATGTAGAGGCACTTGCAACATGTGTTTACTGCTGTGAAAGAGTTTAGATAGAGGCTTAAAGGAAAGCAAAATAGGGTATTGTCTGGGATATCTCCTTGAGAACAATGTCAGTTTAAGTAAGGGAACTCAGGATTGTTGAGTATACTTGAACTTGGTTGTGGGATTCTTTTGATGGAAGCAGAAATGAAATAAAACCACTTAGAGGCTTTGAATCAAAATGCTGGCTACATTTGGCGGAAATCTGTGAATCAAATTATTCTGGTATTTGTAGCTATTAAGCAAAACCTGAATACATTTCTCAATGCTTGATTTCTTTGAGTATTTGAATGGGAAAGGAAGTAAATGTCACTCTACTTCCATGGAACAGAACTACAGAGGAAGGAAAGGATTTTCACATGCTGATTCAAAAGACCAATGTCCAGCTTGAGGCTCCCATTTCTTTTTCTGACTCCTCCTTTTCACAGTACTCATGAGTTTCCATATCAAGACCCCAAACCAATGCCATTGCAGCATGACACTTATGCCATATGAGGGGAGAGCACAAGGATTTAGAAGGGAAAATGATGAGCCTGCCTTTTTTTTCCTTGCAGAACCCTTTTGCAGCCCTCGATGGAAGTCTTCCAGATGGAAAGATGCAGGGCCAGAAAGGGCTTGCTGGCTGGTTTTCTTATGGTAAATAGGGCAAATCAACTGCAACCCACTGGGAGCAGTGTGGAGCAGATGAAGGGAAAGCTTTAACAACTTCAACAGCGTGTTATAACTGAAGCTATGTCAAGGAAAGCTTTCCTCAAGGATCTTTGGGATGATGCAATGGGCACAGCAGTGAGGGTAGAAGAAGCAAGCTGTATGGAATTTGGGCTGTGGCCTCGTGCCCTCATGCCCACAAGGAAGTAGCTTGTTCAGCACAGCTCACAAGCCTGCTGTGCTTTCCAGGCACTCCAACTCCAGGAAGGTGCAGAGAAATCAGAGAGAATCTGCAGAAGCACAGCTAGCATGATTAAAGGGCTGAAGGATTGACTTATTAGGGAAGAAGATTAAAGGAACTAAATGTGTCGAGGTTGGCTAAGTAGCAACTTAAGACGGGACATGAATGATAACAATCTACCAGCTTTTGAAGGATTCAAACAGCTGGGAGAGAGAAGGAAAAGGGAGAAATTGAGAAGTTTGGTTCAAGAGGTGACCAGTAACTGACTGAGCATATGATGATTTTGGTCAAATAGCAAACAAAAAAAAAATCCCAATCAAAATCCTAGATGGGCATCTAAAAGGAAATAAAAAGAAAAAATTGCATTTTACATAGACATGTGTGGTGTGAGCTGAGCCCTGTGCTTGAGTCTTGGCTGTAGTCCATCAGTACTCCAGCCCTTGCTATATCTGTCAGTAATTGCTCCTCCTCAGAGCATGGCTTAGAGTGAGAAGTCTGTGCTGGGCACTCTGTCATTGCCAAGGCCACATCTATGAGGAGTAGAAAACAGGAGGTGAGCTGATGATATAGGGTGGGGAGGCTGCTCAAGAGCACCTTGTGTTCTCTTCCTGTCTCATTGTGGGGATCTGAAGTACTTAAATGTGCCGTTAGCTTTGTACCTTTAACTTGCCAGTAGGATCAGGAATCAGATTAAAGATTTCACCTCCTCCTCATTTCCTTCCTGCAAGTTGCATGGCCATTGCACAGAGCATGTGCTGAGCTGCCAGAAATTCTGCATGTTAAGAAACTTACTCTAAAGACAGCGTGAAATGGAGGTGTCAGAAAGCTTCGTGCTGCTAATTAAGCTGGTGTGCACGGAAACATAACTGTTGTCAGGGTTTAATTCTGTATCATGCCTTAAAGCTCTGTTGATGCAGCTCTCTCCTCCTGCCCTGCAGCCTCCCAGATCTCCTCACCTAGCACTTTTCCTGACAGCTCTGCCCATGCCCTTGCCCCCCACCACTGCTGCATTTCATCTCCCTGTGTAGGTAAGCTTCCCCAAAAAAAGCCTGTAGCACATCCTCTGGGTTCTCTGCTCTGCTCTTACTTAACACATGTCCCACAATGGTGTTTCCCAGCCTGCCCCTACAAGGATGACAAGCTGTCCCTTGGAAGGGTCCCTTGCTTTGTTGCTGGTAAACCCAAGGTGGGTCCATGGAGAAACTGAATATATATGTTTTGGAAAAGTGCCAGAGACCTGGGCCTTGGCAGGGAAACACCTGGGCTAGACTGTGTTGCAAAACAAGGTCCCTCGGGCACAGGTTTCACTCATGTCTGTGGAAGTCAGGTGTAAATAGAGAGTATAATTTGCAGGAAAGAGGACGATTGCTGCATTTCTGTCCTCAGTAATAGGTGGCACAAGGCCCAGAGGAGGTGGCGTTCCTTGCAGTACACTTGGGTTCCCAGCCCTCAGCCCCTGCCTGTGCAGGCAGGCTCCCCTGAAAGGATGAGGCTCCATCTCCTTTCTGTGCTGAGGAGGTGGGGCTTCTTCAGCACGGGCTCTGCTCTGCTCGCCTCTCCTCGCTGCGGTCAAGGCATGTGGATTTAGTGATGATCCAGCACTAGCTGCATCGGAGAGGGCAGTGCTGGCTTGACCTCGAGGCATATTCTTCACAGTCCGCCCTCCACAAGGTATGGATTTACCAGAATGAGAAGGGCTGTAAGGGAGGCTTCCTAACCAGCACGAGCTGGATGTGCTGCCTCATTTCATGGGGCTGTACAGTCCTTCCGCTGAGTCCAGGGCCTGAGACACCTCTTGACACACGGGCAGAAATAACCCATATTGTCTGTAATTCCCTGTCACTGTTGGTTATCTGTACAGACCACAGAGAGATGCTTGAGAGGTCAAGGCAGGCGGGATGTAGTGCCAGCAGAATACAATATGGGGGTGTGTTTCCATACAATAAGTTCTGCACTATTTGAAGCCAGACCCTCTTCTCCTTGTGATCAAGTGTACTGCCTGCACTCTCCTCCCTCTGCCTCCCCCCTCTTGCACAAAGGCTGTTTTGCAGAAAACACCGTGGGGAAAGCGGCTTTTGCTAAATGTTTTATAACGTGCCAGGGAACCTTTATCAAACATTTAATCCCAAACCTGGCTTTGAAGCAGGGAGGCATACAATTCCGTAATTAATTTTTTTTTACCTTCTTTTGCTAATCGCTGATAAAAAGCTTAATTCTATTAACAACTCGACTTGACAAATTGCACCGTTCAACGGAAGCGTTTAGAAATTAATTACGCATTTTATTGCATTAGATCGGATAAACAGGGGAGCACCGGCTGAGCGGGAGAGGAGCATCAGCGCAGGGCCCACGGTTGGGATGGTGGCCATTTTTTTCCCCAGCTCCAAGTGAGCAGTTTACATGGCTGGAAAATCGCTGACGGGGCTGTTTTCCTGTTTGTTTGTTCTGGTCTCTGTGCTGATTGCAAAAGTTCCACGTAGGAGAGTTTATTTTTGTAAAGGTGAATTGCAGAGCTATGGTGAAAATTCAGCTAAGCACAAATTTTTGTGTTGAACAGCCTCCAGGGGGGACAGCCAGGCTCGGTGAGTCTGAGGGTAATGAGAATATGGGCTATCTGAGCACGCTATGAGGTGCAGAACCAGTGAAGTTTGTGTGGCACAAGAGAAGTCCAGGACATAATATGTACATCTGGCAAGGGAACCCCTGGGTTTTTAATATATGTGTATGCACAGATGTAGATGCAGGTGTATATCAGCATGCCTAGATACATGAACACACATGCATATACATGTAGATGCAAACACATTCTCAAATTTCCTGGTGTAAAATTCTGAATCCATTCCTCGTTTTTTGAAGGCAGTCTAAAAAAATAGGGGAGATCAGAAACCAAAATGGCATGTCAGTTTTCCCTACCGTTCTGCCTGCCCACAGTGAGATTCAAGGATATTATGATTCAGAATTGCATTAGTGAGTGTCTGGGTTTGAGATGCAGTTTTCACTCTGGGTTGTTTTGAACCTTGCTGACATTTGGAAGAAGATTCGGGTTCATTCCTGTTAACCTGGAATGCATGAATGGAATATCTTCTTAATTCCAGGTTTGCTGCCTGTGTGCTGGGTTGTTTTTTTCTCAACTTCGTTTTTATTTCTTAGAGGCACATCAATAACCTTTCTCCTTGGCTGTAATCCATATAGTTGTGACCCTGATGAGTTTTAGTCTGATTCTGGAAAAGGCAAGGAGAAGAAAATGAACTTCATTTCTCACTTCAGCTTCGTTTTCCGCTCGTGGGCTGGATAAATGTGGGTGCCTGTAACCAGCTCTGTCAGCTTCTAAGCTTTTTCTCCAAGATGTGCGTGGACCGGGTTGTTTGTGTGCCCTGGAGCAGCTCCTTCTTCCTCCCCACAGGCTCCATCTGCAGGGAGGGGCCACACAGAGTGGGCAGCAAAGCCCAGAGATGCTTCAGGCCAGGTTGAGCCCTCCCTTTATTTCCCCAGTGAGTCTAGGCACAGCCTCAGGAGAGGGAGGCAGCAGGGATGGCGGTGTCTACATTGCCCAGGAAAAGACCTGCTCCCACAGGGAGTCAGAGAGTGAGCTGCCCACACAGCTGCAGACGCTTGTTTTTAAAAAGCAGCCTGCTCCAGCCTGGTTCTTGGCCGTTTTTATTCCCTAGCAGCCCCTGCTAAACTGGCCTATCCAGCCACATCCCCTGCGGCTGCGTCGCTCTGTCCTTCACACGCAGCCTGCAGCTGGTGGCCAGAGCTGCGGAGCAGCAGTCACAGGATGCTCTCCTGACATCTATTTTTACAGTGCTGTGCAAAGACAGAAACTGGGGACTCTGCTAGAGCTGCTGCTGGTTGGAGGAGGTGCAGAGGTGTGGGGAGACAGCCAAGGTGCTGGGGAACAGGGAGGTCGTTTGTGCTTCCTTGGTGCACACAGCTCTTCAGATAGTGCGTTTCCTTTACTTGAGAGGCATTGACTGTAATTCTCCAGTTATGGCTAAGTTTAGATTCCTATTCTCAGGCTTATTTTTCGCTTTCTAACCTTTATTAGGAGAAACTAATTTGTTTGCATAGTGAGATGTTCAAAACCAGGTAAGATATGTCAAGAGCAGGAGGGATTTTTTTCTTCTTTTTTTTCTCCCTCTCTCTTAGAAAATGCAGAATTAGAAATATGCATGCTTTGGAAAAATCTTACACTGAGCTCGTCATCTCTTAGTGCATCTTCAGTCTTCTTGACTCAGGTGCTCTCAACAGCTTTGGCTTTCCAGAACTCATGATGTCAACACTCCTACACAGGTATTTTTCACAGGCCAACAGTTGGGAATCAGAGAGGGGAACCCAAGAAGGGGCATGGCCAGTTTTTGATAGCTCTTATTAGGGAGGGGAGTGTGTGGGGAGGGGAGACAAGGGGCTGTGGTAATCAAAGGCAGGCAGAGAGTAATCTAGTTGTGGGAGCATGAGAGAGGCAGAAACAGATATACAGATGGCGCACAGCAACTAAGAAAAGAAACATGATGAAGGAGTGAAAGAAAAATAAATAAAAGTTAATAGAGCTAAGCAAAAATACTGAGAAGAAAAATATAGTGCTGCTGAAAGAGGGAACAGAATGAACTCAGAGACAGGCAACAGGGACGCTGCTGAGAAAAAAATATTAACAATGAAAGATAGATCACAGCATGCTAGATGGCAAGAAATAAACAGCAAGTTTATACAATTTCAAGGAAAACTATTGAGTCAAAATGGGTAGAGGGAAAAGGGAGGGAGAGGAAAGAAGGCAAGGTTGGGAGAAAGAAATTCAAAGGCTCCTTTGAAAAGAATAATTAAGTGACTAAGGCATCAGTGCCAAATTACTGTGGTACTCCAGGGGCTGAGGCATTCAGCAATGAAACCTGTAGGGATTGCTGGGGAGGGGGGCTGAGCTGAGAGGACCAGGAGACTGGTGGCATGCTCCCAGCCCACCCTCCCCAGGCACTGCACAGCCATGTGCTGCTGATCTGGGTCCCTGCACAGCCCCGGGGATCCAGCACCAGGCAGGCAGGTGAGGTTTAGGGAAGACATGTCTGGAAAAAAAGGGGAGAGGAGAAACACATTTGCCTCAATAAGCCTTCTGGCTGAGGGGTCTGTGCTGCTTTTGAGGCTCTTTCTGCTCTTTCTGAGGTGCTTACTCTTGGCTTGTGAAGCCAAGCTCTCTCTTTAGGGTGCAAGGCTAGTGTTACACAAGGTGGGAGCTAAGGGGGGATAAGCCATTGATGCCCAGTGAGGCAGAAGGAATTTATTAGTATTTAAAACTAAATCAATGCACTACCTGAAAAAAAATGATCCTTTGCCCTGAATATTAATGTCAATTTGGCATATGATAATTTAAATTTAATTTAGTTGTATAGGATTCTTCCTCAGCCCTATGCATGAATGGACAAGTAATTTTGCAACATGACTTCATCCAGCCTCTGTGCTTGTAAAGCCATCAAAATGCGCTCAGGCACTGGCCAGGATTTCCCCATCTCCTTTCTCCCCTGGTCCTCTGCTTTCCTTTACTGCCCTTACAGTGCTAAGCTTGATGGAGCATGGCAATGACAAATGTGAAAACAGTAAGCAAAAGATTTTCACCCTTGCACAATGAGCCCTGGCAAAACCACCGCTGCGTTCCTTGCTCAGGTTCCAGGAGCTATTAATAGAGGTCTGCAAAGGTTTATTAATTATGCTGTTATACTGGGTCTTCTTTAATATGAGCAGTGTGCACATTTTGTTCCCATTTCCCCATGTCACCTGAATAGACCTCTGCCTGTGCAAAAAGCTTTTAAAAGAGAAGGAAGCAGCATATCCAGGCAGGCCCCTTCCAACGTGCGTATCCCACCCCGGCACACCCAAAAGACCTCTGTCCTGAGAACTCAGCCTGTGCTGACGCTGCAGTTGTAGCTGGACAAAACAGCAAAAGTTGGTGTCTTCAGGATGTTGGGCAAATCAGGCTTTCTTTTGAATTCTGCTCAGGGCCAATTGGCAGCTCCCTGTAAGACCCACCAGGTGAAACACGTCTGTAAGAGTTCATCATTTACGGCCTGACACCTAGAAGTGCAGCTGAGCATCTCAGCTTCCATTAATAGAAGTCAACACAGACCTGACAGGACTTTGATCTCCTGCAAATAACACCAGGTTTCAGGAGGCCAGCGATGGCTGTAGGGCTTTGTGGGCAATTTACAAGGGACTCCTCGGGTCCCTTCACTGAAGAGCTTAGCCTTTAAGAGCATGATCCCGTAAATCGGTGCTTAGGCAACTAGCCCATCGAGTTTAATGGGATTACTTGCGTGAGCAAGGCTTTGTGAGACAGTCGTGAGGAGCAGTGGAAACGGAGGGAGCTGCAACATTGCTGCAGAGCATGAGGGAGATGCATACAGCCCTGGGAATGCATTTATTGGTTGTGGTTGGTGCCACTTGGCAGCAGGTATTGCCATTTGTTTTGCATGCTGCTGGAGTATGTTGAAGGCTAGACAAAGGCAAAAGTGACATGGGATTGGGGGTGTTTGGTCAGAGAGGATGCCAGGAAGGTCATCAGATGTATTGGAGTTGAGGAAACACGCATGATGGGTGGAGAAGAGGACAGGTGCAGAGAGGCACAGCTGCAAGCAGTGCCAAGACCATACCTGATGGTTTCTAAGGTGGCTTAGAAATGATGAAGGAGTGGTACCACCAAAGTGGGGCAGAGGGATATTCATAATTATTTTGTTCCAATTCAAAAGCAAATCTTGAACTGATGATGTTTGCAACCCTTCTCTTGTCCCTCTCTACAAGCACAGTAGCTTGGGTAGAGCAAATACTCACAAAGTGGATACTGCTATTATGAGTATTTCTGTCAAAGGTGAATTTGAAATGGTCTGTTGGATGGGGAAATTTGCGTTTTGTGCTGCCAACTATTGTCTGAGTCATAGGTTCTGTATTTTGCTGGCCCTTAATTAGCTGAGTCAAGTTGGATAAATCACATGTTAATTTACCTACCTAAATCCTTGTGTGGCCCACCCACAAGTAGGTGCCATCTCAGTCTGACTGGGTCACTTCCTGAGCCTCTCAGTGTATCATGCAGGCCATGAGCTGTGCTGAGAAGCACTGATGGGGCTGTTCTGCTTTCCCCAGCCCCTCACATAAGCTCAGCCCCAATCCATACTCACGCTTGTACATTTTCCAATGTTTCCATTGTACGCGTGATTTGTGTTGCGCTGATTTTGTTAGCGATGCAGATGTTACAGTCCGGTGGTATGTAGGAGGGAATGGTGGATTTTACAGCTGACTGCAATATTCACAATATGTTTAATGTGTGAGGAAAAGATTATTTGCTGCCAGAAAATACATCAATAATCCCAAATAACAAATAAGCATGAGAGACGGATATTTCCTTTGCTATCACAGAAATGCTGGCTTTCATCAGATGCTTTTATTTTCTCACTCACTTTGTAACTCATAAGTGGGTTTGGTCAGCAGTACAGCTTCCTCCTGATTTCAGCGAGGAAAAAAGCCTCACTAGCTATAGCCCTGCAAGCTATTACCTCTTAAAGCACCATTTGACATGAGTTTCAAGTGGTGTTTAGCTCCAGGTTTTGCAGGGGCCTGTGATGTCTGCCCAGGAAACACAGTAATGTTCTCCAGATGGCATTTTCCAGAGGATGGCATCCACTCGCTGTGGATGTAATTTCTGTGTCCATGGGGATGGGCAGGGAGAAAGGACAGCTTGGCATTCCCCTTTCCCTGGCAGCAAGCTGTATTAAAGGCACATCCCACCTCCTGCACTGCACATCAACAGGCTGCCCCTTCACTGTCCCTGGTCAATTTGTCATGCCCAAGGACATCCTACTGTCCCTGCCTCTCCCCTTCTCTTCATGCTGCCCATTTTTCTGCCAGGTTGGGTCCCTGACATCACCCAACTTGGCTGGCATTTTGAAGTCTGCAGCATCATTTCTGTTGGAAACACTCGTGGTCCTTGCTGCTACTGGGGATAGAGAGGAAACCACGAGAGCCCCACCAAAAGCTGGACATCGTTACACTGGAGCTGGCAAACCTTCCTCCCCCTTTTGTCCCTTCAGCCAGGGTGGTTGGCAGCCTTCTGGGATGCTGGTCAAGGTGGCTGTGGTGTTCTTGAAGCTGGTGGCTTGGGGTTCATGTTTCTAGGCTGAGCGAGGGCCCCTACGGGATCCCGCAGGAAGCCAGATGCAGTGCTCATCAGTGCACTGGCCTCCTCTCTGCCTGCATGTGCCTGAGCTCACAGGGCTGGCACGTGTGCTCAGCCACGGAGGAGAGGAGGAGTGAGAGGTGCTGGCTGTATTTCCAGAAGTTTCTGGCACGGGCTGCCTCTTGAGGGCCTCCCTCAGCAATGTGGTGCACAGCACCTGGTAGGCTTCCTCAAAGAAGTCAGGTCCAAGACATCTAACGTTGGACATGCAGCATGAGGGCTGGGAAAAGCAGACCAGGCAGCACATCCTGCTCTCTAGGAAAGCTGGTGCTTTTTCCTTCCTGCATATAGAAGCTGGAGGGAAGTGAGAAGTGATCCATGCAGATGAGCAAATTGCAGTTCTTGGGAGGGATGTGTTTGTCACCTGAGGTGTGCAGGCACCCCAGGCTCTCCGTGCTGGAATGCCTGGATTGGTACATCTGCCTTCCTCAGGGAGTAAAAGTGCTCGGCAGGGCTGGCATGCAGGGGGTGCCTGGTTGGGCACACACTCGTGGGGCTGTGTGGGGGGTGTGCCACCCTGTCCTCTGCACGTGTTTGCCAGTGTGTGAAGTGTGCACACATTCCCTGCCTCTAACTACGGGGATTGTTAATCCTGTTTATAGCCAGCAGCAAGATGGGCAGGGAGCCGCTTAACAAGAGCTGACACATGAAAAAAAATAAGGCTTTTGTCTCCATTGTACATTAAACAATTCATGAGGTTTGGGGTTGAATAAGACATTTAATGAACATTGGCCTGTTCAGGCTGCCTGCAGCTGGTCATTTCTCACCCAGGGCTGGGTGCTTTTAAAGGCAGAAGAAGGAGACGTGAGCTTTGAGTTATAAAATTTTAACAAATAAATGGCATTTCCTACTTATCTTAAAATGGAGAAATAGGGAGGAAAGCTAATAGCTGTGTTTTCAAGTATCTGGAACAATGGCAGGTTTGTAGACATGGTGAAAGCTCAGCTAAACTGAAGTGAGGATTCTCTGTGAATAGCTTTATTTATTTATCACTGAAACTATTTGTTCAGTGGTACAGGAGTGGAGCCAGAATCCCTGCTTGTTTTGCAGCAGGCACCTTGTTAGTTCTCTTCTTAGATCTCACAGAAGCACGCAGCATGGAGTGGTGAGAAGAGAAAGATTAGGGAACAGATCAGACCTTGTAAGGTTGGCTAATTGGGAGTCAGAAGAAGAGGAGGCAGCTGAGAAAACTGGGAGACCTTTGTCTGTGGTTACAGGGATGCGTGGTTACCTGCATCCGTGTCATCTTTGTTTTATTTTATGTAAGATCACTTCACTCTAAAAGAAGAAAGTAAAAAGAGATGAACATGTTTACACACTTTAAATGTTCAGAAATATCACTTTATGGGGTCACTATTAAGATGCTGTGCTTCCATTTGATTCACTGCACCAGTTTCTATGGTGCCAACAAGAAGGATCAGATTTAGCTTTCACAGCTCTTCCTCTCTGTAGGGTCATGGAATATGAAGTAGTAGGAAATTGGATTCACTTCTCTCTTGGACTTAGACATTAAGCACCAGCACTGGTGCAGTCTTCCTGATGTCATTTTTTGGCTCTTGATAGGTGGCTTTTGATGGAGCTCTTGGGAGATGTCCTCTCCTGGTCCACTTCTCTACCTGGAGCCCAGGTGGGACAGCTGCCAGCCCCTCAGCAGAAAGGCCAAAGGCCAGATGGATCTGCAGGCACTGGGTGCTCCCAGACTCCTGTGTATGGTCTGTCCAGATTGGAACCCAGAGCTGAGGCAGCTGCAGGGTGTGTGTGTGGGATGTGTGTGTGTATGTGTGTGTGCTGCCACTGCCAACCAAGTACCACAGCTGAATTTGCTTTTGGGGAGCCTTGCTTTGCTGCTGGCTTGAGCACAGCAGCTGATTTCCCATACTGAGGGAAGCAGCGAGGTTGCCTTTCCCGGCCTGGTGCACGCAGAGCCCCTGTTGCAGTGCCGGGGCACAGGCTGGCAGCACAAAACAGATGGTGCTGGTTTACACTCCAGCAGCACCGCTGCCCAAGGCAGACAGCAGGCACATGCACTCCCATCAGATGATACAGGAGAGGGTATCTCAACGTGATGCTTTTGCCCATCCATACAAAGTAGAGAGCAGCTCAGCCTTGGGACACCAGTCCAACTGGTTCTCGGCAGCACAATTCTGTTGTGAAGGAACAACTTTGCTTTGAAAATCCTGTTTATAATCCCAGACCAGCTTTCACTACAGCAGCAGGGGACTTTTGTTTTGGCCTGCCTATAATACTGAGGCATTTTGCTCCAGAACAAAGAATCCTGTTATAGCAACAATCTCTATTAGGGCATATTAATGTGCTCAGTTTGTGTAATCTATTTTACCATGTAATTTATTTTAACATTTATTTTAACACTTTCTACTTCTACACTGGGTTAATAACAATCTCATCAGCTATCAGTGGGGGAAAGCTATTTAGGATGTTTAACCTTATATGTTCTGGTGGCATTTAGTTTACTGTTTAGATTGTAGCATCTAAGCACGACAGTCTTCTTTTTTTTTTTCTTGTACAGCATCCTGATCCAAACTACAGCTCTATAAATAGCCATTACTACTAATGCATTTAATATGGTATGGAAAATTGATATGAGTTTAAGAATGTTGTGAAGGAGAAAAATGCAGCATGATATAGGATTTTTAATGGTCTTGGGGACCATAGTATTGGTTTTGCGTTGCAGTTATCTTCCTCACTCCTGTAGGTCTTCATGTCCTTAAATCACATGCTCCTCAAATCAGAAGGGGGATCAGCAGTGTCACGGTCTCAGTGGAAGAACATAGTCAAATGTACAGAATGCCATTTTCTTGCCATGTCTCCTGACTCAAGTTGTTACCGCAGATCTGTATGAACTTGCCTTTGGGGTCTGATCAGGTCATGTCCCAAAGCGTTGCTTTTTCTTTCACCAAAGTTGCTTCCTTTCACCAAAGAAATGCCTGCCCTCAAACACAGGGGCAAGAAAGTAGAGCAGGGGATTACATGGGAAGATGATATGCCATGCACAAGCATACACCGACAGCCTCAGGCTTTGACACGAAGTTATTGTGTTAATACCATGCACGTTGGTACAGTGATTGTTTGGAAGGACAGTGTCTTTTTGAGTGGGTCAAAACTGTGTTTGATTGTTTTCTCATCCTGTAAAAGTAGAGTTACAAGCTCGGTGTGATTCTTCACTGCCATGAGATTTGTAAGCTATAAGCTTGACTCCCAGAAATGCAGGAATTCTTTGAAGCACAGTTCTGTCAGTTGGTTGAGTGCCCTTAGGTCCCATCACCTGGGATGCTCTAGCTGAGAAGCTGGAGAGGGTGATCAGAGCAGAGACCCTGGTAGTGTAGCTGAGTGGGGCTGAAACTGCCCTGCTACCAAGTGGCATTTGCTCAGTCAGAACAAGACTTGCCACGTGTCTGGGTCTTGCCCATTCATAATCTGAACCCGAGGGCACCAAGGACACTTTGCTCAGTCATAAGTGGTGGGTCCAAGCCAGCTCTTCCCCTATGGGACAGTGACAGCTGTACAGGCTACAGTCTTTATTCTGGTGTCAAGACTGGTGAGAAGACAGGGCTGAACTGGTTTTCTACTTTGTTGCAGAAATCTTGGTAAAACATTTAAGATTAAGCCAGCCTTCAGACAGGAGAATCACAGCACCTCCCACTGCACGTGGAAGCATCAGGCAGCCTATGGCTCTATCCTTCCTTGGGTGTATATTTTCTCTGTCTCTCTCCTTTCACCCCACCATATGTGGCACATTGGATGTGCTGCCTCCCCCTCCTGTGTTCTGCCCCAAGGTTTTTGTGAGCTTGAGAGTGATGTCTGGTAACGCTCTTTATTGCACATAGTACAGAGAAATATGAGGATGGCAACCCTACAGGAGCAGATGGCTTCACATGCCTGGATCTGTTTCCTCAGACAAAGTAGGATAGTGCAAACTGGTGTTCATTTCACTTGGTAACATCTACTTGAAATATTGGTGGGTGTTGTACCATTTGAGAAGCAGGCAGGCTGTTACAAAGACTCACGTGGGCAGGGTAGAGCGAGGGTGTGTAGGTGATGGAAATCCTGCACATTTCTGGTGGAGTGTCCCTTTCCAAAGGAGAGGACAGAGTGCTGAAAGAAAGAAGTTGTAAAGAGAGGGAAATTTCTCTGTACTCCACTGCATGCAAATATGTGCCCATCTCCAGCAAGGCTGGTTAAGAATAAAGGGAGGAGTCAGCTGTGCAGTCACTTTGGACACCTCGGGCATGGAGCGCAAAGGCTCAGTTTCTCTTGTCAGGGGGTGTACACACAGCACACACAGTAAATACATTCTCCAGACAATCACCATCCACATTCAGAGGAGACTACAACATGGCAGTGTTTGTAGCACAAGCAGGAGGAGGCTTCTGCACCACATATTTGCAGGATAGTACTTGGAGGAGCAGGTGGGGGCAAGGTGGGAACATAACGAGGCAAGCAAAGAGCAAGGATGTCTTTGTATGCAGAGAGAGAACTCACCAGTGGGTGGGAAGAGTGGGACACTGGTGAACGTGTGGGGGACAGAAAGGATTAATTAGAACAGGGAGGAAAGGAAGATTCACAAGCCAGGGATGTCAGAGGAAGTAGCCACAGCCCCGGAAGCCCACCCACCTCATCCCTGCATCGCCCCGCATGACAATGCTGTCCCCTTCTGTCAGACAGCAGTCTCCATCATTTGAGCTTGCTAGTCCACCTGCTCCATGCTAATGCATTTCTGATAATTACCATTTTTCAGAACTATTTTGACTGCTAAAAAATGCTTTTTAAAAAATATAAGCTGATTAAAAGAGACTACTCATTAGCATAAGCTCCTTGCTGTTCAACCCTCTTCCTAATTAAAAGCACTCATCTGTGGAGACCTCGATTCTCCCCTGTCCTCTGGGCTAGCTTTTTGGACATTTTTCCCTGGCAGTTTGTTTTATTTTGCCTCAGCTTCTTTTTTTTAGTTTCCTCTCCAGCAGATTTCTGGCAAGGCTGGAAGAGGATTCAGGCAGGTGGAGGCTTAGGTATTTAGTACCAGATGAAAACTAGAATGAATTTGCTGTTCCTTAAAGCATCATCTTCTGTTTATTGCTGCTGGCTTGGGAGCAGAGCAGCAGCATGTTGGCTCCCAGGTTCTTGGAGGTGCACCTCCCAGGGCAGCACTCTCCTCCAGTCTAAACAGCATTAGGCTGGTGGCTTGTTTGAATGGCAGATCTGTAATGCAAATCTAGAGGTGCTGGTGGCTGTGCAGCAGGTGTTGATTTCTCTCTCATTCAGCACCAAGCCAAGGTCCCAGCAAGGGATCAGCTGCCTCTGTTTTGTGGGGAAGGCAGCATTATGATGAGCTGCAGAGGTCCCCACCACAGAGCCACATGATGGCTCTCAATGTCTGTAGCCCCAGTACTTTGGAAAATTTTAGCACAAAGAACTGGTTTTTTGTCTTCCTTAGTATTCCTCGATGGTCCTGAATTAAATACAGCAGCCTCCATCATTCCTCCCCTCAGTGTTGCCTCTTTCCAAGCAGCTGCTGTGTTTAGCCCTGAAGTGGCAGCATTTTTGAGGCCACTTGAGGTCTATCACCCAGAGGGGCTCTGGAAACCTGCAGCAGAACTGGAAGGCCCTGCATATGATACTCCACACCTTTTAAATGCTGGCCATTAAATAAATGAGGCAAGAATTATGTTTAAGCTGTCCCAAAGCAGTCTGGCACTGTAGCCATCTTGAACGGTAGGAATTCACATCTGTGAGAGGGATGAGTTGCTTGCTGGTCCTCTGCAAGTGTTCAGAAAGAGGGAAGCCTGCTGGCATGTGTGAACCCAGCTCTCCATCATGTGTGGAAGGAGATTTCTCCAGACAGTGTTGTTTAGAAGTCTAGTCACTGCTTATAACTTTCCATGCTATGGAATGATGGCAGACCTTGAATTACTCCCATTTGCTTCCCTAAGAAAACTCTTAGGTGAGCTGTGATTCACCTGCGAAATACAACAGATGACTACTATCAGCAAAAATCTGATTTCTGCATTTGAGGAGGTCCTTCCTCAGCTACAGTCACATGTCACTTGGTGCCACTAAAGAGAAGGGGCTTAAAAACTCTGCTTGCAAGAATGACTTGGACATAAGTTTTTGTCTAAGCAAACTCAGGACTGGCTGGCCAGGAACCTGTATTCCATCATGGGAATACTAGAAGACAGCAGACATTTTCCTCATCCTTGTTTTCATTCTGTCCTTACTCTGGCTGGATTGGATTGGAGCTGTGACCAGGTTTGACTCAATATCCCTTCTCCCCGTGCTTTTGCAATGTCTTGTGCTTAGCCCTGCAGGAGCTCACACTGCTGTGGACAAGTGAGACTGGCGTCTAATTTGCGTCATGCCTCAGCAGCTATAGTCTGACTGCAGGCTCTTTCTTCCTGGGGTTCCTCTAAGAGCCAAAAAAGAACAGCTGATTTTCAGATCCGGAAGGGATTGGAGATGGCTGAGAGGTTAGATACTCTGAGGTTAATGGTCATCTCTTTCACATCAACTCTCTGCTGGTGGAAGTCCATTGATTGTAATGAAGTGATGCCTGATTTACCGTGACAGTCAGAAAAGCATCACTCTTAGTTTATTTATTTCCTTTAGGACTGAAAAATGAAACCTGTCTGAATCGAAGGGGAGAACGTCACAGTCACATGAGAGACTTATTCCTGTAAAATGAGCTGCCCTTTCACACAGACTCTTTATACTCCACACCCCACTCTTTGCAACACCATCCTCCTTCCCTGCTTCCTCACACCAGTCTGCAAATCCCCTGTTCAGCTGTACAAACTGGGAGTGGATGATGTTGTCTCTTGCTTATACCATGACACTTCAGAAATAACTTGACAGAAGCTTGTGGCACTGCAGCAGTCAGGCCCCAGGTTCAGCCAAACCATGGCTGTAAAATCCCATTTAAAAGGTCAAGAGCAATGTTATTAGCACTCACTTTTCACCCTTGTATGTATCTGCTCTGTTTGCTTGACTGTCTTTTCAAGGCTGTCAGCCAGGCTAAGGTCTCGCCTGAAATTCTGAAGTAACCCAAAGTGGACAGCCTGAATAACTGCAAAGGTCAAGACAATGCCTTGGCTCTGGTGAAGGGCCAAGTCACTCCTGGTTTCACTCAATGGTTTCAACAACATTACACCAGGATGACTTTGGTTTAAGGTAGTGGCTCTACCTTGTCAATCAATAATCCAGCCTTACCTTTGCAAAGCCAGATGCATGTTACTGCCCTGCTTTCACAGGCAGAAAAATTGAGGTAGAAAGGCCAGAGCAGGACCAGAGTTTACATGAGCTCTCCAGGCTGTCTCTGATATGTTGCTTTTCACCAGCAGAACTCCTGGTGTCCTGCAAAAGTAGAATGAGTGTCATTATCTTCATTTTGTAGCTGTAAAAATCAAGCCATGTTGAACTGGATTGGGAAGGAGTTGCCAAGGCCAGTACAGTGTGTCCTCCAGATCTGCCCTGATGCCTCCAGGGGCCAGACCCAGCAGGCATTAGACTAGGGCTGGAGTACTCCCTAGCTGTGAAATCCTTTAGGAAGGTCATGTCACCTCTGCATCCTTTTTCATCATGCAGTGGCCACACCACACTTACAGCTAAGAGAACATTAAACAGGAGGGAAAACTTTCATGGAGAAGAGCTGGTGTTGCTCTTCCTCAGACCCAGCAGCTCTCCCTGAGTGGCAACTCTAGCATCTTTCTCAGAAGTGGGGACAGCATATCTCCCATCTCTCTGCAGTGTGTGGGGCAGCTGTGGGTGCTGGTTTTTAAGAGAGTGCATTGCTGTCACAAACAGGCATGCAAAGCACTCTGTTCCAGTCAGCCATGGCAGAATCAGTAGCATCTTCATGGTAGGTCTTGTGGGTACAACCCTGACAACAAAGTCAATTCCCCTGCTTCAGGGTGTATGTGGGTCTGGCTGCTCGAAATCAAGCCAAATTTCAACCTGAATGCAGCAGAGGCTTTAGGGTAAACAGTCAGGACTTTGCTCTTCAGCATGGCCACAGGGTCTGTCTGACTTGGTTTTGCTGTCAAACCATGTTTCTTTGACCTTACAGAGGCTGAGCAAGAGGGTTGGTCTTAAGCACTTGTTTCCTAGTGGGTTTACACGTGTCTGAAACTGGCTGTGGTGGTGACAAGGTGCTCTGGAAGGAAAATGGGAGAATGGGCAGGCAGTGCTGGTTTGAAAAGCTGCAGAGTTTTTTACAGATCAGGAGTTTTAAATTCAGGCCATAGAGTCTCAGTAGTTTTAAGTCTTACGAGAACTTTGCAGGAACTGCTGCTCTTTCTTGTAGTAACAGCATTTCCTCCTGACCCAGAGTACTTAAGTATTCTAATATTAACTCTAGAATAAACAAGTATTTCTAGATAGATAGCTCATCCAGAGAGGGATATTTATTATTTTCTGTCTAGAGTTGGCTGTCCCCATAGGCATCCATGTATTAATCTTAGGGAGCTGTGATGGATGGAAAAGTATGTTGCTCTCTGCAGTGAGTTAGTCTGTACAGGGAGAACTTTGAAAGTTCCCAAACTGAAGGGGTTGAAAAGTAACGGGTGCTACGGCATAGTTGGGTGGGTGGGTGGTAGAGGCTCTTTATCACTTGGTTTGGTACAGATTGTTCATTTATTCTTCCTTCATTTGCTAAATTCCTACATATTAGGAATAAGGAAATGAGATGGGCCTAACAGTGATGAAATTCAAAGTAATTTCCAAAGATGAATTTCAATTAGACCTGAACCATTTGTGTCTGTCCAAGAAAGCTCTTCTCTCTCATCCCCGACTTAATGAAATGCTTCTGTTTCTCCTGCCTCGTGCAGATTCTCTTTCCTTGCATTCAGCAAGGCTGTTTCCTCTGCTGCCAGGGGCTTCCTTTAGCTCTTATACTTCTTATCCTCTCTGGTAACAGCTCTCTCTCCGGACTGACTAGAGATGGGACTCCTACGAGGGACAGGAAGAGTTAAGCAGTGAACAGAGAAGTCATCTAAAAGCAGGGAGAGGGAGTCTGATCCTCTACAAAAAAGAGTGCTGCAGTTGCTAGGACTGGCTCCCAGCATCAACTTTGTAAGAAGTCTGCCCCCTCTTTCAGGCATCTAGGTATTTTCCTTACTTTAGGAAGGGAATAAAACCCCAGACACAAACCAAAACAAAAAGCCTGACATCAGATCTAATTAATAATAATAGAAAAGCCAATTTCACAGCCCATTACCCCTCATAGCCAGGTGGGGGGTAGGAAGGTGAGGAGGAGGAGGCACTTGAAGCAACATGGGCGGGTGTGTTTGTGGACCTTATGAAAGAGATGAGGCGATGGTGACTCGCAGAGTTTCCCTGCCAGACGTATAGCTTTAGGCTCCATTAACCCAGAACCCAACAGAAGGCAGCATAGCCAAGGGGAAAATCTTTAAAAATGCCGACAGCATCATTTTGCTTCATTAGCAGGGCTCCAGCGTGCCTCCTTCTCTCTTCGCTACCACTATGACCCCCTCCCTTCCATGCCCCCTCCTTTCCCTCTCTTTCCGTTTCGTTTAACTGAAGGCAATTCATCTCGTTTTAATTAATTTTTACTTGCAGCGTTATCACCCCAAGTATAAAGGGAAAAAGTTGTTTTTTTTAATTACAAAGCTAACGGCATTAATTACCAGTACAGTAAATGCATCAACGCATGGGAGCCAAGTGGCGTTTGGAGGCACTGAGGCAGTGAGCGTCTGTGACAGCTGCAAAGGGTTTGGTGAGATTTTTTCTTTTTTTTCTTCTAACAGCCTCACCACAGTAGAGCCTCACTTTGGGAAAAAAAACAAACAAAACAGCCTGAGATTTTTTAAACCACAAATCAACTCCAGCCACCCACTGGGATATGGCATCTGGAAGGGATAAAGCAGAGCATCCTTAAACTAGGGCTGGAAGGGACAGGAAAAGATCTTTGTCTCTAAACAGATGCCACTAGACCTGTTTCAGTTTTGATGGATGTTTGTTACATCTCAGCATGCACAAGGAGCCTAAGTCCAATTGGTCCAGTAGTTCATCCAAGTGTCACCCTTGTTTTCTAAATGGATCCTTGTACACAGAATATTTGAAGGACTTTGATGATCTTGGCAAGTGGAGATGACTGTAGGGAGCTGACTGTGGGCTCTGTCCATGCATGGCATGTGAACCCATCTTCAGAAGATGAAAGTGACCCTATGCTTCAGGTCTGAATGGACCCTGAGAAGTGACCAAAAAGCATAAACTCAAGTACTTTGTATTAAAAAGAAGGGATTTGGTGCAAGGGTTGCACTTTCTTCTGACATTCACAGTGGTACATAAGAGGCACATCAGGTGCCAAGGGAGCCTGCTTTCTGAGGGAGCTGGGCTTGGAGAAAGAGGTGTCAACAGCATTGCCAGTGGTAGGAGAAGGGCTCTTGGCTCTCCATCTTCAGCTATTAAGAGGCATCTTGTCTGTTTCCTTTTATTTTCTCCTGAGAGGAAGGTGTCAAATCTTCCTGTTGAGGAGAGAAAGCTCAAATGTGCCCACTGGTGCTTGGAACATGGAGGTGGCTTTGCCTTTGCTAGACAATGGGTAACCAACCTTGGGAGGGAAGGGAAGGATGGTACAGGAAAGGCACCTCTGCAGTCAGACAGGGCAAGCACAAATGGTGCAGTGTGTGAGGAGAATTGCTTCTGCTTCTCTGTTATTCCCATTAAGTTAGGGATAAACCAGCAAGCCCTGAGGAGCAGGGGGGAAGCAGACCCCAAACCTAAGTTCTTATACATGCTTTCTGAGCCACGTTTTGCTTTGGATTGTTTCTGGCTCAAATCTTGTCTGCTCCTGCCATGGCAAAACCTCTCTGCTGAGTTGTAAAAGAAGTCTCATTCTACCCTCTCTGAAAGGGTTGGTAGAAGTGTAAGAAGTGTCTTTGTGTATGGCCTTGCCTTTCAGTCAGAGCCTGACTGTGAAAGGACAGGTATAAGGAGTGAAAATTACCCTAATAAAATGATGTCTATCATTTTCTTATTCCAACCAGAAATTCTGTGGCACAGAACATAAAAAAAAAAAAAGATTTTTTTTTTTTTTAAAAAGGAACTTAGTCAGAAACAACCTGAAGGGAAAAAGTTATGAAATTGAAACCCAAAGAACCAGCAGGGAAAGTGCTTTAAAAAAATCCCTTATTAGAGTCACAGAAGGTAGCACCATACCCCCACATGAAAAACAAAATAAAAACCTGGAAGCAAAAAGGTAAGAGAAACTCATGCACTTAAATACCAAGTTATGTTGGTTTATTCAAGTCAGATAAAGAATACTTTAAAAATTGGATATTCCATCCCAGTGATGCTAATAGAATGGAACATAAAATGGAGCACTGAGATGTAAAATACAGATTAAGAAAAACTTTGAGGAACAAATAGCCAAAGATAACACAAGCAATAATAAATTCTTTACATGCCAAGAGTAGGCAGCCCCAGGGAGAGTCAGTTAAAGAGGTAATCAGGATGAATAGAGATTGCAAAAAAGACTTGGTCATTAGGAGAGGGGAGCAGACAACTCTGAATACCCCAGCATGCATTTTGCAGAGAAAAAATGATGACACTGCCCTTGGGTAATGTGTGAGTAATAATGAAACTGTGTGCAAAATGGGGCTGTAACAGATCTCCAGGTTATTGCAAAGGGACTCCTTGTTGGCAGATCCCAATTTTGACTTGCAGTCCTCCACAGAAAAATCTGTATTCCCTGATCATCACTCCAGTACCACCACAGAGTCTGGGGGAAGAAGCAACCTGAAAAGAGCAGGTGTGAAATGTGAACCTATAGAACCAGTAGGTAGACTGGTTTTCTAGATGAAATCCCTTAATAGGTTCATAGGAGGTCATAACATGTTCCCAAATTAAAATCAAAACGCGGAAACAAAAAGGAAATAGGAACAAGTACAGTCAAATGCCAAATTTCATGGGCTTATTCACATTTAATTAAAAAAAATAGGAAAAAGGGAAAAGAAGAAAAGATTACACCAGGGGCATAATTTTTTTTTTCTTTTTTGGTTAATTATCAAGTCTTCATCTGTAGTATCCTAATCAGTTCTGGTAGTCCCCTATAACTGTTGCTGTTAGTTCTGCCTGCTCTGAAACATTCTTTTTTTATCACTCACACTAGACTTTGGGCTGATTTGGTTTTTGTTCTGTCCTCCTGTAGCCCAGGAGCCTAGTATGGCCTCTGCCCAGCATCCCAAAGTGCACATCACTGGGTGTACACGTTGCAAATTCAATGGAGGAGCAGAAAATGGTCAGGGATCTGTTGAAGATTAGAGTTTGGGGAGTTGATTCATTTTAATCAACATACTATGACACTTCAAAACAGTCTGTCTTCTCTTCCTTTCTTCCTTTCCTAAAAGCATTTTCATGAGCATCATTGAATTTCTGCTATACCTGACCTTACTTTCAGCTTAGTTGCTGGATTGTCCCTCCCCTCTCTCCCCTTCAGCTGTCCTCCCCTCCACCTCCAGCCCATGCCTGTGATCTGCATCCCAGTCACCTTCCCAGCATTGTTCCACATCCTTCTCCCTTTTGCATTTATTTATTTATTTATCTTCCCTGGGGTTGGAATTGGGGAAAAAATAAAAATAAATATGCAAATGAAAGGGAAAAAACTGAGAGAAATTTAATTAAAATGTGTGTGTTTCTTTCGAGTGCTTTAGGGTGGAATAGCAAATTCTTAAAAAAGAGAGCACTCAGAATAAGGTTAAAGAGCTGGAAACTGATTACATGCAATTGAAAATGAAAGCAGGGAGGGGGTGGTGGAGATGTAGCATATTGAGATAGGTAAAAGGCTCAGGGAGACTCTTGCTGGCGAGGGGGCATTTTTCACTGTGAGTTACAGCCAAGCAGGCATTGCATATGAGGTCTGTAACGGGGCTTCAGACGTTTTGCATCAGGAGAGAGGCAGGGAGAAAAGCATTTTACTTTGAAGAGCAATATGAAGAGGGCACCTTGCAGATGAGAGCTGGGAAAAAAAGCAGCAGCCAGGAAGGACAGAGGAGTGGGGGAGAGCCACCCACCTTCTGGTTTGTATCTGTAGATCTGCCATACCCCGAGAGAGGACAGGACTTCTAGAATGCTTGAGGGTAGGGAGGGGAGAGAGAAATAAATAACCGAGTCTCATACTTTATGCAGGATCTGCACTCACCGGTTCTGAGCTTGATCAAAGCCATAGCTGTAATGCATCTGTGTGAAGGAGAAGGAGAGGTTGTTGGGCTGTGGAGTTGTGCTTCAGCTTATTAAAGATTTGAGAGTGAAATCAAGTTCTGGGGTGGGAGTGTGTGTGGAAGTCCCCCAGCCCTATAGGCACGTTTGGACAGCAGTAGTCTGGCTAGGTCCCATTTCTGACTGACCCCTGGGTGTTCATAGGGCCATGTAGCAGCTTCCTAAAATAACAGGGCTCCCTTAGACTGAGCACAGGACCTTCAAGTGTAACCCTCATCCTTCCCATAGACCACTACGACAGCATCTGGGCCAGCAATAGCTTTGTGTGCCAAGGGTGAGAATGTGTATATTATGTGGCCTCACTTACGAGCAGTGCTTTTCCAGTGCATCTTCTCCATTCTGCTCTCATTCCAACACAGGAATCATTTCTTGGCAGCCTGTTCTTTTAATTAAGCACAGCCTCTGAAAGGCCACATCCCCACTGGTGCCCTACCTTGGTTCCAGGCTGCCAAGGCCTCTTCATTACTCAGATCCCATGGGACACTTTGTGAATTTAATTTTTAAACCTGTGATGTTCTATGAGGTGTGGGCCTGTCCCTCTGCAGTCACTGAAAGGCATGTTCCTAGCAGCTCTTCCTTGGGGCCATTGCTGCATGCTGCAGGGAGTCCTGTCTCCAAGCTGAAGCAAGCCCCAAGCACTCCTTTTCCTGCTTTGCTGGCATCCACATTGCATTGACTGTGGGAGGCACCATTTTGGGGCTGTTTCTGCCCTTCTGGGTCTTGGCTGCAATAGGGGAGGAGGGCACTGCAGACAGCTACCTTACAAGCAGTTTGAATAGTGTCTGGAAAAGCTTCTGTATTAAATATCCATATTAAATAGTCTCTGATTCTGACTCGTCCGTGCACTGTCTGAGTCCTCAAGAAACTCTCTTGGAAGGGCCTTAATGGCAAAGACAACAGCTGCTTCCTTCTCTGGTGTAGCAGGGATTGATGCTCAGCTTTTATAACCCATCAATGTAGCTCTCCCCTTCTGCCCACAGATATGAAGGGTCCAATTTGCCCTTCTATTTCCCATGCCTTTTAGGGTGAGAGAAAAGCCCTCTTGCTGTGATGCAGAGTGATTGCTGCCATCTGACATACACATTTATCTGCTCAGTCTTTTCATTATCTCACTCCCATTCTGCTCGTTCTCAAGTGTTTACTGATCCTCTTCCTTCCTCTGAGACTGGCTGTTGTTAAAACTCCTCTGCTACCTGCTCTGTATATCTTGACTTATCTGCTTGGTTCACATCTCATTCATTGATTTTTTCATACCCAGCTGCTAAATGAGCACTGTTTGCACCTCTTCCACAAGCATCTTCTGCTTCGCTACTGCAAATTCCTTTGTAGTCCAACTAAAACAGTGTAGCTTCTCATTACAAACAGAAAAACCAGCAGGCTTCCGATTTTTCTTACTTCTGCCTACGTGCTGCTCGTTTTACTTCAGTCGAGAGGTCACACCACTGCTGACTCTTGCTAGAGATGTTTCCCTAACTTTGAGCCCAATTTATCAGTCAGGATATGAAGCTCGTTTTTCCCAAGTGCCCCAGACCAGGAATAGCCTCTGGCTGTTACACAGCTTTTCAACAAACTGTGTCAAGAAGCAGCAAAATCCTGCCTCCAGGAACATGTTCCCTTTCCTAGTTTTATTCTGTATTGTTACAATCTCCTTTAGTGTCTCAATTACGTATAGACAAGCAGAAGCTGCAAATTCAGATCAGAAATTCAGGGATGTTTGTGTCCTATGGACTTGTCTGCCTCGAATAGTTTGTACCACTACAACTATATAAATAGATGAGGGATAAGTGACAAATACCTTTGTAGGAGTATCCGTGTGCTCACATTTGAGGGTTATTCCATACCATTCAAAGCTGCTTTGGTAGTGCCAAAGTTACTGTGTAAACATGAGTGCTATGCAATTCTCTGGTACAGGCATGCTCACCTGCAGCCAAAGTCCAGCTTAGGATTTTTATCCCATTTCTATCTGCAGAGGCATCAATCTCACATTTCCTTTCCATGAAATCGGTGTGGTTTATGTTAACTTTGACATAAATCTTCATCTTCAGCATAAATCTTCAGGCCTGAGGTATGGGGAAAGAGGGAGTAATAGATCCAAGAGACACAAAACACAGTTCATGATATGCACAGAACTTCTGTGAGTATGTGCTCTGCTTTGGAACAAGGTGTGAAGCTGATGCAGATAAAATAAGAAATGGCCAGAATTTATGCTGAAAATGCAGATCCCCCTGTTGGTCTGCTGTATGTTCACCACAGTTGGGTTTGGAAGTTTAGGGCTGTTGGCTTTTTAAAGTAGGAAAATGGTTTCGTTGTGTTCTGCAAGGGAAGCACTTGTGTTACTTCAGAAGTGGGAATGAGTCTGGCTCATGAGAGATGTCCTGTGCTGGTAATTATGGGAATCTTGTGTTCTTGTGGTTCTACATCTGCCAGTCAAGCAAGAAGCATTGGGAGAACAATCTTTCTTGAGACTATCTAGGAAGTCCAACATCTAATATTCATGAACCTGGAAAGGCACTGACATGTGAAGTAAAAAATTAGTCAAATCTTTCAAATATTGGGACTGGTCAGTATCGCTTTGTCTAGGCTTAGATTTTGTCATGCTCTGCTCCTCATTTGTTTGCAAGGCAAAGGACACATCTCCATGCCCAAGGCATTCAGCATTTTGCTATCTCGGGTTTTGAGGGGCAGTTCATGCCACCAAGACCCTCTGAAAGGTTCTAGACCACTCAGCCCATGGATAAAAAATCTGTGCGGAGCAGCGCGGTTGGGAATCCCACCAGAGGGCAGCGAAAACCCTGTGAGTGAAGGGGTCTGAGGGCTGCAGGGGTGAGAAAGGCTCCTGGGAAGCTAGTCAGGAGCTGGGAGCATGCAGGGCTACTTGTCCTAGCTCTGGCCCTCGACTTCACTTGCCCAGTTGCAGAAGGCTGGCAGCATGCACATGTCGCTCTTAATCTTCCTTTTGCATCCCTGTTTTTGCAGTTGTCAGAGCTCCGTATTATGTGAATTGGAATTAAGCAATTAAGGCAATAATGTTTCCCTTGAAGAGTTTGACAAGGCAGAAGGAACACAGACTACTTTTCAGACAATCTTTTTGTTGCATATTTTCCTAAATGCAACAGGAAGAAAGAAATGGACAATGGTACACACGCACACACACCAGCTTTGTGACCAAGCCACCCTTCCCTCCCTGTGTCTCCCTCCTTCTTACTCATCCCATAACACCACTGAGGTCTTGGGCCCTCAGAGGAGTGACTCAGTTGCCACCCTCAGCACAGAGGATTCAAAGGAAGGGTCTGCCAAAGCCTGCGATGAAATTGCATTTTAAACAGATGTTTAAGGGTCTATCTCAACGCCATACTTCGTGCTTCGGAGCAAGGGCTTTTGTCACTGACTCACGGATTGCTCTTTCACAGCTTTGTAAGGCTGGTGTGTGGGGATGGGGAGGGGGAAGGTTGCTATCAGTTGCTGGGAGACAAAAGTTCAGAGCTGCTCTCTGACAGGAGTTTTTTGACTTTGCAACTTAGCCAGCACCTTGCATGAATTCTTCCTGTCTTGTCCACATTTAGAGGTCCTCTTGTTCTAAAAGACACCTTCCAATCTTCCTTCATTTAGATTTGCAGTGTGTTTTTGAGAAAGGAAATGCTACTGAACTGTTTTGCCAGTGAATTTTACATCACAGTCAAAGATGGGCTAAACTGAGGCTGCAAGACTCAATTGTCTGGGAAGCCAAGGTGCTGGGAAGCTAGCCTGACCTATGGGGAGTCATGCTGCTGTTGCCTCTGCACCTTTCCTCTGTTCAGCAGATGAGGTAGTGCCTTTTAACACTGTTGATAAGAATGTAAAATTTGCTTTGAACCAGTAACTGTACTTAGGATCGGACCCAGGGGTACAGACATAAGATTCTGCAAAATGGCATCATTTGAAATAAGCTTCACCCTGTGCTTTTTCTCAAATTGTGCTTTCTTTCCTTGGGATGTGGTTTGTCATCTGTGCTTTGAACCTGCTTAGTTCTTGGCACAAACTTAGCATTTTCTGCATTTCCTACGGGTCTCAGGAGGGCAAGGACAGAGAATGGGGAGTTACTGGTTTGTTACCAGTCGAGATCCATAGGGCCTGATTCACCACTGCTCCATTACACCCAGAGTTGCACAGCATAGAAAGATGAATCAGAGGCAGTGACTCAGGCTCCAGCACTCTAAATAGTCAGCAGAAGTGGCAAGCTTAGTCCCAAGTGGCACTAATGACTGAAAGAGAGTTAAGAAAGTGTGTGGCTTAAATGGGGTGTATTCCCCAGCTCACACAGGCACACAGGGAATCATTACTGGATAGAGATAATTGGGTGATTGTGTAACAGAGTGGTCACATACACTGATCTATAGTAGTGCATGGGAGGATTTGGTTCACTTTGAAACCTTTTCCCAAGTTGTATGAGCTAAAATGAAGGCAGGCCTACTTGGGGCAGATTGCTGGAAGCTGAGAGGATGTTGTGGGGATGGATAACCCCTTTACTTTAAGCATACTTCACTGCCCACTTTCAGGAAAAAGGATTATAAAGGCCCTTGTTCCAAGCCAGCAGGGCTCATCTTAAGCTAAGTTGCTAGGTAGGGGTGTAATGAGATAATTCAGGCAGCCTGAGACCACTCTTTGCTTATGTAAAGTAGCATTCATGTGGAAGCAAAGTTGTCCCAGTCGGCACCCGTGTCAAAAGCTGCTCTTTGCATTTCCTTCTGGCCTGGTCACTTCCTGGGGAGGTCAGCTGAGCTTATTCTCAGTAGCAGTTGTTTGGCCTGAATTAGTGCTCAAGGAAGCATTGGCTCAATCGATCCAGATAACTCTATCTATGTTTAAATAAGGCCACAAGTTCCCACCATCTCTACATCATTTATCTGCCTTGTAGCTCAGCAGCCAAGCTGTGTTTGTGGAGGCAGGCAAAACAAACAAAAAGAGAAAAAAAATACAATAGCTGAAGGTAAATGCCCATTTCTGTTTTCATTCAGGACAGTTAGAGGAAATATTTGGTGGCTGCTATCAGTCCCCCCCTTTGCCTTGCTTGCCTATAACTACCAAGCCCTGGTTTTGACTGCAATTGCTGGTTTTATCCCTCTAGCTGAGGGTTGCACCACATTCCCCTCCCTTTCTCGAGATGTTTTAATGAGCTTGCATTTTAATGAAAGGACAGATCTGATCGTGACTTGAATGGCAGCTGCCAAACAGAGCTCTTAGTTCCAAACTCAGCAAGAAAATGGCTTCACCTCCCCTCAGAGCAGCTTATGTACTTGAGAGGCTCAGTCATTACCAGCAATTTCTATTAAGAGCTGAGTACCTTTTGTGTTCCTTGGGAACAAATGATGCTCTTGGGGTCTGCTCAGCACCGCTGAGGATTGTGCGTTCTCTGTGTTTTGGACTAACATCAGCAGAGCTTAGACAAGCATGCTGGGAAGAACATGATTAATTGTCATCCTGAAAGGCTTTTTTTGTTAGTCTTGGTTTTTTTGCTGGTTTGCTAGGGTATTCCCCCTCCATTATTAATATATTTTTGAAAAAAAAAAAAAAAAGAGTTTTTTACTTCTTCTCAAAAGCATCTTCCATTTTCTTTTTGCTTGGAAGACCTTCTCTGTGTGCTGTGCTTTTCACTGGACTATAAGCATTCAAAGGCTAAACACCATGAAGTACAAGAGGTTTTTTTTTTTTTTTTTTTTCCTGAGGGGGAGCGGTGGTTCCAGGCTGTGTAATTGTAAAATGTGAGGTGTCATTACCGAAAGAAGATATGCTGAGGTGCCCTGATAAGACTGGCTCAAGTCCTGGCAGCAGAGCAAGTCTCCAAGAAAAGGGAGAGAGGTTTCTTTTCACACCAGTTGAAGTCAGTAGGTATGACAGGAGGTGACAGGAGAGCCCACAGTGAGTGGGTGGCACTTTTCTCTCTCAGAGGACAGGGAAACTCAGTCCAGTTCTTCTGCAACTTCCTCAGTCACAGCATCAGGACAATCACAGAGGTGAATTGGGGCACAGTGTGCATTCCAGCAAACAGCCTTAGAAGGCACGATCAGGAAATGCCCCCAAGCACCACTATTGTCCTGGCAAGGTCCAGTGACCCCTCTGACTTCTGAAGAGCAGAGAATGATTAGGATGTGCTGCAGCCCAGAAGGAGAGATTGTGTTTTCTCCTTCATCCCATGCCTCAAGCCTCACAACTGAACCTGTGGCTTATGGTGCCACAGCTTTCAAAGGGAGAGGAAATGAAGAGCTGGGGGGAGAAGGGGAACAAAGCCTACCAAGTTTATCCTCTGCCTTTTTAGTATGGCAGTGCTTTCAGAGAATTCACAGGGGCATGAGTTCTGGGTAAAGACAAGGTGCCTGTACAGAGGCATTTCTTGTCTAAGGTGTTTTACAGTCCTGTGTATTGGAAAAGGGAAGTCAGTTAAGCTACCAGACACATCTTCAGTAAAGAAGATGGTGCTGAAAACATGAGAGAAGCACTGTGGGTGAATGCTCAAGGAAAGTATCATCTATGCTTCTTTACTTCTAGGCTTCCCTTGGCATGAGCTTTTGGTCACTGTGGGAGGCAAGACACAAAGCTATACAGATTATTTGTTTAACCTGTACAACAGCTTTTCTGTTCTGTGCTGTGTCAGGCTTTGTCTCCGTGGCCCCCTGGGAAGCAAATGGATCTTTGATTGCTGTTCACATCAACAGGAAAGTCATCAATGCCTTTTTTTTTTTTTCTTTTCCAAGTTTAAAGTAATATCCAATCATATTTGAAACCACTGACACTTCAAATTCACAACCTGAGTTTTGGCTCTCTTACAACCTGCTCTATGCCTGACATGTTTCTTCACTCCAGTGTCCTATTCCATACACAATTGCTTCTTCACATTAAGACAGTAAAATATAGATGAGGAAATCTTACAAATGAGAAATTCTTACATCCTCTTTTGGTGGCTTTTTCATTTGGCCACAGTAGATGATGATGCAAACTGAAAGACTTCAGATTTTGGTTCCTCACCATTGATTTCTGCACCTAATCTCTGCAGCTTCGTCTAATCAGGCAATGTAGGAAATCTCCCCTCCAGGCCATTTCTCACCTTGTATGAAGTATTTATATCATTCCCTGATCCATTTTATCACCATGTCAGAAACGTTCAGGCCCTTGTTCTTACCACGTCCTAGGTCACTGTCCTATTACTCCTGAACTGTTGTGTAAGGAAGCAGCCAGAGCACAGGACCCTAAGTAACCTGCCCAAGCTGGTCAACTCAGTAGCAGAGCTGAGCCCTGATCCTGCCAAGGCCTATATTTGTGTTTCTCCCCTGTGCAAAATCCTTGAGCCCTACAGCCTTTCCCAGCATTCACTAAAGTATGCCTGCTTTCAGCAGTTCCTCCAGCATTTGAACCCCATGCATCAGGAAAGTAGAGTGGCCTCATTTATTCCCATTAACATGAAGGCACACACTGTTTGTCTCCCTCTGGGAACATGACAGAAGAGTTTAAGTGTCAGGAAAAATAGTAGTAATAATAATAATAATAATAGTAACAGCAATAATAAGAAGAAAACCTTCTATGTACCAACTCCATATTTTCTGGGGCCTGGTTAAGTTCTCTGGAGCATAGCACCCCATAACTCTTCTCAGCAGGGTATAGTTGCTCATAACTTGAAGGCTTTATCTCTGGGCTTCCTGTACTAAAAAGGAGAAAGGAGGTAAATCTTGCATTCCATGCGAGTATAGATGTTTAATTAAGTATCAAATTTAATTGTTCCAGACTCCTGCTTGAAAACCACTGCATTTTGAAAACTGTGTCCTTACTGTTTTTCCAAGGTGCAGTTTGCTTTTTCCCCAGTCTTAGGGGAGCGAGTGCCTCCTCTGTTCTGCTTCCTGTGGCCTTTTCTGTCATCTTAAGTCTAACCTGCCTTCTGCCTGCTCTGTGGCATTTGTCTTTGGGTCTCTCCTCTTTCTTTTTTCCTGTTCCTTTAGGACTGGGGGAAAAAGCAAACTGCACCTTGGAAAAATTAGTTTTCTGAGCCTTTCTTACACTGCTTTTCTTGCAAAGATCTCAGATCACTTGCATCTTGCAAGAATTAGTAATATAAAGCTTGCTGCCCCTCTGTGAGACTGACCAGTTTTCTTATCATATGAAATTAGCTGTCTCTTTGAAGTCTACTTAATCTGCTTTAGGACTGTGACACCTTGCAGTACACTCCAGAAAACCAGAGGGACTGGTCAGAGTGCAATAGTCTCAGCACAGAATCTTCCAATCCACCTGTGATTCCCTCCTGTGATGCCAGAGTCACACATCTCACGCTCTCATAGAATCAGAGGCGTGGTTAAAAGTGGTTCACCCAGAGGCCTGCTGTTGACAGAACTTAAAGTGCCTGCCTTGTGTATGCTAACCACTCTTGCCTTTGCCAGTCCCCACCACAGGAGCTCCTCTGGACAGGGAAGAGCTGGGGCTGTCCATGGGTCTTGTTGCAGCATATCCACCCCAGCCAGCGCCAGGCACACATCACGTCCTCGCGCAGTCACTCGACAGTCACCACTCTCCACATTATAGGTCTGTGCCTTGGGACCTCACAGGGACATTGTGCTGCTTTTGACTGGAGTACACTTACTTTGTGTTCCCAATGCCTGCTAAGAAGCTATGATTTGGATTTGTGCTGAACACAGAGTTGATAATACATAAATGTTTTTGTTGTTGCTGAGCAGGCCTTGCACAGAGCTAAGGCCTTTTCTGTTTCTTGTACTTCCATGCTGGCAAGGAATTTGGGTATGCCTGGAAAACTGGGAGGTGTCACAGCCAGGACAGGTGACCCAAACTGACCAGAGGGATATTCTATTCCCTATGACATTATGTTCAGTCTGTAGAGCTGGAGGAAGAAGGGGAGGACATTTGGAGTGATGGTGTTCATCTTCCCAAGTAACTGTTACACATGATGGAGCCCTGCTCTCCGGGGGATGGCTGAACACCTGGCTGTCCATGGGAAGTGGTGAATTAATTCTTTGCTTTGCTAGGCTTGTGTGCTCAGCTTTTGCTTTCCCTGTTAAACTGTCTTTATCTCAACTCATGAGTTCTCAAGCTTTTACCCCTCCAGTTCTCTCCCCGATCCTGATGGTGAGGCACTGAACAAGCAGCTGCCTGGGGCTTGGTTAATGGCTTGGTTAAACCTTGATAAATGTTTCTGGGGATAGGGGTCAAGTATGTCTCAGGCTGGAACAGAGTAACATTTAGACTCTGTCTTGTGATCTTGAAGGGACAGTCTTTGGAAGGGGGAGAGAAGGTAATTCCCCTCCAACTCTACTTGCCAAGAAGCAGTGAGATGCCATGGCTTGGTCTCTGGTGGGGTCTGACACCTGGTTTGGATACCACTAGTACCAGAGGTTTGTGCTGGTGTGTGAGGCTGTGCAAGCTCTGCTGGGAGAGAGCCACAGGGAGGCATGAAGGCTGCTGGGGGAAATTGGGTCTATGTAAAACTCTCCTGCTTGACCAAGCCCAGGAGACTTCAAAGGAGGCAGGCCTGGAATTTACATCCACTATGTGGAAAGAACACAGATAATAAGCTCTATATGTGTGTGTGAGAGAGAGAGAGAGAGAGAGAGAATGAGAACTGAGTCATTCCTGCTGAATCTCGCCAGAAACAGTACCCAACAGCAGTTTTTCCACTGGAGTTGTTTTCCAGGGCTGTCAAAACTATGACTGAAAGAGAAGAATATGGTGATTCGGTTTCCCTGTCTTTCTGCTCTTCTATCACGGATAAAAGGCATTTCTAGGTTGCTTTCCCCCTACCTACCTCTCTACTGCAACTTCTACATACAGCACAGCAGCTTTTCTGTGATGCAAGTATCCCACCTCTGTGCCAAAATCCCCTGGAGACCAGGCTCCCACTGCCTATGATTGATTGCCATGCCTTGTTTATAGCTCCAAATGACTGAGAGGAGCCAGCATCTCGGCCTGACTGGAATAAGGTGCATTTTAGTCTTTTTGAAGGGTCTCACAGTGACAGGTACCACCATGGCCTGTTGAAGCACAGACTCTGCTATCCTCAGCAGAGGGAGATATTTTAATTCCGTGGCCGCAGCAGCCCTACTGTTCAAATATAAAGTGGGACCTATGGCAGGAGACCACAAGAGGAGAGGCAGGATAGGAATGCAAGGGGAGGTGAAAGAAAGAGAGAGAATGGTTAAAAAAAAAGAAAAGAGTGACATGAAGACTTTACTCTTCATTTATAAAAGGCTTCATCTATCAGCTGGATTGCCTTAATGTGTCTCCTAACAAGGCTCCCCCAACACACACCCCCTTTCCTTTGGTTTCGCTCTTTGATACTGTCACATGCTCTTCATTTTCCAGCACGTTGCATTCATTCTTTGCCTTTAAACTCCAAGGATTAAAGCAACTGGATAAAATAAATAAATAAATGAAATTAAAAGAGCTGACATATCATGCTGTTGTTGGCAGCCTTTGATTTTCTTCCAGAACAAGATCATTACGTTTTTCTCCACCCTTGAAAAAAACGATGGACAGACTACAGACTCCTCATCTTATGAATTCTTTTATCACTTGTGGGCTGTGGTAGGTGTGTGGAGAGATTGAAGAATGAGAGGCCTATGTCTGTAGTACAGGGAACTGTGAATGACTGTAAACTTAGAGCCAGATAGCACCAGATATAGTTCTGGGCAGGAAATGACTTTTTGCTGGGATTTCATACAAGCCCTAAGACAACAACTTCACGGTCCTCACTGAAGCTTAGATGGTGCTCCCACATAGAAACAATGAAGATTGGGGTCATCCTGATAAAGAGCAACCTCGGCTGTAAAGTGTTGAGTCCCAGACAAATATTTCACAAGCTTTCAGGAGGAGACACATGGCCACTGTGTATTTTTTGGCGCAACCCACTGTTATAAGCATGAAATTTGTAACATGAAGCATGAAGACCTGATTTACAGAATTTGGCACTGGGTCTGAGTCTATGTCAGTTTGTAAGCCTCCAGGCCCAGGAGTTTTGCTGATAAAAGATATCATCCATCCAAGAACTTTTCCTAGGTTAGAAGCTGAGCTCAAAATTGTTGAGTCTCTGCTACCTCGGGGCAGACTGAGTTGCAGCTCCCCATGCACAGCTGCAGTCAGGATCAGTGAATCTGACACGAGCTACTTGGGAGCCCACCAGAGGCACGTTTCCCACCATGAAATTTGGAGGATATGTGGCTGCTCAGATCCAGCCTTGTTTGGGCTTTGAATGTATCATAAATCTTTGGGACTGGGTGATGCTTTGCTGTGCAAATGAAGTCCAAGGAGAGCCAGGAGCAAAGAAAACGTGTTTGCACTCACAGTTCCAGCCTGACTGAATCATTGAGTGGCTATAAATAAGGAGAAGGAAACTGCTGCAAGGAAGCTGATTACTTGAAATTGTCCGTTCCTTTCCTTCGCTTTCTCCAGGATGGTTCAGTGCATCATTTCTATGTTACTGACAGAAAAATGTTGCTACATCCTAATGTGGAGTCTCTTCCAGCTGTGGGCATGTCATTGTTTTCTCAGCATTACTCTGCAATGAGGATTTCTAAAGTTACCTCCTAACCTAACCCCCTGTGTTATACTACTGGTAGTTAGGTGTTTGTCCTGGGCAGAATACAGAGATGAAACAAAAGGGATGTCAAGATCTTCTCCAGACTAACTTGTGCAAATGAGGCACACAGGACACGCTGATGGGACCATTGTTCTCCTTGCAAGAGGCTTTGTGTGTGTCCTACAAATGCTAAGCAGGTCACTCAGTGCATTACAGTCAACTCTGATTGTGTGCTCTGGTCCTCCTCTTCCCAGGACAACATAATTTCTCTTGTCAGGACCTCTTATCTCAGCAAGTGTGTTGACATGGAAGGGACTCCAAGCCTGTGGAATTCAAAGACAATGCATTCAAGATCACCTCATGAAGGGCCAGAGCTGAATGATGCAGTGAAGCTGTCTGTGGCTCTCCACCATGTGTTGCTCTTTCCAGCCAGCAGGCCTACAATTCCATTTGGCTTGCTGGGAGTTAACAGCAAACACCGTGTTCCCAGCCACACTGGCTGCACAGCTGTACCAAAACTCAAATCTGTTTTCCCAGCAATTGTCCAAGCTGAGTCTCCCCATGGGCAGCCCAGCCATGGCTAGAGAAACAAATGTAGAACATGTCTCCTGGTTTCAGCCGTCCCTGAACTCATGTGTACCGTGCAGCTGTTGCTTTAACCAGATACAGAGACTTAATTAGGTTTGGGTGATCTCTAGAAGTGCAGCATTTAAGAGCAAAGTGGCAGAGCAAAGCATTCTGGGTACCACTCCGCAAATAATAGTTCAGATGTTCTGTACTGCTCCCAGAATTTGCACATTTTGGAGCTCTGTGACTCTCCATCCTCTTTTCTCTTCTGCCCCACATAGGCTAAAGAATCAGCTTTCATGTGCTGGAAATATTCAAGGGAAAGGACGTTTTCAGTGCTTAAGCCTCCAAGTAAACAGGTTAACCTGTGCTTCACTATATCATTTTATAGGGAAAGGTTCAGAAATAAATTCTTGTGTGTGCTCATAGTTTCCCCTCTCACACCAGCACAAGCACTTGTCCTGCCTCACTCTGCAACTTGTCGCACACAGCCACGTTACCCTCACCTTCTCTCATTCCTGCTGCCAGTCATGGGAATGGGAATGCCCTTATCTGCATTTAGTGACCCTCTGGATGTGTCTGTGTGCATCTTCCCAACACTGAGCACACCCTGCTGCACCTGCTCAACATCCTCATATTGCTGCCATTGCCCTGTGCCCCCACCTGCACTGGCTTGCAAGTGCTCTGCCATACAAAGTCACGAGCACTGTCCTCTCCCCTTTCCTGGTATTTATTCCTGTGCACACAAAATGGCCATCCCTGGGGATTTGCTTCTGTATTTGCCTTTGCAGTGATCACAGGCAAATTGAAGAGGATATGACAAATATTAACCTGCAGCTGTTAATATGAGCTATTCTTACAAGGTTCTGCATGGCAGCAGTTGCAGAGAGAGGTGGTTCTGATGTCCTTTTTGTCACCTTTCTGAAAAGCCCCCTGAGGAGACACACAGAGCCATGAGGCATTTGCCGAGAATATAGGAAACAGAAGGGGGCTGCTTCCCAGGCAGAGCTTTTGTTAATATGTGAGAACTTGCTAGTCCTCTCCAATATTGGAGATGCTGGGCAAGGGCTTAGACTTGGAGCCTCTGAGATTAAACCCAGCCAGCTCCCATCCTGGCTTATTCAGGCAGTGGGGATGGTCATCCAGCTGGCTGAGACCACAGGACACAAGGAGAAAGGTTCTAGAAGAGGAACAGCAGTTGTTCTTACAGTTTGACACTAATTGCAATGAACCCACAGCAAGTGGGACACATCTGATTTTCTCACTACCCCAGGATTATCACCTTGAACATCATTTCCTTCTGCTTCTGGACCTAAGTGCAGTCTTCTCCCTCTCCCACGCTGTTTTTCTGTTCACAGAACTGGCCTATGAAAGCTTGGGGTTCAGTCACTAGCTATGAAAGTGCAGAGATGTGCTGCTGGCTCATTTGCTGACCAGAGCAGGTGATGCTTAATAGCCTCCAATACAAGAGAAGAAGCAATGAAGCACCAGGAAAGCAACAGAAGAATAAAAAGTAAGACGGATGTGCTGACAGAGCACTGTAAATCACCAACTCAAGGAGGAACCACAGGCAAACATAAGAATGAGATTCTCCTCGTGAATTCTTCTGGCTGTGGAAGCACAATGCACTGCTGTCTTCCTGCAGCTTCTGCACTGAGGATTGTGGTCCTTCTCATTTCCCCTGCTGTTGGAGGTCGGCTCCTGAGCATGTATCATTTGTTACTCAAACCTCTGCATGAATAGGAGATGAAGCAGCAGTCTGAGGCAGCAGTGGCACATATAACTCCAAGTAGCTTGCTCAGCAATCCTCACATCACATTTAAATGTGTTTCACTCTGACCAGAAATAGATCAGCTATGCCAAAGATGGAGCTCATTTCATTTTCCACAGCATCCAGGCAGCATCTTCCCTATGCTACTCTCAACCTAAACTATTCTGCTTCAACATGAGAACAGGGTCAAGACTCTACAGCCTGTCTGCCTACTGGTTTTCCCACTGAAACCACCTGTCTAGCAGACTGCTGGGTCTCCAGGATGGGCACTTATCCATCTAGGAATTGGCTCATCCTCAGAGGGTATTTTCTCTGAGTTAGTAGGCAGGTCTCATACAATTACTGGAGCCTCAGTCAGCCAGGATTTAGACCATTGTAATTTTTATCTGGAGAACCAGTACTTGTATACTTGGTGCCTTAGGAGTGATTCAGCCTCTTGGTAGAAGGCAATTGCCTAGCTTAAGCTATGTGGACAAGACTGAGCTTCCATAGCAGTTTTTGGAGTTACAAAGCCGGTGATGTGTCCCAAAACCTGTTTTGTGCCTTGCAGAACAGATCAAACATTCTTGAGAACACATCCTCAAGGGTGGTGATTATACTGGTAGCCTGAGGCCTGGGACATCTGCATGAATTTCCATGCTCTTATAAGCACCCTGCATGAGCTGGGGTCTTGCTCAGACAGTCCACTTGCCCAGACATCTGAGGCATGCTTAGCCAGGGAAGGATTTATGCCAGACCCTGACTTTGTACACAGTCATCGCAGAGAATCAGGTGTTTCATTCGGGCCTTCTCCTGGTGCTCTGGGGATAACCTCACCTCTCCTCTGACTCAGTAAAGAATCAAGCTTTGCTAGCCATAGATAACAAGTGACCTCTGTCCCTTCAGCTGGGATGAAGCAGCAAAGACTGAAGCCTGGTGCTTGCAGGCAGTAGGGGACTGAGCACAGCCTCTTTGCTTTGGCACCCTGGAGCAGCAAGGGCATTTCACATCCTTCCAATGTGTTCCACAAGCATTAATTATCTACTGCTCAGTTTTACTTTCTGTGGTTGGCATTTAATGGGCAGGGCAGTGTCTGGTTTGGGGCGAGTGGATTATGGTATGAGGTGTGACCTTGTAGTACCTGCTCTGAAAGTGAGACTTTCCAAGCAGGGCCAAGGGTAATAGTCTTTTCTCAGCAGCATGACAAAATCTCTTTCCCATGTCCACAGGCTCACTGGCAGATCCATTTTAGTGTGCACCACTTTGTCTCTTTCTCTTCAAAGACCGGGGGCATTTGTTGTGCCAGACTCCAGCAGGAGCGATGTTACTTGTGAGACTTGATCACTGGAGTCAGGGTAATGCAAAGGCTGATTCAGTAGTGTTACTGTGTCCCTACAAGCTACTGCTGACCCTCTAGCCCAGTGTAAGAGATGCCTGAAATATTAGTTACAAATCTGACTTGTCAGGGCCAGGTTCTGCTGTTGATACAGCGCGCGGCACCCGATACCCGGGGAAGTTCTCACTCGGAGGCGGTGGTGGGAAGAATAAGGAGATGAGAAAAGCAGAGAAGTGTTAAAGCATTGTCACTGTGTCATAAGCAATTTGTTTGTAAGCAGCTTCAGATTTTCTTCCAGTGTTTTAGGGCTTGATAAGTACTCACTAAAAAGGAGTAATTTTTAGGCCTCCAGCTGTTCTTTACAACCTGTTTGCTTCAGTGAATCATTAGTTGCTTAGTATTTGCACTCTTTTATTGGTTAACTGAATATCATACTAATTGTTGTCTCTCTTAACTGAGTAACTAAAATACTGGTCAAATTTCTTTTTCAGTTATTTTGTTGAGATATTTTTTTTCCATCTGAAATGCTGACCTGTCAAAATGGAAAAAATTTTACAGAAACGTGTGAGGTTTATATGCAGTGATCTTCAGCTTTTCAGGACCTATATTTAAATTTCTGGTGAAAAGGTGAGACATATGGTCGAAATGGCCAGCAACATAATGAATGGGAATGTTTTGTGAGATGTAGAAAACTCCAGCCAAGCACTTGTGTAGAAATTAGGCAGAGACTTGTACCTGTATCTTGCATGTACCAAACAACTTAATGACAAGACTGTTATCTGCTCAGGAGAGGCTCTTTCTTGCAGAAAAGAAAAAAAGAAAAAAAAGAAAAAAAAATTAAAAGGCTGTAATAAAACATGGGAACAGATTACAGAACTTCAAAATTTATCATGCACTGGAATTAATTTATTTTAATTATTTTGGCCAGTCTTATGAATAACAAATAGCTTGCTGTCTGGTAAGAATCAGCCTTAGCAGTTAACAAATTTTCATGTGACACCCAGCAAGCTGATGAATGCTCCCAACTAACAAGTGTCATGAGAGCATGAACCACAGCTATTCAAACTCAGCTCTTTTGTTTCTGTAGATGTTAACCAATTCCTTTTACTCTTCTATTCACCTAAGTCTAGCAAATATAGTATTGTCCATCAATACAGAAGTAAAATAGGAGCCCTTGCCAACTGCAGCTGTTACCAGACCTCAGGAACTTCACAACAAGGATCACAATGTCAGAGTAATGGGTCTTTTTCTTTTATGTCTCCTCTTCGGTGCTTTTTGTTCTTAACCTGAATCACCATTGATTTTTTTGTTGATAACTACATGTTGTTTATCAAAGGTGAGGTGGATATATTTGGAAGTAATTTTCAATGCTTCTTAACAGAAAAAAAGTTTAAAAGTTTTATTTTTTTAATGGCAAATTGTGGAGAATCTACACTTGATGCCAACTGTAGTTACAAACTGCAGCCTCAGATACTAAGAAATAATCTTTTGTGTCTTAAAGAAAAAAGTCTTCATGCAGCTGTCCAACTCTGGAAAATAAATGGGAACAATTTGATTTTAACCATGACAATGCACAATCTGGCATTTTTTGAATCAGAAAAACTTGGAGCCTGGAAATTAAACTGTCAGTACTAAAAAGTATGGGACTGTGAAGACCAAGAAGTGTTTAATCAGTATGTTAGGCTCTCAAAATGGGCAGGAAACACTGTCCTGGAAGGACAGAACTCTACAAAACGTAATTGTAGTGTGAGGACAGAGGAAGATATGTGCATGAGGGACAAGAGCTGGAAAGACAGATGGAGGCCAGTAGAGGAAAAAAAATATTTGCAGGAGAGAAAAGTCTTGCTCTCCCTACCCCTTTCTACACTATTGTCACTAAACTGTACCCATATATTCAGGGACAGAGCAGAAGCTGCCACTTCAGGCAGTGCTGACCACATGGCACTGGTGCTGTGAATGCACAGTCACAGACTGCCTTGGGCAGACAAGGAAAGCTGCAAGCACCAACCCGTGCTGCAAGAGCAGCAGTGGCATCTCACTGTTAAACATCATCACACAGACAACCATAGCTCTGACAGACACCCTGGCACTGCATTTTTATGGAACACAGAATCTTGGGCTTTCACTTTGTTGCTGTTGTTGTTGTTGTTGTCCCTGACATCACCACACATTCTACAAGACAGACATTGAGGTGATGGAATGTGCCCAGGGAAGGACAACAAAGCTGGTGAAGGGTCTGGAGCACAAGTCTTATGAGGACAGGCTGAGAGAGTTGGAGTCATTTAGCCTGGAGAAAAAGAGGCTCAGGGGTGACATTATCACTCTCTACAACTGCCTGAAAGGAGGCTGTAGCCAGGTGGGGGTTGGCTTCTTCTCCCAGGTAACAAATAACAAACCAAGAGGAAGTGGCCCCAGGTTGGGCCAGCGGAGGTTTAGAAAGGATATTGGGAAAATTCTTTTCACCAAAAGCGTTTTCAAGCATTGGAACATGCCCAGAGAAGTGGTAGATTCACCATCCCTGGAGGTATTTAAAAGATGTGTAAATGGGGCACTTGGGAATACGGTTTAGTGTCAGGTTAATGGTTGGACTCAATGATCTTGGAGGTCTTTTCCAACCTAGAGTGCTTTGTGAACCCAGCAGAAGCCCTGCACAGGCTGCAGCTGTGTCATTCATCCAAGCTTTACTGTAGCAGCATATTGGACAGTAATGTTTGCTCCAGGCTCAGGGACAGTGATTGCATCTGCTGTCTAGTAGGATGCCCAGCATTTCCAAGGGGCTGAAACCAAACAGTATCTCTGTAGTGATGAGCTATGTTTTGCCATTACAAACTCTACGTGCCTGTAAGGTTTTTACATCTCTGTCCTTTCTGGTCATAACCGTGTTTCCTTCAGTCTTGCCCTCAAACAACAGAATAGAGCTGATTAAGATGCCTGTGCCCAGAATATTTTGCTGTTATGGGGTCCAAATACTGATGTGGTTTTGTATCATTCTGCCCCATTTTATCAAAAGTCTGTAAAGTCTGGTGAATTTGAGGATACCAGGATGAATTGAAAGGGCGAGGACTGAACCTGAGATGCTTTGCCCATGTCTGGTTGAGATGCAGCTCAATCTGAATGATGCCCATGATTTTTGGACTCAGCTCAGATATGTGCTGCCTCCCCACAGCTTGCTGGCTGTCAGTTATGATCTGAGGGGAGTGTCCCAAACCAATCACTCCCAAACAGTGCAAAATGCACATTTGTGTATGAATGTAGCTCCCCGCGTGCGTGTCTGATCGGCATCTGTAATTGATGTCAGGGAGATTGTTACGGTGCTGGAATGAGGAACCCTGGGTTCAGGGCAGAATGTGTGACTCTGCTGTGACTTTGTTTTTTGCTCTCCTATTGTTTGTTTTATTTGTAAAGCCCTTTCCCCTCATCCTCTCCATCCCTGTCTCTCTGTTTGTAGAGAAAATAGGCAGAACTGACACATAAAGGTGCCCTCAGAGCCAATTTGCAGCAACTGGTAAAGATCACACTGTATCCATCTAAAAATGCTTATCCATAGGGAGCTGTCTCTGAAGCTGAATGTGGGATAGTGTTTTAAAGAGGTAGCTAAAGCAGGAAAATACACTGTTTTAAAGTAGAGAGGGGCCGATCAATTCAGGAACAGCAAGGTTGTCCTTAGCCCCTCACCTAAGCCTTCTCTGAGAGCCGAGAGTTTGTCTCTTTCAATTTCCATATACTTTTGCACTGCTTCGTTTTAATTCAAAGAGCAGAAGCACTGAAGTATTGCTAGACACGCTGTATTAGCAACTCTTTTGTAACCACAAAGTAGAGAGACATGAACTGAAAGCTCTAGACCATGCCTTTACAGATCCAAATCCCTTGGCATTTGATCTCCTCTTTGCAGGTTAATGGGTTTGCCCTTTTTCTGGTTTCTTTGGGATTTTGTGGGGGGTTTTATGCTTTGTCTCTTTGTAGAGCTGAGACCTAGCTGCAAAGTTTGGCTCTAGATTTTGGCCAAAAATATTATTATTTCTTTTGCCCTATCTACCTCGCCAAACTAATTTGGAGTTTTGTTGGCTACGCCAGCTGGAAGAAGAAATTGGCAATGAAGTCAGGTTTCTCTGGCAAGATCTGTTTGTTCACAAGAATGTATCAAGTCTTGCTTTCTGTTGTGCAGCAGGGTACACACAATCAGAGCTGTTTCTTCATCCACTGCTCCAACTGATTTGCAGAAAGCACCCTGATACGAGAAACCCTCTCCCTGGATTCCATCTGCTGGGTCATCTCTGTTGCTCTTCAGTGCTCTCCTCTCTGTTAGCTCCAGAGTGTGCTCACATTTTCTGCCCTCACTGTTCTGTTGCCATTTGCATTTCCAGCAAGGTTTCTGAGCAATTCCAAGCTCATGCACTCTCTAACTACTGTGATGACAACCTCAGGTAGCTTTTGCAGGAGCAGTTAAGCCTATGAGTTTCAGGAAGGTTTAACTTGTGTCCTTGGGGCAGTTTGGGTTATACTCTAGATCACACCTGCTGAGCACCAAGTAGGGCAAAGCATCTGGAGTTTTGAGACTTTAGGCTGGCAGATGATGCAAGGCTCTTATCGGTTGTTTAGGAAGCAGCGTGCACCTTCAAGTCACCTGTAAGGTTTTTATTCCTATGAAAAATTATCCAATTCTCTATTCTTTCTTTGGGCTTCTATCTCCCACTCTCCCTTGCCCCTTATGTATAAATGTTGTAAGGCTATCTTAAGCTGAGCTACTGGTTAATCCAGCATTAATCGACCTCCCTAATTGTACTTTGCTATTTTCTCTCCCTTTATCCTTAAATTGGTCTACTGGGCAGGGGGTCTAGAGGGCAAACACATTCATTATGTTACCAGCAAACGAGATATGAATCGCACTGCAGGGGACAAAATTAAATTTACAGTTTCCCCTTGTAGATGTCATAAACTATTGATTTAAACCAAGAGGGGACGCAGCAGTAGAGCCAGCATATTGGCTATGGTGCATTGTTCTCCTTGTGTCCTGCCAGGGGAGTTTGCTGCCAGTCCCTGTGTGGCTTACTGGAAAAGAGTGGCTGGGGACATACAGGGCAGTGGAAAGAGAGAGGGAGAGGTTAAGTGGGGTTTGTTTGGTAGGTCTGTATGTGGATTATTTCTGGCTGTCTTCTTGCTTTGGGATCTTAAACAACTTCCTTTGGCACCGTTATATTCTGTGGAAGGGGCCCCATTCAGAACCTACCTTTCCTTATCTCACACATTGTCTGCACTCAACTTTCCCTGCCCATTTTAGGGAGTTTAGAAGTGGCATTTTCAGATGTTTTGCATAGCACTCCACCTCTGCCTAAGCTTCCTTCACCATGCTGGACATAGCATTTTGCCCCTGTTAAGCCTCCTACTTCTTCACCGTCTCATGATTTCCTTGTGGGAAGGATTGTTCTTTCTTCCCATACATGGAGCAAGGGAACAAGGGAAGGAAGGGATTCTAGGCACTGCCCATTTAGCTTGGTGACAGTGCTTACCCTGTATGCAGTGCTGAAGAGACGAGCTGACGGCTGGAAACTTCACCAAACCAGAGTGCCTTTGTAGTCCACAGCTAGAGTGAGCCCCAGAAACTGGCAAATTGCTAAAGCACAGCGTTTGGCTCTGTGCCCTCTTCTCTTTTCACATCATCTCAACTAGGCTGGAAGCACTCATGTGGTAGGAAGCCAGGAAGAGGCACATAGTGCATTCATCCAGGAGAAATGTCCTACCTGGGATAATGGTTGTCACCAGCAGACCCCACACTGTGCCCCTCCACTGCTGCTGGGAATGGCTTGAATGGCAGGAGCAGGCATGGGGCCATATGTGAACTCGGTGCTTGGTGACTTGTCATCTATTCCACGTTTCATGATGTTAGAGAAGAATTTAGTCCCTCCTGTGCTGTCAGCCAGCTCTCATTATCGGTTAATTGGACTAGAGATGCAGTCACTGTGGAAATCTATTGTCAGGAGCAACTTGTTATATTAGTGTAGGTGTGCTGCTTATATCCCCATGATATGAGAGGGTCAAAAGCTGTTTGGTTATACCATTTGCCCCTTCCCATCCTTTTCTGGGGACCACTCTGGTTAAGGTGTATCCTGGCAAGTCTAATATGGTTGCTGACTAGGGATAAAACCTGTGCATCGTCCAGACAGCGCATGGATTTTGGCACTTATCAACACCAGAAACTCTGTCACTGCTCTCTGACAGCTGCCAGCAAGGTGGGAAGATCTGGGTGGAGAAGCCTTTCCTTGCCAATCTGTGCCTTCTCTGGGCAGCAGGGAATCTGATTGGGTCTGCATGGAGAATTAGATGCGAGATTCTGCATGCTAGCAGCAATGGGACCTAATCTAACAAGTGGGCACAGATAAGCACTGGCTGCTGAGATCTGATGTGAAAAGCCAGACAGAGGAAGCTGTTTGCAGTAACAAACTTTTATGAGCTCCAGGATATTGACTACATAGACTCAAGGACTGTCTCCTCTCATCTTATCTATTGCTTATCTATGTGCCTACCCACTGACCTCTCTCTTCCAGCTCATTCCTTTAATCAGCTTGAGGATGTAGGAGAATATTTTGTCAGAGAATATTTCTGACTGCCAAACTCAGTTTATTTGTATCTCACTGCAAAATAGACCCCAAGAGGTGAAATGCCATAATCACTTGCATTTCTGATTCCCCAGATCACTTGTCTCTAAATAACTATTATGTGCTTGAGGACTGGGTACGAATTTAATGATGTTATCACAATTAACCTGCCATCTTTGTATTTTTCTTTTTTTTTTCTTTTTTTACAACAACAGAATTAGCTTTAATTTTGAGCCAAAGGCTTTGTTGTCAATAACTTTATCTGCTAGTTGCCAACTCACCACAGAATTCTTTCTAGCACATAAAATGAGAAGGCACAAAACATTTTTAAAATTGAGGACGGCTTTATTTGCAGTCTCTCCTGTTCATTTTCAGAATGGTCTCGTAGACTTTGTAACATCTTATTAAAATTACTCACTGCCCCAGCAGCCTCACCTACCCTAGACATCATGAAGTGAGCACATCAGCTCTTCACACACTGGGTCACAAAGTGCAAGGGGAGTGTGGTACACCTGTGAGTGATGAGTTTCATGTAGTTGGTGAGGAGTTACCTTCAGTGGTGATGTTTAAGAACAAATGAGGAGAAGCTGTCCCCTGGGATCATTTATGCATAGTTGATTCTGCTGTAGAATTGGGGAGTGTGTTTGATGGTGGCCTACAGTCCTTTCCATTCCTGTTTTGTTGATTCTGTGAGAACCTGTCATATCCATTCTCTCTCCTTCCTTGATACTGTGTGTTTCTTAGGGCCATCCAAACCTATTTGATGAAGTAAAACCCACCTGGGTGGGCAGCATACATTCTGCTGCCATGCAGTACCTCTTCTGGAGATGGCCAAGTATCATATTAGGGCTTGCACTCCTATTTCTTCTCCCCAGAAAAGATGAGAGTTTTCAATCCTTGATAAAGCATTTAATCTACAGTGATGAGTGCTTTTCAGCTCTGGGGTCATCAGTCCCCACCCCAGTTCATCAGCTGATATGGGGGCTCTCACCTACCCCTGGCCAGAAGACTCCAACTTAGAATCAGAGGATATGGAATGGTTTGGGTTAAAAGGGACTTCAAGGATTTTCTGGTTCCAACCCCTAACTGGGTACAGCCAGCTATGAAACCAAGCTCATTTCCATCACTTCTTCAACAATATTCAGGTTTTTTTTTTACTTTAAACAGTAGTTTTATGTGCCATGTAGAGGTGTTAAAGTGACTTTCCTCCTACTGTAGGCAATTTAAGACTCTAACATGAGACAGCTAAGCTCTGGTGCCATTAGTCAGTATCTGCTTTTTCATGTGACACATTTTCCTCTCCTTCCTTGCCTGTTCTTCAGCAAGGGCTTTTCCTACCTTTCTCCTTCTCTGTGCAAACCCAAGTATGAAGCAGAGCATCTGTCTTCTTTCTGCCTAGCCCATGGGTCTGAGCATCTGGATGGAAGTGCTGACTCTTCTGTTTTGTACAGCACAGAAAATGTACCCTAATACCCTTCACTTCCAAGCAGAACTGGAGCTGGTCCAGCCTAGGAAATCTGCTTAGAATCTCTATTTTCCTCTCCTTGCCTGCTGTCACCAGAGAAATCCCAGCTACATCAAGTGCTTATTCTGGTCCTTGCCTTGTTGAATTGCTGGGGAAGGTGACTCAGGAGAATTTTGGGTCCCTGCCAGTCAGGGACCAAGCCAATAGCAGCAAAGGCAATTGTCACTCACAGTACTTGAGCCAAAATGTGGGCATGAGCCTGGGACCTTTCAAGAGCCCTTGAAATGTCATGTTATGTGGTTGTTCCGGGGTATCAAAGGGTCGCCTGGTTTTCCCTATCTGCCCCTATCAATGGATGTTCCCTGGAAGTTACAAGTTACTCTT